>VYXC01000176.1:0-100135 GCA_013397175.1 Platysteira castanea
TCTCTGTCTCTCCTTAGATCCCTGTGCAGCCCTCCATAACCAAACCAGGGGGATGTCCCAGTTTATTCAAGCTCACCCAGTTTGGGGGAGTATTTGTTTGTTACACAACTGAAATCACGGTGCTTCATTTGGATTAAGCAGACCAAGGAGGCTTTGTGCAGTTTGCTCAGAGATCTCTAGCAAGAGCAGCAATGTAAAAGCTACTTATGAAATGTTTAGGCAGGAGATCAGGGATCCTGTTAATTCCTGATCATCTTAATCAGCCCAGGGCAGAAACTGGTGCACCATGCAGCTTTAGGCTGGCCTAGAGTGGGGCAAGTCTTGCATAATCTGAGATCCCTGAGCAATAAATCTGCATCTCCATCTCTGACCTCATCTGCTGCTTTGCTCTCACCAGGTGCCCAATCCTCTGGCTCCGAAGCCTTAAACATAAAGTAAACAATATATTGAAATACCTTATTCTGAAAAAAATACTTGTTTCAATGGTTGGCCTTACGATTTTTTTGAGTCCCGTTTCTAAAAGAAAGACTGTCATGTTCTCTTATCTGAAATAAAAATCACTTTTTCTTTTAGTAAAATTATTTCCAGTATTTAGAAAAATTATTACACCTTAATTATGGTTGATGACATTTTTATATATATATATATATATATATATATATCTCAATTGCAATGCAAATGCTAAAGCTTCTTCTGAAGATAAAAAAATACAATGCAAGTGTTAATTTTTAAAATAGGTTAAAATATTTAATCTTACTTCTAGATCTACTTAATTTATCTATTTACAAGATAATAGGAAGGTGTATGGAGTGCTTAGAAGCACCGTGACAGATTCCAAATTATAGACTCAGGAGACAAAGAATTGTGAGACAGTTTGCTCCAGCAAGGTGGGATAATTATAAAGGAAGGGCGAACAAGGGGGAGGAAAGCTGCACATAAAAAAGCATCGAGGTGTTTCAAATAATAGACTCTAATTTGTATTGTGATGTTGCATATTTGCATAGTATTACCATAGTTATTAATGAATTCCATACTTTTATTTTGATGAAGTATCACATTCTGTGCACATAAACTGTGCTGTGATACTGCAGTTTAACTGAAGTGATAGGCAAGTGTTGTTAAAGAGAGGCAGAAGGACTGGGTTTATTGTATATTTATTATATGTTATTATGCTAATTTACTGATTTAGAAGGAGAAAAGCTTTTAAAGGAAAAGCTGAACCAAATTTGGGCCATATTTTACTGGAGCTGCATTCCCCAACCATGAAACTGGAAGTTGTTTTCCTAATACATTTCTAGTTTTCGAAACAGCAGTGCTAGGATTTCATCTATCTATATATACAAAATACATAAATTATTGAATATGTCAGTGTATAAACCGTGTGAACTACATCGAGCACACTCTCCTTAATAAAACTCAGAGTTTCTTTGATTTATTTTAACTTTTTACCAAGTGGTGTCATAACTTGCATCTGATTATAATAATTGTCCCCTTTTTTACCATTCAGGAAATTTTAAGTTCTAGGATCCAGTCTCTAGACCTGAACTTGTGCACTGATTCATAGGATGCCTAATGAAAAATCTGTTTGGCCTTTTTCAAATTGCTATTCAGATAAAGGATGACCAACCTGTAAATTCTTTTTCAAGAGGAAAACCAGACACACCTGGTGGAAATGCAGTGCCTCACCCACTTGGGCCTTATGCTATTTCAGTATCTTCAGTTTGATGCAGTATAAAAACATCACCACAAAATTTTTGTGAAATCAAAGAAATCATTATGGAGACAAGTATTTCAGAATCAGGTTTCCACTGTTTTAAAGGCTCTTAACCTTTAAAAACATCCCTCCAGAAAGGAAATTTTAAAAGAAAAAAGTGTGTTTTGACAGTTTTCATTCTATGCACGTGTCAGAAGTATTTACAGTAAAATCAGTGTATGATGTAGTTGGGATTTTTGCTTTCATTATCAAGCAGGCTGGGTCTGGCTGGCTTTAGTAAGCGCTGGCTGGCTCCGTGCTGTCCCAAACCCCAAAGCTGTCACTCGGGCGGCAGGGCTGGAGCAGCAGCCGGAGCGCTGGCACAGCAGGGAGGGCTGGGCTCCCATCTGGCACACCGCGTTTTCCCAGAGGAGAATCCCAAACCCCGCAGCTCCTCTGGGATTGCTCCCAAGCGCTCTCGGAGCCGTGGGTGAGCCCAGGGGGACAGGTGGGACACGGGGTGGCCGTGGCACCTCCGGGCCCTGGGGACCAGGAGGAGCCTGGAAGGGACCAGGGAGGGCAGCAGAGCATCCCCATGGAGCTGCTTCAGCTGCTGCAGGCCCACAGTAAAGCAGTTTTTGGGTGATCTGAGGATGGGTTGAAAACCAGGCTGAACTGGGGAAGAAGTGCCTGGAGATGGAGCTTTTAACTTCCCAGTAATTTAGAGGATTCTTAAAGCATTTGCATGAAACATAGAAATGGAAGTGCAGCACAATATTTAGGTTGTGGAGTTTTAAACGCCTTGAATGTGGCGAATTCCAGGTAAGGTGCTTGAATTTCAGTCAGTGTTGTTTCCTTTCATCTCCTCAGTCAGATCTCCTGCTCTGCCCTTCTATTTCTCTTTTATATTCAGTGAAATTGTAACAATCTCAAAGTATCACCTACAGAAAAAGCTGTGTATGAATCCATGTGTTTATATATTTATACATATATTTATATATATATTACACTGACTGCTCCTACGAATGACAACATCAAGAAAAATTACTATAATTAAAAAGAAATCTGTTTTTAAGGTAAGTTAAAGTCATCACTTATGTAATATAAACTGTTTAGCTAAAATTACATCCTGTGCCTATTAAATTTCAATGTGCATACATTATTTTTATCTCTGTATGTCACATTACAGCAAAACAACTTCATTATAGCAGCACCTGTAAGAAAAAATGCTGGGGGGTTTTCCACAGAAGAAATAAACTCTTCACATATTGTAGATATTTCGTGCTTGGCTTTTGATCTTCGTGTGCTGGTGTTTACTAAAAACTGATTAGCACTTGGCTATTTTTTCCAAATTATATTCATTATTTTTTATATTGATGTTGGCTACAATAATTTGGCTTATTTTATCTTAGTAGCTAAAATTCTCCCAGATTGCTTTATTAGCATAAAATCCTCCTTTGTGATGTTATTGCTTACCTGGAGTAAGGTGTGAGAACACCTTAAGCCATAGCTGAAGATTTTGTTTCATTCCACTTCTTTGAATATGTAAAAAACCTCAGATCTTCTATTGTCGGATGGATATGGAATTTGCTGAATTTTTTAAAAGTGGAGCTTCAAACCAGAATGTACAAAACAAGCAGAGTTTGTAGCTGGAATTGTGACACAGCCACAGGGCAGGAAGGCTCATGGTGACTGTGTGTTTAGCTATTTCCACATTTCAGGTTTCTGATGTTAAAAAAGACATAAAATATCTATTTGGAGGCAGATTTCCTATATTTCAGTTTCCAAAATTCCAATTTTTACTATAGGGAGTATTCAACAACTTCTCTCTTACATCCCATCTTCTACTCTGCACTAGGAAAAACAGGAGTCTGCTTCAGGTTGCTCAGAAAAAAATGGCATTTTCTCCTGTCACCTGAATTCTAGCATTTCTGACAACAGCCACCTGTTTTCTGTACTTCAAAAATCCCGATCAAGTGTGAAAGCCCTGGGGGGGATCTGTGCTGTCTGTTCCCTCGCCACCTCCAATAACCCCAGCCACCAGCACAGCAGCTCAGAGCCAGCAGGAGAGGGGAACTAGGACAACCCTCACAGAGAGCCTGGAAATGGGAGAATTAGGGGGGAAATAGCTGAATTTAAGAGCTGGGTTCTGCAGGCAGCCAGCAGAGTTCTCCTAAATCAGCTGCACACCTCACTAGGAAGTGTCACTGTAAGCACAGCTTCATCTTGGCATCTTGCTAATGATATTCTTCCACAATGAGCTTGTCTGCCTCTGATCTCACACTTGCATTTAATTTCTGCCTCCTGAGATCCTTCTTTCCAACTCCTGTCATGGAATGGGGCATCAGGAATTGCTGAGCTCCAGCCTAAAACGTGGGATCAGTCACTGAACAAATCAGATAATCTGGGTGGCTCTTTTGAGTGTGTGCAGGTAATAATGCTGTCAGCAGAGATACAGAAGTTCTTACTGTTTGATCCGTGCCTTTATATGAAATAACTTAAATATTTAACTGATTTTCCAGTAATGTCTTTCTGTGTTCAAGGTGTGCTGTTACTTGGACCCTTTCTGCACTGTTCCTTTTTTTGAAATGGAGTGTTGGTGACTTTAGGCAACTTTCTGTTCATTAGGCAGTTTCCTGATCCAGATTTCAGGATAATTTGACAAATTGTGTGGCTGTGTGACTCTAGACAGGCAACATCTGGGGTCTTTTCGGTAGTCAGAATTCATTCTCTAAACTTGTCTATCCATTTCCACTAACTAAGTCATTTGATGATGGTACAACCTGAAGCATGATGAAACAAAAACCAGGGAATGGAGCAACCCTTTCTTGTTTATTTTTCCCTGCTCTTGGGATGAAACGTAATCCTGCCTATGCTAATGGCACCTTCTCATCCCTTTTAGAGGCTCTTTTCTTTTTCTGTCTTTCTTTTTAAACCAGAAATTATATCTAGGATTTACAGTGCAAGAAAGAAATCACTCGAATCTCCTGCCAGGAGACAGAATTTTCTAGGCTCAGGAGCATCATTTCCACGGCGTGGCCCACAAGAACAGCCCGGATTTAACACAGGGGAGCAATGTGTGGCTGTGAAAGCTGGAGTCTGGCTGGCAGCTGTGACAGTGATCCAGCCTGGCAGCTGTGAGACTCCCCCAGTTACACCATGTGGGTGAGAGGCCTGCAGGAATCAGAGGAGATCTGGACCCTGGCACTGCCATCTACACACCACGAGGCTCCTCACCTGCCTAATCGCTGCCCTGAACTGCAATTCTTTGTTTTCAAACATGCCCACTGGAATATAATTGACGCAGTTTAAATTTGGGGGGTACCCACTTCCTGGCTCTTTCCTCCTCTATTCCCCATCACTTTGGTCGCAGACTCTGGAAGCCCAAAAGAGGCCACAGCTTCCTTCAATCCTCTCCTAATATCCTGCCACAGTGGGGTTTGGTGGAATCAGAGAATCAGGATGAGGGGATACTTTCAAGGTTTATCTGTAACCACATTTTCTCCATTTGGTAGTTGATTACAGTGGTTTGATTTTAAAATTAAAATCTTGGATTTAGACATGCTTAAATCCAGAACAACCCAATGTCTCTGCCTTCCACAAAGGTATTGATTTACTGTCACTTTCATAATATTTTTATCTTTTCCCCTTTATTGTGCCCCACTCAATCTCAGGTAAACCATTAACTTGCATCAGCACTTCTACTGTGCTGAAAAATTTCCTTTCATCTTCTGATTATCTTTATGGATAAATTTTATCTACACTTTGCTGTATTTTAAATTTTATATAGACACTAATGGAGACTGTCATTGGCGTGTAAGCAATAAACTTCAAGATAAAGCAAAGAACTTGTTCACCAGGTAGATTTCCTCACACACATTTCCTGCTCAGTCCTCTGTGTTTTCCAGTGACTGGAGAAGATCTCTCTGGCTGATTACACTTGCTGGGATCTAAAATACCCTCTGGTATTTATAGATTCAGTGGTCAAACCACGTCCTTCCCTGCTTAACTTCTCTTAAAAGCAAAGTGACAGGTTTCCAGAGCTTTTATGCAATAACAAGTTCTTGGGAGAGGTTTTTTTCCTGCTTGTTTCCACAGGAATAAGCAACCAGGAGGATCTAGTTTACCATCCTTGTAATGTGTTGCTGAGTGTGCAGAATGAAACTCGTTCTGAGGGGAAGGCAGGCCCTGCCCAGCTGGCTGAGAGCTGGCAAAGACATCCCAGTGCATCCACTGAGTCATCATCTTGGCACTAGTGGAGGTCCAGAGAAAAATAGAGCAGGGGAGGGAAATCCTTCGGTGCTTTAATAAAAGAAAGATTAGATGTGATATTAAACAGATGACACACTAATATCAAAGGCAGCTAGCTCGTTAAATTTTTCCAAAAGAGAATGACTTTCTTTGGTGACACTGTTGCTAACTGTGCAGTATTTCTTCTGGGAAAAAAGCTGAGGAGGGTTTTTACTCAACTGTAGCAATTTAGTCTTGAACTGGATGGTCCAGCCCCCACTGACTGACCACGATGCTTTAGGAGGGATATGGGCCTAACAATGAAATTAGTTCTCTCCCTGGTTTTTAAATCTAATTGTTTGCAGTCAGCTAAGATAGCCAGGTGTTTCATTCCTCATAGATTTCCCTCCAAGCTGGAGGCAAGGCCTTGATTTATTTCTCAGAGTGAACTTTGACAGGGAGAATGGCTGGCAGGAAGGCACTGCCCCAAGTGCCAGCTGTCACAGGTCCAAACCACTTCACCAAGTGTTTGTTTGGGCTTTGGTTGCTTTCCATACAGCCCCAGTTTATAAGTTTGTTATTGGTCAGTATAAGTCCCTTTTCTGGAGTTGAAAATTATTATTTCTAGTACAAATATCCATGTTAGCATCTGTCAAGAAGTGTATTCTTTTCCATTCTTTATTCTCTGCTTTGAGGAAGAAGTTTAGGCAAAAATATTAACGTGATATTCATGATCAATCATCCTCTGTAATATAAACATAGTTGAAATTAATAGTGGGCAATCAATTCAGACTCTGAGAGTTGATTTTGTTTAAATGCTCATTAAATTCTTTCATGTCCTACATCCTATGGGGGCTGCAAGAAATCTGGGTTCAGTTGAGTGTGTTTGAGACTTTCTGTGTGAATTTGAATTATTTAATGTATTTGACCTGAGATATCTCTGTTATCTGGGTCTAAGTGGGGAATAGGCCTGGTGATAAAAGGACTGTGACATGGATGAAGGAATGTGGATAAAGGGAAAAGGGACTTGTGTTTGGAAACCTTCAATAACATTCAATGATTCTCCCGCCATCCGAACCAGAACAATGGACAGAAATCCACCAAGAACTGTTGAATATGAAACCCTGTCACTGGTTGGAGTCTCTGAGCTGTTCCTGCATGTTCTCTGCTCACTCTCCCCTGAGCAGCCGTGGGGAGCAGGAGCAGCACGCCTTTGCTCTGACCTGCTTTGACTGTTCCATGTTCCATTCCACGTGGGATGGCTGCTCTCCAGCAGCAGCAGGGTTCAGGAGAGGGTGTTCCTGTACAAGCCTCCCAGCAAGGCCATGTACCACTTTACTCCTGATCCACAGGGCAGGGAAACAGGACGTTCTGCTCAGGTGAAAACATTCCAGGCGCTGGGATCCAGTGCAGTGGGACTGCTCCGAGGTGACAGACACCCGTGGGGCACAGCAGGGAGGAGACAGTGCCCTCCTCACCTGCACTCCCTGAGAGGGACAGACCTCGAGGCTCAGCACATGGGAGCCTTTTTGCCTTTCCCTCAGGGACGTGGCTGGACCCACGTGAGCTGTGCTGGGCTGTGAGTGCTGGTGGCAGCAGAGGTTGTGTCCCAGGCTGGGTGTGTCCCGTGTGCCCTCCCCCAAACACTCCTGGTTAATCTCAGCCCGGGTACCCACAATACCCCCTCAGCCAAGGCCACCCAGAACGCTTCACCTCTCGGGTTGGTTCCTGTAGCTGACCACACACTGTCAATCTTCTTCTTTCCCTCAGAATTACGGTTTGGAGACTGAAAACCTGAGAACTCTGTCTCACAAGCTGAACGCCTCGGCCAAAAACCTTCAGAACTTTATAACGGGTAGGAGGAGGAGTGGCCATTACGATGGCAGGGCCTCCAGACGGCTGCCAAATGATTTTCTTACCTCTGTAGTTGACCTGATTGGTGCTGCCAAGAACTTACTCGCCTGGCTGGACAGGTAATTAACTGTTCCTCGATCCCTTTTGCATGAGAATAATTCCTTGGGGAGTTTTGTATTTGTTCTTTCTTTGCCTCTTCTACTCTTTTATTCTAGTATTAAAATGGCAGGTCTGGAATTCCAGCTCTAAATTTTTACAAATTTGTCAGATATTGGAAACAAAATTTAGTACCCTTCTCTGTCAGGAGAGTCTTAAAACTTGCTCTAGTTGCCTTTTGAGATCCTTTCAGTTGGATTTTTTGTGAAATGAATATTTCTGTGCTATTCTCACTGCCGCAACTGGTAACATCATCAGAAATTTCAGAATGAAGGGCAAGGAATAAAAGCTTGTAGAGTTTGAGCTGTCTTTCAGTCATCAAAAAGACACAGAAAAGCTGGAGTTGGGCAAATCAATTAAGAATGGTCAAAATAAATGAAAGTACTTCCTTAATCTGAAAATAAATGTTCTTATTTCTCAGGAGTAGGCTGGATGTGTTAGGTACAGGTGTGCTGGTTAATGCTCAACAACCAGCCACTGGTGTTTTATATTTCTGAACTGAGAATTTGATTCAAAGTATCTCTGTGACTGTGGCAAGACAGAAACCAAAACATAAAACAGTATCAGAGCACTTATGGCTTGTTTTTCTTTGGAGATATAGCAGTAAATAGCTTTATCTGGAATCTGAATTCTCTGGAATGTATAAATGGCACCTTAGAAATCACAGTGAGAGTGAATCACCCTCCTTCACAGGATTTGTATAATCCTGGTGACATCTTCCTAACCTAATGCCAGCAGTCATATTCTCTCAGGCTATGACCTTGTCAGCTCTTATAAATTCAAACGGGGTCAGATTCAGCCAGAATTTGGAAAGCCTGAAGAAAATGTGAGCGTGCAGGAAGCTGTGACTAAGTAAGCATTACTGTGCTCTCTGATTTAAGGTGCTGATTGCTGAGGAGTGATGTCATACCAGAAATGCCATCTTTTTAATGAGCAGTACAAAGGAAATATGGATTGCTTAGAGTTATTTGAAAGCTCCTATTTCTACTCTCCATAAGAACAATAACTTCTGATGTTCTGGCCAAAACCCAGTTTACATCCTGCCTGCATTTTTTCTTGTTCCAAAGATGTATTTTACAAAAGTTGTGCCACTTGCTGCTGGAGATTAAAATGATTTGGCATTTCTGTGCTGTAGAACTGATCCCTATTTTACATGTATCTGCTTAGAGTGTAATTTGTGGTCCCTAATGCTGTTTAAACCTGTCCTTCCCCTGTCCCAGGTCTCCGTTTGTCAGCGTGACAGAATATTCACTGCTGAAAAACAACATTGTTCAACTGTGCCTGGAACTAACAACCATTGTGCAACAGGTAGGAGTGTCTCTCTCCTGCTCTGAGTCCTCTTCACATCACTGCTTAAAAACTGCAATAGCAAAAATAACTACAGCTTGTACATCACCAGAAAAGTTGTTACAGCATCACCTCTCTGCTCTTTCCATGCTCTCATTCTTTGGGAGGGACAGGAAGATTTTTGGACTTTGGTGATCCTCCTGGAGAGATTGAAAGACAGTGTGAAGTTAAAAATAATCCACTTTGCTCTTGAGCAGACAATTTTATGTCAGGTGATTTACAACCATGTGAGTGTTAAACAAAAGAATAAAGCCCCAGTGGGAAACAGCTTAACTACTGCTAACAGGTTATTCCAGATTAAAATAGGAATGATCCAAAATGTTTTGGGGACAAATTCTTAAAATACATACAAATATATGCAGAACCTTCACTGTGGCTTCTTCACTGAGAGGAGAGCCAGTAGCATGGAAGTTGTTGAGGGATGAACATGAAATTTTCATAACCAGCTGACTACAGAACAGATAATGGCAGCAGTGCAATCACCACTGACACTCATTAGTTAATTGTAACATGGTACAGTCCACCAGTACATAGAAATCATTTATCTGGTCTTTAGTCCTATATAATATAGAGAATCATAGACTGTCCTGAGTTGGAAGGGACCCACCAGAATCATCAAGTCCTACTCCTGGCCCTGCACAGACCCCCCAGCAATCCCACCCTGTGCCTGAGAGCGTTGTCCACACACTCCTTGAACTCAGGCTTGGTGCTGTCACCCCTATAATAATTTAATATAATAATATAATAGTCTCTGAATAAGACAAGAGGTGACACACAGGTACTGAAAGACAGAGAGTAAATTAGTTTTACAAATATCTACAATGAGCCACTCCTTTTGTGAGCAGATAAAATGTTGATGAGACAAAGGAGTGTTACTGGAATATGTGGAGAGGTCAGAGAACAGGCAGAGCTGTCTGGGAGTGAAGGAAAGGAGAATGATGAAGGGTTGTAGGAGGGAAAGCAAGAAGGAAGCTTAGCTTGAGCTCCAGTTTTGTAGGGACTTTAACTGGGCCTGTCTCCAACACAGAGGACTCCCCTGGCTGCCTCTGCCCTGTGCTGCCACAGTTTTCCAGGCGCTCTCCCAGCAGATCAATCACAGAACTCACTTAATTTCAAATGCTTTTTGGAGTAGTAGTTCTGAAAACTCTTTTTTCCCTCCACTTCAATTTTATTTCAGTTCTTGGAGAAAAAGAACTAAGGCTGATAAATATGTCATTGTGTTTTACATTATCATCCTTAATTTATAATATTCAGCTTTATTCCTCCTGGAAATCTTGTGCTTTATGCATTTTTGCAGCAAAAAATAGAGATTCTTTTTCTCTTTTCTTAGTTTAGAAATTCCTGTGTCGGCATTTAATTATTTATGTATCTTTATTAAGCTTTCTCTTACAAGGTGCTTATAGCACTAGGCTATTTTTGATTTACAGACTAAGCAGAATGAACTTCTCTACAGTAAAAAAGTTTGCATTCTGATTCTGTCCTTCAGCTGATATTGCACTTTGTTTGTGTGAGTTTGATTTTTCCCTGTGGTTCAGGTGAAAATAGAGTAATTTTGAATTGCTGTCTCCACTTCCGTCGCTCATGTCCCAGCTTTTGGCAGATGAAATTCTGTTCTCCTCTGCCAGCAATAGTTTGGTTCTTTGTTTTTTCCAGTTCTTCAGCTCCAGTCCCAAAGCTGTCCTCCTTTTGACAACTTAGAAACAATCTTTTAGCAGAAACCCCAAGTCATTCCAAAATGAAAAATGCTCAGTTAGTTCTTTAGGTTACAAATTAAATTTTGTCTTTTCTTTATCTTATTGTCAGATCTGGCTTGTTTGATAGTTGTCTATTAAGATCTTTTTATGTTATATTAACCTTAGCACCAGAAAGAGCAGATAAAACCAAATCAGTCATAGAGAGACAGCTTTGCTGTCGCTAAATCTGAGCAAAATTGACCTTAATGTGTGAAAGCAGAAATGTCTCACCCAAACCAGAACTGCAGGCTCAGCTGTAGGCTGGAATATGAATTGAAAGGCTTAACTAATAGAAACCTGGGTCTCAGATCCTTTCAGATGCTCCTTGTTTTATGAATTATATACATTTTAAATACCTCATTCAGCCAGCGTGAAAGTAGCAGTCAAGGGTACGGACTTGGCACATTAAGGGAGGAATGTCTTCGACACTTTGTGCAAAACGAACGTGCTTTGTGTGCGTAACTTGCAGCTGCCACTCCAGGTGAATTTTAACAGGGGAAATTACCCTGTAACCTTTGTTTAATACAGAAAGTGCTTATGGATCTTCATGCTCAGATGTCCTGTGTGATCTGAGTGACATAACCTTAGATCAAATTTATTTTAATATACTATTATTATTTCCATACCACGCAAATACTGTGATAAATAATCACTTGTTTCACTTTAGACAGCACCTTCTCAGGTTGGTTCAAAGAAAACCTCATTCTCTAATTTTAGAGGAGTTTTACAGATGTCCATTTATGTTTGGAAATGTACTTTATTCTGCTCAGTTTTCTTAACACTTTTGGTCACCTTCACTAAGCTACTATAAAAGAATTATATCATGCAGAGAGCTGCAGAAACATCCTGATTTTGAGGTGCAATGTCCCATCAAAATGTGTTTATAATATGCAAAAAAGCACGTTAAGACAGAGTATTGAGATGTTTGAGCTCTCTGCTGACTTCACTTTGAGTTACAGCTCAGTTTTAAGGTGCACTCGCTCTCTTTCCTGCTCTGAAAAGGAACCCACCAGAATAACTGAACTAAATTTGGGGCTGGTCATGCTTTAGCACCAAGGTTGCCCTGAGGGAAGGACTACTGGAGGAACTGGGAAGGACGGGGCTGGGTTTTTGTTCATAAAATGCAGCCATTGGTTAATTTTTCACTGAGTAGGAAGAGTTCCTCAGTCCTAGTGGCAGCTGGGTTTCTAATTTTTCCTCATTATGTCAAAGATGTTTAAATCTGAGGTAGATGCTTTTGATACACTCCTCAACCTGCACGAACAAACTTTCTCTCAACAAAACGTGTCAGTGTCTTACCAAAGGGTGTCAGCACAACTCAGCCTTTTTCCAACAGAAGCCAAAGAAAATTTTGCTTGTTTCCCCCTTTATTGCTGTCTAATTAATCTCACTGAGGTAAATTCAGACACCTTATAATGGATTTTTGCCCTATTTTTAGTCAAATACTGTGTGTTTAGGATGAAGCATGGCTTTTCTGGTTTTTTAAGCCATCTGGTTTGCACTGCAATTGATAGGAATTGTTGTTAGTAACTTCTGTACCTGGTGTAAATTTTAAATTAGCCTCCCCTGAGAAGGTGGTTGGACCAGATAACCTCCAGAGGCCCCTTCCACCTGAACTATCCTGTGATTCAGCAGCTGCCATGCAAAACCTGGGTGTTATTTCCAGTTCGAACTTTGCAGACTTCAGCTTTCAGCCCCTCCATCTTATTTTGCTTGCATTTGCTAAAGAACATTTCATCAAACATCTGTTCGCTCTTTTCTAAAAATAGATTATGATCAAGTCTGTACCTTTGAACCAAGTAAAATGAGTCAGTTCAGTGTATTTGCCATTGTAGATCTGCCCGATTCCCCAGCGATCTCTTGCTTTTCAACACGTGAATTTCAGAAGTATTTAATTTTATGCATGTAAGCAATGTGTTTTGAAATACCCCTTTGTCATATCCACCACTCGAAGACTGCTGTAGAACTTTCCTGCAGTGTTGTGGTGGGAAATGCCTCTCAGCTGGCAAACTCCACAAAGCTTTACATTCTCCTCCAAGCTGCTCCTTTATAGGGTCTCCGTTTCTTTTCAGTAGTTGACTTAACTCACGCTGTTTTATTGAACTAAGTTAATGAACTAAATATTTTACTTTTTTTAATGTGTTAGTTAACTGTCCTCAAGAACTTGCCATAAAGCATTTTTCAGGGTATCTGCAAATTTCTGTTTAAATTTCTGTGGTACTTGCAGTTTTTTCCTTCTTTCAGAATTAGAAATTAAAATTTTGAAGAGAGTGTGGGTGAGCACAAGTCCCACTGACCTTTTCTCTTTATGAATATGCAGAGGAGCAGTTTCACTTTACCAGAGGCAGCGGTGTGCTGTACCTTTCCATTCAGGATGCTCAGGACAGTGCAGTCCTTGCCTGGTTTGCAACACTGCTGCAGTGCCTGTTTGTAATCCCTGTCTTTTATCCTTTTACAGAGGGGAAATAGAACACAGCTACTAATTTTAAGGTTACTTTAAATTCTAAGAAGAAATATTTTTATCATGTCATCTTGCTACTGGAGAACGTAGAAAGAATGTGACTGTAACTATTACTTATTTTCTAAGAAAAATAGATCAACATTCTATAAATGGTAGTCCTGGGAGATAATTTTTTTAATGAGATCCCTAGTGCATTGCTATGTATCAGAGAAAAATAAATCAGAAGAATATTGTGACCTACATATCTTAATATTTTAGTATAACACTGCAAGTGCTTTTAACCTCTCAGTTAAACCAGTCTGATGTATTTTTAAAAAAAGTCAATACGCATCTATTTTGGAAGGAATCCCAAGCCATTAACATTTTTCATGCTAATGTAATCTTGAATGTGCAACATAAGTACAGCCAACATTAATTCTGCTCTACAAAACAGTAAAATTTCAGTTTTACTATACATAAGTCTTCTATTCTTTGACCTGAAGTAATTAAGTTTGTTCAGAGGGAGGCTCATATTGTATTTCTAGCACAGAAATTAAAGGAATAATTTAGACAGGAACATTAGCTCTGAAGTCAAGCTGGAAGCCCTGCTGTGATCATTTTGTTCTCCTGGTACGTGGAGGGTTAAAAGGAGATGGTGGATGAGCTGTTTGAAGTGTGCAAAACTTGTAGGAAAAACTGCCTTGGGCATTGCCAGCCAAAGTGACTAATTGAATTCCTTTTTGTGCTCTAGAAAATAACAGTATGAATACAGAGGAAACATCAAAGGGATACTTGACCATGAAATGCTAATATAAATTCTGCTGTGTTCCTTGGCGCTCCCAATCTTCTGATTTTGACTTTCTTATTCTGTAGCAATATTCTTTAAACTGTAGTCACTGAGAAATTAATTTCTCCACAGAAGCAGCAACCCTCCAAAATAAATATTGACCTTCAGAGCTGAGGAGGGGCAGTTCCCTGGGCTGAGGGCTCGGAGCAGCTGCCTCAGATGGGCTCAGGGGCAAAATCCTCCAAGGGACACCCAAGGGAGGAGGTCTGGGAGCTGGATGGGAACAGCCAAGGGGTTGGGCTGCTGGAAAAGGGGAGCAGAGAGGGGCAGAGGGTGTCCCAGCCCAAACTGAGTGTCTGGAGTACAGGGAATGAGGGGGTTGGAATTGTTTCGTGGGAGTTCTGAAGCACTTCACTCTTGTTCCTAATATACTGAGATCCAGTAAAAAGAGGAAATCTTGAGAACTGTAGGGAATCTTAAGGTGTTTGAAGGAATATCACAGAATATTCTGGGTTGGAAGGGACCCACAAGGTTTATCAAGTCCAACCCTTAAGCCCATACAGGAATCAAACCCACAACACTGGTGCTGTCATCACAAGGCTCTGACCAACTGAGGGAATCTTAAATGACTTGAAGGAGTATTTCAGGTATTATTAGTAAGTTAAATTTTACTTGAAAGCTTATTCAAGGAAAAAAAACTAAATAAAGAAGACAGGTTTTTTAACCTCTCCCATATCTTTCTCTGTAGAAATCCTTTTCCAAGGTGGAATAGCACTTGGAGAAGGAATTAACAATTTCCCAACATAATAAGGGGAGAGGGAGCCTGGCCAGGGACTGAGGCCAGGCCAGGGCTGCCCTCAGAGGGGACCAAGACTTGGAGGGACCCTGTTCTAATCTCCCTCTGCCTGGGGGAGTTATTTTCTGTATTTTCCTTTTTATTTTATGTTTTAGCAGAATATGGCCTGAGATTTGGAGTGGTGCCTGGCAGGAGGAGGTGGGGCAGAGCTGTAGGGGATGGTTAAAACCACGTTGCCATGGCTGTGTCCCCATTTCCAGAGGGTCGTACTGAGAGAACTTCCAAACATTAATAAGCAATAGATCCTTTTTAGCAATTTGTATGGGTTTTTTTCATGAAAGAAAAGCAGTATTTTAGCCCCTGTAATAGCCCTAAATCAAAAAGCAAGGTAAGGGTGACACTGAAATTATGGAGTGCAAGATGGATTATTCTTAAAATGATAGCTAAAAGAGGAACATGACTACTCTAAAAGTAACAAGGAGTAAAGTTCACCAGGAATATGCAGGAGATCGTTAACAGCATAAACCCTCCTTTCATTAAAGAATAGGAAATTTAATGTGACATCATTTAATTGGTTTTGTTCTGTTTTACCACAGGATTGTACGGTGTATGAAACAGAAAATAAAATTCTTCATGTGGTAAGTAATTCTGCTTTGGTGTTCTCTATTTTTATCCCACACACTTAAATGATTTTTTTCAAAAAAATAAGGCTCCTATAGGAAAATAAAGTTCCTAATTCTTTGGCATAATTTCTGATGAATTATATCAGTTGAAAAAATTAAAGTTCCCCACAGTAATTCTCTCTGTTATAGCTACAGTTAATTACAAATATGTAATTATTGTCCATAGGTTGTTTTAGAAGCTACACAATATTCTGTACAGTTAATATTCCTACCAGGATTGCTGGTATGGAATCCCAGCCACCACATCCATGGACCTGGTGCATCACTGGCTGTCAGACTGAGCATTTTGTGCCTTCAGCACTCAAAAAAATCCGATGACAAAGGGGAGTGGAAGAATCTTATTCAAGATTATTGATTAGATATTGGCCTTTAAGTTCAAATACTTTATATTTTCCTGGTACCAGCACTGAAAACCTGTACTGACACTGAGATAAAGCCTGTGGTGAAAGGGAACTCTCAAAGGATTTACAAGTTCAGATAAGCTTTTGACAAGCTCTGCCCAAGTGCCTGGCTCTTTCTTTCCTCTTCTTTTCAAAGCCTTTTGCACATACTCTGCTTCCAGCGGGGATTAAAATCTGTCATGAAACATTGATGTGCTGTTAAATTTAGAAAGCATGCAGTGACTTTTGGAAAAAAAAAAGCTTACTATTGCAAGTCTGGGTATGAACAGAACTTTAAAAAGCACCTGATACCTTCTGGGATTTGGAGTGTACACACACACACACACACACACACACACACACATATTTATATATATATTTACAACTTTTAGGTTCTAACTGTGGCAGAGACACCTTCCATAGACCAGGTTGATTTGGTTGAAAACTTCTTTGTTGTTTATTTCACTAAAAAAAAAGTATTTTCATGAGACAGTTCTAAGGTTAAAGCATTACAGTAGAAAGTAGAAAGTGTTCTCTCTGGGATTTATTCTAAATCTAATCCGCACAAACGCACTCAAATTTTGAGGCATAAGAGAGATTTTCAGTTGGAAGTTTTGATATTTGAATATGAATTTTTTTTGATGTGCCAGTGGTTCAAAAGCTGGATAAAGAATGTACTCACACACAGCGCACCCACCACACTGGAGATTTTTGGAGTTTCTCCATCTCTTCTGGGAGAAGATGAGACCCGAAGTTCTGCTCAGGGGTTCTGGCCCCGAGCTGGAACTGCTTGCAATAATTGTGGTAGTGGTGATCTTTAGCTGCAGTCACACACACCTCAGTGGGATGCTTTGCATCTTGCAGCTGACACAAAACCCAGATGCCACAGCCGAGGCTCCAGAGCTGTCCTTGGGTTTCCAGATGAGTAACTGCACAGTGAATGGAATACAACCTATAAATTCATGCAGTTAACTTATTCATTGTGACAACTTTATTTGTTTAACTTCTATGGATAGTGTCAAATGAGATATTAGAAAGCCTCGTGCTTTTGCAAACGTCTGAAGCAAAACTTCCCTGAAGGGATTTCACTGGAATTTGCTATAATTAGGAAAAATGAGACTATAGTCCCCAAAGCAAAATAGCTCCACACAGCACAGCCTCGACCAGAAACCCATCCTGAAATTCAGCTAAATGAGTGCTTTCACATTAGGTTCAAACATTTTAAGGCACAGGCTTTTTGAAGGACTGCTTAAAGCAACAGACAGAAATTTGGGAATAAATCTCTCCTCATGAATGTTGTCTGAGAGTTCAGCTCAGCTCCTCTCTGACCCGCAAACTTTGCTTTGACAGATGGGTTTAATCTGTCAGATCTCTGCTGCTGTCCGTGCAATGGGGCTCCTGCTTTGGAGGTGTTTGTGTGGATTTGCATGAAGATTTTGAGATCTTTGGCTGGAAGGCAGGAAAACAAAATCATTGCATAGTCGTGGTGATGTTGAGTATCAGTTAAAGGAGGTGTTCAAAGATGCATAAGAATTTTACTTCAGGAAATGGGTTAACTAAGGCACTTCTCTGCCAGGGTAATTTTTAACAAAGGAAATTTTCCGAGTTGTAGAGCAGAATTCACCTAATTATCACAGTTGGTAGGGATGATGTCATAATTTGGTAGCCAAAATAGGTTATTCAGTTGCATAAGACATTTATTTTTACATATTTCATTCAACTCCCATTGTATTTATAATCATAAGGATAAAGCTCATTGGGTTTGTTGTTTTGTTTTTAAAGTGCACATCATTGGAGTGGAGAAGATTGGAGATACAGATGTTCTTCTACAGCAGAACTTTACATACATGTACATTTTCATGACATTTATGGCTATCTTCTGTTCCCTTGACACTTGCTCTTGACTTTCATACACCTGTAGTTTTTACAGTGCTAAAAATTAAAATTATTTGTTTATTCTCAGTTAGTTCTTAGAATAAAAACTTCTTCAGTTGTAGTTCCAGCTTGATACAAGGGATGCTATTGACTTGTTTTCCTTTCTAGTGTAAAACCCTGTCTGGGATTTGCGACCACATCATTTCTCTCTCATCTGATTCTCTGGTGTCCCAGTCAGCACATCTCGAGGTCGTTCATCTCACCAGCATCATGCCCAGTGAGGGGCTGGTAAGTAGCAAAGCAGTGTGAAGTTTCATGCCTAGAATCTCACAAGCCTCAGTTCTTTAGGGTGATTTGGTTTTCGAATTCATCAAGAAATCAAAATGTATGCTCATGCAGTGTCCTAATTATTTTGGTAAGCTGAATGAGACTTCTGAAGGTGGTTTAATTGACATTTATCTAAATAAAGGGATTGTTTTGGGGTTTTTAAAATTAAAACCTGTTTTACCTAGGGCTTCACATGTAACTGCATGAGCAGCTAAACCTTGGATAGCCAGACTGCAGCTTCTGGAATGCACTGAGATAATCCCCAAATGCAAACACATACAAATAAAATTAACTAATGTCATTAATGTGCTTTCAAAATGCATAATGGAAGGTCTATGTCTTGGACTTGCATAAATGTAATTATATGCCTCTCTAACTATCAGTTCAAATAAAACTTCCAGAAGTATCATCCCAGGAACAAAAAAAATCCCTTTTATTTGTAAATTGTTGCTCACTGAGCAGCCTGGTTGGATGGCTCTGGACATCCCAGCTGCTCTGCATTAGTGATGGGTCACAGCAGTGAAATGTTCTGCAGAGACAGTTTCATAATTGTTTGGCTACAGCTTTTAAAAATTAATGCACTGATATGTTTTTTGGACAATGGATTTTCAGGACATTTTAGTGGTCAGTGGGTAAATATTTCTGTCTCCCCTCTGCAGTCCCTTACTTTAGAAGCATTTGATGTTGGTGGGCTGCAGGAACATAAGGATTGTGTTGGGAACCTTAGATCCCTATAAAAGCTGGAGTGGAAGGTGGCACTGCAGGCACTGGGATGTTCTTGCACACTCTCCTCAAAAGCCAGGCTGTTTTTCCCAACACAACCCCCTAGACTCCTTCAGCTGCCTTCTCAGAATTCTTTTTATTTTTATTTTCTCCCTACAAGAAGAGTAATTCAGGAATGTTGCTTCTGGGTTGAAGGAAGCAGTTGGAGGAGGAAAAAAAGGGGAAATGGGGAGTGAAATTGGCAGCCATGAGGCTTATCTGCAGAAAATCCTGTAAATGACAAATCAAAATCCATTTGAGTGTCACTCTACACCTTGTGACATGTTTCCTGTTTGTAATTCAGTGTGATTTACAGATTTTAAATTTCTGTTAGTTGAGACACTTTGTATTATTTCAACATCTTCCTCTTTGTTCTGACATTGAATAGCGACGAACATCATATGCAAATACTGTCAGAGTTACAAGGGCATAATTACTCTGAGGTATGCATATTAGTCTGAGAATGACATATTTTAATAACACGAGGGGGTGTGGTGTGACTGCACAAGTTTACTTTATTTCTAGGCTGATTCAGTCAACGAAGAACATTACCACAGCATAAACCACATTTAATTTTCATTCTGTGGCATCGCAGATGCTCAACCCAGTGTGTAATCCTGAGCACAGATACAATTTCCTTGCTGCGCTGCTGCATCCTTATGGCCAAGTGTGTTCCCTTTATGGCCCAGTTTCCCCTCTAGGTCTGATTTCTGGGTTAGTGCAGGGCGCCCAGGAAATACAGGTCAGTACATTTGCAGGAGATACGCTGTGGATGTCCCAGTGCTTCTGACTTGTATTAAGATTACTACACCCTGCAGGCCAGCACTCTGCATGGCTTTCCTTTCTATGCAGAAATGTGATGTATTTCTGCTGGTCTAATTAGGGGAAAGTTCATTTTCAGTGCTGGAGAGGAGGTGAACACAGAGATGCATTTTCCTCAGAGATGATGGAGCACAATAAGCAGGGCTTGGTGCTGCTAAGGTTTCCCATGCAGTGATGGCTCTGGATCTAGGACAGGGGGGTAGACGGGTGGAGGACAGAGGGAGTGGAATCTACTCCAAAAATACCATGTCCTGTGGGGAACTGAGATTTCCTGGTGTGCAGCCTGTGGCAGGTGTGTGTCAGGAGTTCTCAGCAGGAACTGCCCATAAAGTGTTGGAGTGTGATTTAAACTCTGGAGTGATCAAGATGAGAGCTGTGGGCTGAGATGTTGGGGCCTTTCATGTGGTTCACGTTCCCCTTTGTTCTGGTAGAACTTGAGGCAGCCAGGACCTGCTGGGATGATCCTGGCTGGATGGACTCTCGGGCTGGAAGAACCCCTGGGTGGTTCTCCATCCACAACGTGCCCGTGAGTTAAGGGCCACCAAAAGAGCAGGGAGTGGGCACTGCTGACAGAGGACATGAGACAAATACTGCAATCAAAATTGCCTGACAATTTCTCCTTTTTTTCCCCTTTTTTCCCTCAGCTGAAGTGAAATCACAGTGAATGAGTGAGTTTTCTGTGCCTAATTGTGAAGGCACTGTAACGTGTTAGGTTGGAAAGTTCCTTGTAATCAATTTTGCTGACACTGTGTTCTGTTTAGAAGAAAATATGAAAAAAGACTATAAATGGGAATAAAAGAAAAATCATGTGAAAAGGAAAAGAAAACATTAATCAGAATCAAATATAGAACAGAGTAATGAATTACAAATGGCTTTCTCATGATTGTATAGCGGATTTTTTCCACAGGATATCTGCTCCATTCAAGAGAAAAATGAGCACTATTCAGTGAATGGAAAGTATTCAGAGTTCCATTTTTATCCTTATCATTCAGTGTAGGGGTTGAGGCCTGATTTACCACACTTCAGCTAAGCTCTGCAGTCCCTGGAGTTACTAATTTAATCGTGAGTTGTTTTATTTATTTTTTATATGGCCTTACTGAGTGCTTCAGAGACACGAATTAATTCATCCTCACAACACACTTGTGAAAAGGATACTGTAATTCTAGTTTTATAGGTAGGAAGCTAATGCACAGCAGTTGGTGTCAAAATCACCAAAAATGTGTTTTTCAAGAGCGGCTTACTGTACAATTTTTCAGAACATCTGTTACCTTTATAGCATAAATTTAAAACACAGTCTCTCTTGGGTTTAAGTGCAGCTCTGATTTTCAGAGCTACTGAGAACAGGGTTCACCCAGGGCTGGCACCTACAAAACAACCACGATTATTTACCATTGGTGAAAAGTGTGTAGTAAACCACTCAGATTTATGAAAGAATTCAGTTATCTGCAATAACGTTCAGCTGACTAAATTATGAGTCTTCCCCTATTTTCAAACCTCCATTTGCAAAATTTTTACTACGTGCCTCCTAATTTCTTCCCCAAATGAGCCAGGAGTCCTATTGACATTGCATAAGCTCACACATAAATGGAATTCATTTCCAGGTCCAAGTCCACGGAGTTACCACACGGAGTCAGAACTCCTGCAGGGCAGTGTCTGTGTGTTTAATTGTGTAAATAAATTCTGGATCATAAAGCATTTTCACAAAGGGACTCTAAGTCTTTGGAATGTGCATCTTCAGTTCTAGCCTTTTCTAACTTTCCATCTGTGCTTTTATGAGCTCTATAGTCACCCTTTTCTTTCCCTCTCTAAAATACCTTCTTTTGCAGTCAGCTTTATTGAAAAGTGCCCTTATCTCCAGCCTTCCCAGGACACGCTCTGTGCCGAGCTTTCCCGGCACTTTGCTGGACAAAGGAATTTGCATTGGGAACAGGGACTGGGTTCCGTTCCAAGTCCTGGGGACTCTCTTTGCATCCTGATCTCTGCGGGCATTTGTTGGCCTCCAGAAACGTATTGGGTTTTTTCCTCTCCTCTTCCATTCCTTCCCCAGCTTCACCGGTCAAACTGGTTCCTCCTTTTCCCTATTTTGCCATTGATTTTTCAGTGGCAAATACCGAAACACCCTCCATGTGTTCTCTGTTTCATTTTGAAGTCACTTTAAGGATTGTAAAGCACTTTTTCTCCTGAATTGTAGTACTGGGTATGGTAATACCATTTATATCCGAAGTGCACAGCATAATCAGCATGAACAAGATGTCTGGAAGGCAAAGCTTTGTTTCAAACAATCAATTTGACAAACTTCAAATAAATTCCTGTGCTAAAAAAGTATTAAATTGTGAGAATCACCGTTAGCTCTGGCAGAACATGCACACATAAATTTTTATGAAATTGAATAGAATGAAATAACTTTGTGATTTAAGAAAATTGCCTCCCCACTTTAAATTTTTTAGCTTGATGGATCCACAATAAGCCCTTGAGCTAGGAGTTTGGGTTAGCGTCAGCAGCTCCTGAGCTTGCTGCTAAATCCTGGGGATGAAGGCTGATGAAAGGCTGGGAGAACCTTGCTGTGATTTACCTCGTTCTGTGCCCACAGCCAGCTTTGGAGCAGTTTTGCTCTCACATAAACAGGCAGCACTTTACTGGAAATGGTGGGTATAGAGATAGAGAACGGGATCGTAGGACGGGTTTTGAGGTTTGAGGCTTTTTTCCCCCCTCCTGCTCTTGGATCATTGGGGATTGTCCATAGTGGGAGATTATTACAGCCAGTATTATTTCAGACTAAATTTTTTTTTTCTAATCTTCTGAACTTGATGTCCAGCCCGTATATCTAGAGATACCTCTGTGTAACATGCAGCTTTAATCTTATTTGATGAGATTATTGATTCCTCTTAAGCAGGAGATTCTAAACAGGGGGGCAATTGGGGTTTTATTGTTTGGCTTTGTATTTTCTGATGTCTGTGGAATGTTTTCTTCTCTCCTTCTGGAATAAAGGAGTGCTTTTATTCCTCTTCCTTTCACTTTTTTATTCTTTTTCTCTCTGTCTGAACTTCCCACTGCTGATAGAAACAGTGCAATCCGACACACTTTAATTAAGATGTACACTGCTAATATCCACAGCTCTCTTAATTTTTCTGCAGAGGGAACTTTTCCTGTTTCATTCTAAGAATTTAAGTAAGCAAAGATTGTGGGGATGAAAATTTTTATGAAACCGGCTGCGTAATGATGGAAAAACAAAAAAGCTGAACCAACAGCCAAGCTGTCAGATGCACAGACCTTTGTTTATCAGGCATTTTTCATCTAGCCAGTGTCCAGCTACCCTTTCAAATTATGCTTCTCTTCCTGTGGCATTTGTAATTTAAGGTGATGGAATCCAGTCTTTCCCATTATCACAATAAAAAATAATTGCAAGGAAGGCAAGAAGAAAAAGTAGAACATGAAGACAGCTTTTTTGGGGGAATATGCCTGGCCTAAAACTGTCAGGGTGTTCATCTAATTATTTAGAATTATTTTTAAAGGCTTACAGAAACTTGACAAATTTCCATCATGCTTGACATATAAAGGTTCTCACAGCCTGAAAGCCAAAACCAAACTAATTCTGCTCTACAGAAGAATAAAAGAAGTTACTATCTTGAGTTATTTTGAGAAGTGGAAGTTGGCTTGCAGGAAGGAAAGCAGAGGTGTTTAAATTTGGGCAAAGGACTGCAATATATAAGGAAGAAAAAAAAACATTTTTGAGAAGGAGTTTTTAATGGTATGAAGTTTAAGCAAAAAACTCAGTCACCTTCTCAAAGCAGTATCATGGCATTTGTTTAAATGCATCTGTGTAACTTTGATATTTGAAATAAGATTAAAGCACCATTTTTTATGTTTGGGGCAAAAGATCAAGGGGTGTAACAGTTCCCTGGTCGTTTGTGGCATTACAAATCTGCATCTTTGCTGTCACTGCTTCTCTGTGCTGGAATAATTGTTGACACTTAAAAACACACTGCTGTCATTATATCCTGGTTAATTAACCAAACGACTCTGCAAGAAAATTTTCAAGGAAATTCCCCTGACAACTGGATATGCTGTTTTCTGGGGAAAAGTCTCTTCAAAATGGGATTTTAAATGGCTGATGCCTTCCCATATGTTTTCAAAGGTCAGATTTTAATTAAAAACCTTTAATTCAGTTTGTCACTAGGGGACAGGGACAGAGTTACTCAGAAACAGTCAGGTTCTGGATTTGATGCCTGAGAAACATTTCCTTGTTCTCTAGCATAGGTCAGTGTCATTCTTCAGAGTTTCATGTCTGACACATCAGTTATTAAAGAGCAGTTATTTATTTCTATGTATTGACCAGTCTGCACCATCTTCACAGAGAGTCCTTGACTCTTGCCTTATCTCGAGATAAGGGGTACAGCTTGTTATTGTTTTCTCTGAGATCACTGTTGACATTCGGGAATAAACCAGAGAGACTAAAACCCTATTCTTGGGGAAAAAAAAGAGATTAATGATTTTGGAAAAGGACTCCATTGATACTTTGCATCTAAGGGCAGGAAACAGACCAGTAAGGGGACAAGAGGAAGACTGGGAGCTGAGTCACTGGGATGGAAAGGATATGGTAGGAAAGGCCTGGTTAGAGAGGAATGGACATTCCTGAGTTTGCAGAGCAGGAAGAAAGTAGGAAGAGAGCTGGGTGGAGAGGGCAGCAGTGGAAACTGGAAGGAAAGTAAGAAAACCCTCCAGAGCAGGACTCAGATATAGGTGCCACTCCAGGAGGGTCTCTGTCACACTGGCCAAACCTGTGAATGTTCCTGGTTACCCCAAGATCAAACAGTTCTCTGGATTTCACTGCCTCAGCAGATGAGTTCCACCCCTTCTGTCTGGATCCTGACTCTGGAACTGCTTGTGAGGAGGAAAAAGCTGTGGGAAGGTTGGGTTTGGGGTGCTGAGCAGAGAGGGGAGATGAGCTGCTGGGCACAGGGGGAGGAAGGTGGTGCTGAGGGCACTGAACAGGCAAGAACATATAATTTGTTTTCCTCTTTCACAGCCAAAACCTGTGAACAATTTGCGATCAGTTTGTGTAAAGCTGTATGAGAATAATTAGCTGACAGGAGAATATCTGCATTTCCATCAGGTTCCATTACAGAAATGAATAAGATCAAAATAGCAGATATGTGGATGTTCTTTTTATAAATTACTTTACAAGTTAATTAAAGATTATGCTTATGTAAAAATCACAAAATCACAATGGTTTGTGTTGGAAAGGACCTTATCAGAATGCTTTGTGTTGGAAAGGACCTTAAAGCTCATCTCATTCCAACCTTCCACCAGAGCAGGTTACCCAGACCCCCATCCAGCCTGACCTCAAACCCCTCCCAGAGTGCAGAATATCAGAGAAGACTCTGACTCCTTGAATATGCTGAATCAATGTGACTGCTTTAAACCACAGGTGAAATAGAAAATAATTTTAAACAAAATAACTCTTTCTAAGAGTTCCATTGTTAGCAGTTGTCACAACAGGATCTGATCTTGGGAGAACAGGGGTTGCTGGTTCAGTTCTTCAGCTGCAGCATTAAATTACTATTTGGCCTGAACTTATATTATCTAACAACATTTTTCAAATGTATTTTCATGTTTTTAGGCTTATTAACCATAAAAATGCTTCCATGAGTGGCATGAAACCATGATGAACACAGATAGCAGCCCATTACATTGATAGAAAGGTCCAGCTCTTTTGTCTAATTTAGACTGTGAATACCTGTGTGCTTTTTCAGAGGTCACAGAGTGAACAGCTCCTAAAATTGGAAAAAAAAAAAGTTTTCCAGTTTTGGCTATTTCTCATAAAACAGAATAGGCAATTTTAATTTTTCACTGGAAGTTTGATGAAAGTGAGCCCCTCAAAGCCTTTTATTCATATCCGTAAATTACTTTATGTAAGCGTGCATATACATATATATCAGCAAATTAAACTTTTGAAATACAGAATATGTATTATATATATCTATTTTATATAAAATAAGTTGTATTCTGAACCATATGAGGTAAAAAATTTACTAGAAGAACTTCTATAATTTTTTACATAGAATAATCTTTCAAGCTTTTCAGGTAAGAGGTGTGTCAAGGGGATACTTTGCTCCTGTAATGGTCAACAAGAAACAAGCTCATTATTTTTCTTTTGGGAAAACAAGGATGAAAGCTCTTCATAGGATAATTTGAAGGCTATGAGTCATTCACTAAAATTGTTTATTTTTTTATATATTCTTACATTTTAATAACTAGGATGAAAGAGCAGATAGCGAAATGTAGGGTAATTCTATGTGATTAGTCAGGTTTTATGTCTCTCTGATGGCATCTGTTAGGAGATAAAATTATAATTTGATTTTTTCCAAAAATACACAGAGATTAACAAGAGTCTAAGAACTTTTAGAAGAAAAAAGTGGTAAAATTTAGTGAAAAGTTTAGCACTCTGTCCTCTTTTGACCTTAAGGGTTTTAATCTGTTGGGTTTTTTGAGCGGGGAATGAATCTCGTTAAGGCAAGTGGGATGTCAGGGCTGTGATATTAAATTTGGTATTAAAAGTGTGGCTGGAAATGTGTTCGTGAAGTTCACCAAGTGCTAAAAGAGCAGCCTCCTGAGGGGCAGGAATGTTGTGTAACCTTCTGGTGAAAAGTTCCCCATGGAAATCCAGCACAACTCACTCTAGATGGACAAAATTTCTGCTCCGGAATTTTAATGGAGACTCTACATCCCATTGTCCATGGGAACCTTTGGTTTCCCAGGACCCAGGGCTCCTGTTTGTGTCTTTCAGGTGGCAAAGAGAACTTTGTCAGTAGCTGTTGAAGGGACTGCAGAGATGACAGAACAGCAAACACTGATGAAACTAAACAGCTCTAAAGAGGGAAATACTGAAAGGCCCACCAGCAGCTTCTTTCTTCCAGCTAATCCCATTTTATGAAACTGATTTCAAGACTGGCAAGATTTAATTTGGACATCTTTGGTTTTTACAAATGAAGCAGTTTATAAAGCAGCCTTATTTAAGAGAACAGCTAAGCATGGGGAGTAAAATCTAAAGCAGAATTCCCTGTGGAGCAGAGTTAACAACCAGCCAGCAATCAGGTTTGGCCAGTCCTTATTTTTAAGATTTCAATAAATTTAAAACCTGCTGAAATGGAATCCATTTACATTAAGGTAGAAGTCACATTTTCTCATGAAAAACCCAAACAGTTCCAACTAGAGAAGGTTACTCAGGGCCTTGTCCAGTCAAGATCTGATCATTTCCAAATCAGAGATTCCACAGCTTTGCCAGCCTGTTCCAGTGTTTTATCTTCCTCATGGTAAAATTTAAAAAATTCTTTACTAGAGTTCCAACTTCTGTCTTTTGCTTCTCACCCTCCAGCTGTCAGGAGGAGAGTTTGGCTCCATCCTTTCTTAACCTTCCAGTTTAGGTAGTTGTGGAGAGCAATATCACCTTCACTCTGTAGGATTTTTAACTTCTGGGTTTTTCTCGAGGGGTTGGGAGGTGGTGTTCGTGCGCCCCACCTTGCCTGAAGATCTCCATCAGCATTCAGGAACCTGGAAATTGCTTTCTCTGAACAAAATGTTCTTGGTTATTGCTGGGGGCTCTAAACTTTGGGGTTGACAGCACAAGGTGATGCAGAACTATTGAAAGAATAATAAATCAGCAGCACAGCGTACCAATTAGATTAATTAGATTTCAAAATGTGATGGATAACCATGCTGTGTGGAGAGATGGGAAGCTCTGACCTCACTCCTGAGAGGGA
The DNA here is from genome assembly GCA_013397175.1 of Platysteira castanea. Taxonomy (NCBI): domain Eukaryota; kingdom Metazoa; phylum Chordata; class Aves; order Passeriformes; genus Platysteira; species Platysteira castanea. The sequence goes on from VYXC01000176.1 coordinate 27,646, forward strand.
AGCACTCGAGCCACTGAGCCTCCCTGGCATTTGGGGCTCTGAGAGTGTTCAGCTCCACAGATCCCTGCCCTGGTTGTCGCTCTCGATCTTGTCAGGCACCTCCTTAAGCAGAATTCTTGATGGACTAATTAAAAGCTCCTGTTAGTTCACTCAGCTCATTTTTCCTGATAAATTGGCAATATGAGCACTGGCTCCTGTCTTTTCTGAGTTAGGCTATGGATTCGTTTTTACTGAATCAGGAACTCTTTGAAAATGGGGCATTTAAGTTTAAAAAATACTCCTGCTCTTGCTTTCAATTTCAATACTTCTTTTATGTCACTTGTAATAAAAAGAAGTCGTGTTAAATATTTCAAATACTGAATAGGCACAAGTTTTTATGCTGATGCTCAGTGTTCAACTCTGCTCACAAACTTTAGAATAAAAAAAGCATTAAGTGAGAAAATTCTATTTACAGTGGTCTTGATATAGAAACGTTAATTGACCACAGTTCCTTCCAGTCTGCTTAAATGTTATGGTCCATAGACTGGAGCAAATATATTATTTTAATTATTATGCTAATGTCCTGTATTTGTTTCCTACAAATATTAATTATCCTTTTTGCTCTTTTTTCCCAGGGAATGTATATCAAATCAACATATGATGGACTACATGTAATCACAGGAACAACTGAAAATGTAAGATTCTTTATTGTAATTTACTTTTATCATGCTTACAATTATTTTGTTTATCTGCAGTGCATTTTGTAACCTGTATGCTTGCTTTAAACCAAGCCACTTTTTATCAACAATTTTTTTTAATGTATATGCATCATATTACCTTTGTAAAGACTTAGAACCCTTGAATAGAGACGAAGAAAATCAGCTGTGTTGAAATTATTAATAACTAACAATATAATAAATGAAATTCTCAAACTTCTGCCCTCAGTGATTCCTCCAATACTCCTTTCTAACAACATTCACACATCTTCTCTCTGGCAAAACTGGTTTCCTTTAGATTAACTACATTGTATTTTATGTTTTCCATCATTTGTAGTAAAAATGCAGAAGAGATCAATTATCATTTTCATTGTAGTGCCAGAGGTATTAAAAAAACTGAACCAAAATCACAGCGAGTTCTGCAGCTCAAAGATCTGTGTGAGAGGTCCCAGGGACACTGAAGAGTGTGACAGGAACAACAGCACAGCTTCTGAACATCCTCCTCGTTACTTAACGTGCAGTTCATAATTATAAATTTGAAATAATTAAATTGACTTCAACTGCTGCCATCTAATTACTGTGACAGACTTCATAATAAGACCCTTCTGGTTTTCATCTTCTCTTTTAGTCACACTGTCCCTGCTCAGGCTCGGGTCTGTTCAACAGCTCAGAGCTGGGCAAGTGACAAGTTTAGATTTTATAAAGCTGATATTGAAATTATGGATTGCTGACACCCAAGGGATACAAAATGAGCTCTGGGAGATGTAAATCCTGGCTGGCAAGAGCCAGTGCTCTGCTGGCCCATATGGGTGAGCTCCATGTGGGATATTTTAATTGATTTATATATACTAAGTAGTATTTACGTGAGTTTTTTCAGTGCAAACCCGGGAAAAGCCAGATGATTTGTATGTCACAATTTGGGAAGACAATTCTAATGCAAATTAAACTTGAAATTTTTTTGTTTATATTGTCACCATTGGCAGCATTTAGAAGTCTAAAAATAACTATATGTGTATCTTGGGTCCTGAAAATTATGACTGATCCATCTTGATTATGTTGGACAGATTACGTTCATAGTGACTGAATTACTCATGCTGTAATTACTACACTTTTTTACTGTAATTCTAATTCATTTCAGGAATATAATCCAGCTTGTAGGGGAAATATTTGTATATTTACAACTGGTTACTAAATTGCCAGCCACTAGAATTTTTATTTTTTATTTTGACTATCAAAACTTTTTGCTATGACACCACCAGAAGAAGCCACTTTTTCGGTTTTTCTAGAAGTGTAATCACATGTGCAGATAAACCAGCTTCAAAGACCTTTAACTTCTAGTGTTTCAGCAAATTGATTTTTCATTCCTTTTGAAGGGATAATTGACCTCAGAGCCAGTGTTTAATTAGCTCAGCCTCATCCAAATCAGGAAAGGAGCTAAAAAGAGAAAGAACCAGGCCTTTACTTTTCCAAGTAGCGTCAGCTGAAGTTAAACATTATGGATGGTGGTGTTTACTGCAGTTTCCTGCTTACCTCTCATGGCCCATGTGGAGCCAGAGAGTTTGTATTCATGTTGAATTCCAGCAATATTTCTGTTACATGTTTGCTCCTGGGCAAAGGAGCAGCCTGCCAAAATTCCACCAGTTTCCGCAAAAAGGAGAAAGTGCCTCTGGAGCCAGGTGGTTCCTCAGCTGATCCCATGAGGCGTGGGGGTAAACTCCAGTTTGCTGTAGTGCAGAAGGACCCGGGGCAGGAGGTGAGGTCTGACCACAGTGCCCAGGGTTAACCCACAGCTGGAGCCCCCAGCTCAGGAGGGACCAAAGCCCTGATGAGGGAGCAGGGAGCTGAGGAGCTGGAGCCAGGCTGGTGCTGGGCAGAGAAAGGCTGGGAATGAAAACCAGCAGCAGGCAAAAGGCAAAAGCTGTGCCGGGAATAGCCCGGTCCCAGTGGGGAGCCCCGTGGCCAGGACCGGCTGTGTGCCCTGTTGGCTGATTGACTGATTGGGTAATCAATGGCTCTGCCCGCTCTCGGCAGCCTGGCGCTGCAGTGGCTCTGCCAGCAGGGCCCGGCCCTTGCGGGGTCATTTGGCCCCTCACAGATGAGTCTCTCTGGCATTTTATTCAGAAGTAATTGCAGCCGTCTCCTTGTCAGTGGCAATTTGTGTTTCTCTTGTATTGCCTCCTCTTCTCTTTGTTCCTTTTATTTGTTTACCTCATGTTTTTAATCTCCATCCACTAAAGGAGTGAGTGGGACTTTGGGTTGAAGACAGTGCAGCTGAGGAGCTCTTGCCTGCAGTGAGGTCATGACCATAAACTTCTGCACATCACTTTCAGCTCAGATAAATCCTTTCTTCCTTCGCATTTGACACCTGGCTCCTGTGTTTATTGTGTTTAACAATTTATGATTTCAAGAGATACCCAGGAACTCTGCTACATGTTGGTAACAGCTGTTTCTGCGTGCAGTTCTTCAGCAGGATTAGAGCCAGGCCGCTCCCTGTAGCTGCCAGTGGCTCCTTTTCTGCCTTTCTTAGGAGTCTGTTTGCTTGGCAGGGAGCTTGAACTGTTTCTCAAGGATTATTTTGCTTTAAAAGTTTCTGCACTGTTTGACAAGGGACAATGAGTCCTCTCCTCTCTGCATCTAACGAGTTAACATCCCACCTTGTCTAAGTCTCCTGGCTGAATAGCCAACTTCCACTGGGATTTATTTTCCAAGGTGATGTCTCAGCTCTTTAATTCTTTGTGGTTATTTTCTCCTGAGTGCCAGGTTGGTGTGTCAGTAGAACACTCTTGTACTTACAAGAGTTACTCTTGCCTCAAATTCTCAGCTCTTTACCCCTGAGCCTGCACATCTCCTCAATGCCCTATGGATTTCTCTCACAGATTTAAGATTTCATCAAAGCATCTAAAAACTATTTGTAAAATAGTAGTTGGCCATGTTTGAGTGGCTCTTCAATGGGTTTTAATCCATTTTCATGCACCCGGAACAAGCTGTATATAGGATAAGGGAGTTTTTCAGCTCCAGGGTCTCGAATTTCTGTGAATAGTGTATGTACATAAAATCTCCTGAAGAGCAAGTCCCTCACATCCATTTGTAAATTACCACCTTCTGTGTTCAAATGGTTCGTTTAGCACTGCCTTGGAAGTGCTGGAGCTGGATTTGAAGATACAAATACCCCGCGTGTGCAGAGTATCTTCAGTGCACTTCAGCAGCAACACTGCTCTGTAGAGGAATCAGCCTCGATTTATGTCCCACACGTGGCTGGTCCAGCCCTGTCCCGGGGTGTGTTGTAACAGATTTGATTCCATGTGATGTGAATTCACCCAGGCTATTCCCAACAAGGCTGTGGCTGCCCAGCTAAACACAATGGAATAGCTCAACCAGCCAAAAATGGCAGTGGAACTCTAGATTACTTCATCAAATGTTATCAGAAGAAAAAAATTGTTCCTTATGCAAATGACCAATTATAATTATTTGACAGCAATAAGACTTCTTTGGACACAGCTTTCTTGTCTTCTTCAGCATTCATTGTTTTAATTCCTGCTCTTTCCTTCCCCCTCCACACCCTCTCTGTAAAGTAAATTTTCCTCTCTTGTCCTCAGTCTCCTGCTGACCAGTGCAAGAAAATCCATGCTGGTGATGAGGTGATCCAGGTCAACCACCAAACTGTGGTAAGTACTCTGGAAATGCTGTGCTGCAGGCTTTGCCTGCTCCCAGTGCTGAAAAGGTACTAATTCTTCTTTGCCCAACTATATTATTATTATTATTTATATCTTTTCAAACACCATATTCACTGCTTATTTTTAATAAGAAAAGGCACAAATTGAGTCCGTAACCAGCCCAGAAGGATTAAGCCAAATTTACATTTTGCACAGCTGCTGTTCAACATCATACTCTTCTTATATAAGGAGATCCAAGAATATTTCCTTGAAGTTCTTAGACTCCTCATTATGCACTTGCCAGCTGGTTTAACTTCTCCTCTTGAACAGAATTTTGCATTCTGTTTAATGCAGGATCCAGATTAATAATGCAGAAGTGCTGTAACAGCCGTGTACTCTGAATCTGTTGGGGGGAAGATATAAAAATGATTAAAGTGTCCATAGAAATCTGCCAGGTTTGGGGTTTGGGGCTTGGGCATTCTCAGAAGGAGATTTATTTTTAAGATGCCCACAAGCATGTGCATGCAGAAGTGGGATGCTGAACCTCAGTATTGCAGTATGTAATTTAAATATCATTTAAGTAGCTCCAGAGCTGCTGGAGCTACAGGTGAAAGGAACACTGGTATTTATTATTTCTTAGGCATGAATAGTGACAAGGACAATGAAAACTTCCTAAGAAACTTCTGATTTAGCTATTTCACTTTGTCCTGGTGAACCCCACCTTCAGACAGCAGCTGCAAAATGAGGAAATACCTTTCTGTCTGTCACTTGTGTGAAGTGGAAATATGAAAGTCTGGCTATTAAAATCTTATGATTAGAGAGAGAGCAAATATTTTCTCTTGAAAAGAAGTATAACTTATTCATTTACACCTTAAATGTTAATGCAACCACACAGCTCTTATCTATATTAGAGTTGTCATAGTTACAAGTTGAAATACGTATTAGACTGGCTTTTTCCATCAAGTGACAGATCTGATTTAATCTTTCCTTCCATAGGTGAAATCTCCCATTCAGTTTCTCAAGAATTGGCTTTTTTAGCAACTCTTTCCATGTCTGTTATTGCAGCAGGCTCAGGGTGGTTGATACTTGTAATCCCTTTCCACCTCAGGGCACAGGACCTGCAGCTGAGTCAAGTGCCATAAAAGACCTTTTTTTCTAAAAAATCCCCCCATAATATATTAATTATTCATTCCGAAGTTTCTAACAAGCTAAGGAAAGAGATAAATGGCACTGGTTCTTTTGGAAATTTATGCTTCCTTTGAAAGGGCTGGGAAAGTCTCATAATATTTTCAGTTTGGAAAATCAGGCAGTAAGAGTGTGTGTTTGCATGTTTCAGAGGTGTGTGTCCAACTCTTCCCCCTCATGGATTAGAAGTTTTAACACTTTAAATGTCTCTTAGATCTTCAAGTGCATCCTTTAAGTCACTTCTGGCACTCCTTGCTGCAAACTACTCTTAGCTCTGCTCCTTCTTCACCCGCATTATCACCTTATGATGATCCATATTTTGCTTATAATTAGCATGATTTCCATTAGTGGACTGGTATAATTCAAAGGCAACAGCTCATTAAATTTCCACATAATCAATATTCTAATATAAGCACAACCAGCTCATAAAAAGGGGTGTAACCCATGCGAAATTAATGCCTGGAGGGGGTCAGAGAACTTGCATATCTCTGGTCTTCCTACAGGTTTTCCAGAGAAGATGTTATCTGGGTTATCCTAACCAAGACATTTGTTTAAGATTGACCTTTCTGTAGCATTTTGATACCAATATTTTATTTTATATAAAATCTAAATCCCCTTCAACAGAATGTGCTTGGAAGAACCTGTTCTGAAGATGATTGGAAAATGTAATTTTGTACTGCCACTGGTGGAAATACTTCCCTGAGCAGAGAAGTGTGGGTCTCTTTTAACAGATTCCAATCCTATAGCTGACTACCAGCACCATTTAATCTGATTTTGACTGAACTAGGCCAGTGTATTTTCTAGATAAATTCATATTCATTTAGTATGATCATTTGAGTTTTAAAACTTTCACTGATGTTCCCACAACCCGTAATAAATTGCTCCGGTAGTTTATTATTCTCATTGCTGGGGGGAAAAAAGTAATTTTATTTGTAGTCTATATTTGTCTGGCACAAGCTTCCAGTCCTTTGATCTTGATATATTTTTATCTATTAAATTGGAGAGCAGGTTTCTCTTTTAGGTATTTTCAGGATGCAATCAAAATTAGCTCATCACTTTTTTTTTAGTGAGGTGGATAATTTGAGCACTTCCAGTTTGTCATCCTAACACATGACCCTGCTCAGCATCCTCTTTCAATTCCCAGCTGTAGCACTCTGCATCTTTCACCGGGAGTTACGGAGCTGTCCAGGGCGAGGATTCACTCATGGGCAGGGCAGAACTGAGGTGCTCAAAGAGTAAATGTGAGACTGAAAGGCCTGGAGCTGTGCCGGGGGAGGTTTGGGTTGGATTTCAGGAAAATGTTCTAACCCCCCAGAGGGGGTTTGGGCACTGAACAGGCTCCCCAGGGAGAGGTCATGATTTTTGAAAGTTTTACTTTACTTTTCCAACAGCTTTTCAATGCAGTTGAGAGTTAAAAAGTGTTCAGGGAGTATTAAAGGAGAGCTGCTTCCAAATTCTGTAATGCAACAACTGAAAGAGTGAGAAATAAAAGCCTTTCCACATGGAATCTGGTCTAACCAAGGAACACTGTAATACAATTACAAAGATCAAAGAGAAAATAATAGTACTTTAAGCAAGAAATTAATTAAATCAGGCAATTCACCACTGGCTGTTAAGATCATTTTATCATTATCCAATTTCCTTATTTGCTTTTCTGATTGTTCTTCTTGCTTATAAGATTTTAATAAAACAGCATAAGAAACTTTAAGAATAAGTTTTACATTCTGAACTTCTGCCACCCTAACTCTTTATTTTTCCCTACAATAACAACAGGCACCAATTCTGCCAGTGCCTTGTAGATTTTTACTTCCTCTACCATAAAATTTTACAGAAGTACTAAAGATGCCACTGTAGCACTTCTTCGTTTGCAAAATTAACTATTACACCTTAGGTGGTGTACTTTCCGCTGCTTAGCTGAAATGGTAAATTTCATGTCATAATTCTTTTTCAGCATAAATTTATAAAAATTAAATGATGTTAATGTTCCTTTTTGGATAGTTTTTCAGACAGTGAAAATATTGAAGATCAAACAAATATTGATTCATCGACCTGACTATCTGTAAAATATTTGATCCACTTCTGGATAGAGAAGGGATTTGTAAACAAACAAAGGAAAACAGAATTATTCTGTCTCCTTTTTTTTTTTTTTTTCTTGTGAGGGTTAGGATTTGAAGGTTATTTCATAGGACAGAGCAATAATAAGGCTTTTAGTAATTCCTGTTGAAAGCTCGATGATACTCAGGAGCACCTGGCAAGACTCCAGGAGTCAGAATGTAGTAATTAATCCCAAACCAACTGAGCACCATAGAGCTGATGGGACTGAAAATGGCAAAGATGAACTTGGAATTAATCAGGAACAGGTTTCCAGGAGAAACTGAGTTTGGATACCATTGTCTTGACATTAGTAATATCTTGTCTGAAATACCGTGTGATCCTCAGGTCATTTGCAGCCATCAAGGGTGTTAAGTTAGATATGAGCATTAAAAAAAATGTAATGGGTAAAAAGGAAAATGTGTCATCTGTCTCACAGGAAGAGAAATTATTTAAGGATTTCAGTTTGGTTAACTCAGCCAGCTGGGTCTGAGGCAGAATTCCTCTTGCTCCACAGACAGAGGCAATAAAGATCAGAAAGAGAAACAGCTCCTTAAGGCATAAAACAATTCTGTGCCAGAGCAAGAGGCCACAGAAATATCTGTTATTAATCTGTTGTGTTACGTGTTTCTCATATTCTCTTTAAACAGCTGCTGGTTTTAACTGAAGTAGCTGCACTTTCACACTTGGTGAGGCTGTTTGGAATGATGGATCCTGTGCGTTCAGGGGTGTGGGAGAAAGATGGGGACAGACTTTTTAGTAGGGTCTCTTGTAGAGGGGCACCAATTTTATACTGAAAAAGCTGAGATTTGGACTAAATATACAGAAAAAATTTTTTTACAGTGAAACACAGGCACAGGTTCCCCAGAGGAGCTGTGGCTGCCCCACCCCTGGAAGTGTCCGAGGCCAGGTGGGACAGGGCTCTGAGCAATCTGACCCACTTGACAATGTCTCTGCTCCTGCCAGGGCTTGGACTAAATGACCTTTAAATGTCCCTTCAAACCCGAAATATACTTTGATTCTAAATACCTGATCAGCAGCCTAATGCCCTTTCATACTGTTCATTGTCAAATTACATGCTTGAAATTAAGTGTGTCAAGAGCCTGGCACAATGAAATCATTTCAGCACTAATTTATTTGTGTGAAGACAGTCATTGAATTAATACCCTCGGTGTCTGTTTGCTGAATTGTAAATATGAGTCCTAATGTGAGCTCATTTTAGGTGGAGGTAAATCTGTAAACCTGGTGCCAGGTCACACCATCTGTGTTTCAGCACACTCTGTGTTGGGAAATGCAAGCAGGGGGAGAAAGAAGGACAAAAGATGTCATGAGAATTCCAGCTTCTTTCCCCAAAAGATGTCCTTCTGTTTCCAAACAAAGTGCCACATGTTACTTATTCTCCAGACTCTGCCTTTCAGAAAGGCTCAGTAAAGCCTCTCTTCCTGTAGTAGACCTTGCTTCTTCTTGGATTCTTGCTGTGTTTCTCCATCAGTTAATGAAAATAACTATGTAAGATAATGGGAAAACTTTTGGTTTTCCATCATCAATTATTGTTAGGAGCAGCTCAAATATTAATGAGAGTGAATCAGCTACAGGTGTTAATGACGAGCTTCCCGTTCAGTGGCAGAAAACAGTCTTATGATCTTCAGCACATTTTTGTCTAATAATAATTCCTGATTTCCACGTTAATCAAACCAGCTCCCTTGATTAATTCCCTAATGAGGCAAAGTGAATTACAGACCTAAAGTATGAAAAGATGATAGTCTGCTTCCTTGAGAAAAGTTGGGTTTACACAAGCTGGGGTGTTTTTTTAATGCAAATATGAAGAGAGGTCAAACTTTGCAGATTCAAGTAAATATCCAGATGGCTTTGCTTATGTATTTGAGGAGTCATGAGGGGAAACATCTGTCCTGGTTCCTGTGAGGGGTTACTGCAGTCAGAGCAGAATTACTTGTTTTCAGGTGGTGTGCAACAGCGTAGGATATAAATATTTAGAAAATATTTGGCACAACTGATTTCCAGACCAAATGTCTGACAAGGGAGCTTTTAAATTCCTGTTAGTTATTGCTCTGTGTCTCCCCAGCCCAGGTAACAGCAAGCTGGCAGGTGATACAGTGAACAGAACAGGCACAAGTCCCCCAGGCACACAAAGGTGTAACCTGCCTTCTTTCTGTGAGGTGCACTCAGTGGTTCTGTATTTCCTAAAACTTTTCTATTTTTCACAGCCCTAATAGGGTTTGGTAAGGCAGTGAAGCAACTGAGGAACCCCAACCCTGCCTCGTCCCCAGAGTGTTCAGGGGAAGCAGAGAAAGGAACAGATGCCTCTCTCCCCTGTGCACTCCCCTCTCTCTGGGCTGAATTTTACCTCTAAATTCCTACCAGAACAAATAGGTACAGTGTGTTTGGAGGAAATTGGCAGGGAGGTGATTAACTGCTGTGGAGGTTCAGACCACTGCAATCCTCTGATAAACACCACCATGTTCAGCAGCTCAGCTGTTTTCTCAGTTCCTTTCGATGGACAAATACATCATGCACTTAATTCCTCTGCAGACACCCAAAAATGTACTGGGTTTTGGGGGGTTTTTTTGTGCATCTGTAGCATAAGGAATTTTTTGTAAGAATTTTTCATACAGATCTGCAGTGAGTCATCCCCAGGCAGGTAGTTATTCATCTTAAAAAGGGAGAAAAGGTGCTTTTCCAGCATGAACAGTGGATTTATAGCAGTGCTGAAATCCCTACTGCTGGTAGGATGCATTCCAAATCCCATTCATGCAAATCCAGATCTTCTGAATGGGAAGGAGCAAAGTCGTTATGGGGAGAGTCTACAGAAGCTATTGGAGAACTAAAAACACTGGTTTGCTGTTATTGCCAGTGGGTTATGTTTTTCATGTTTTTTCTGAGCATATTAGTTAAGCAGTCCCCCAGCTACAAAATTATCAGCTGTGAGTCTACAAAATCACCTCAGCATTGTGGAATTTTCTGGTAAAGAAATTTTATTGTAAAGATTAATAATTTTGGCTCTATTAAAGTTCCTCTATTGTTAATTTTTCCCTGCATAGTTTCTACGAGAAAACTAACAAATTCTTTAATATAGACAGTAGTCCACAGGGGGTTTTTTACCTGGAGCTCTTCTTTCCACACTGAGGATGTATAAACAAATAAAAATTAATGATTATGACGTTCCTGTGTGTAAACCAGCAAAATTTTAAATATCTGCCTGTCTCTGACCATTTTGAGTAAGATCTGTTCCATTCTTCTGGGTTTCTTCCATCTTTACCATCTAAATTAACATCCATTTTCATTTATGGAGGAAAATAAAAAGTATCACATTAGTCTTTTATTTCTTCATTGTTCTAACTTTAATTGAACTTTCCTTGCTGAAATATCTTAGAATTTTGTAGAATTTGATTGACTGTATGTGTTAAAAATCTTAAAGGAGCAAAATACCTTTCTGGTGAATGCATCTTACCAGAGCTAGAAGTTAGTAATTGCTTTAAAGACTGATTCTATGGGAGTAAATGTCAAAATTTGTCTCAAGGACTGGTTTTCAACCAAGATCTTTAATCCACTGTAATGACTTCTCTTTTTTCAAAGATATTTTTAGTAATACAATTTATAATAACTTGTCCAAATTCCTGAGAGCATTTTATCATGGCCCAGTAGTAATGACTGCAGACTGTTCTCTGATAGATCTTGGTATTTAATGGTTTTGTCATTAAGGTTCTCATTGGAATACTTTATCGTTAGCTTAATTATTTATCGTTCTTTTCTAAAAGGAGCTCACGGAACTCTAAGGATTTCAGCAATCTGAAAATTACATCAATCTATAAAAATCAAAGAGAGTTCCATTTGATTTCTATAATTGATTAAAAGGAAAAAAAATATATGGCCCCTGTCTTTTTCCAAACACAGCCCACACTGGAGGAGTTTTTTGAGATGCAAGCTGCCATCCTTGCATTTGTCTGGATGTGACCTATTTACAAGTACTACTGTCTTCTGGTTTCCTGTGGCCGGTGCATTTTTAGAAAGCTTTCAATAGAACAGCAGCATTAAAAATAGAATAAAACTTTTTAAAGCTGTTAAAATCCTTTCTGGAATTCCGCTACATATTGCAGTTCTGCCCAGGTGGATGTTCCCAGTGGGATCCTGGCTTTGGCCCACTGTGAAGCCAGCCTGGAACCTTACAGTCTGTATCCCAGACTGTATCTGTATTCTCTTCAGCCCTTAGAAGAGGACTTTAGTTCAAATCTCTTGGAGGTATTATTTTCCCTTCACCTTTTTGTGCAATCAGATATTATCTTCCTCTAAAAGGAAGTCATTATAAACTCCACCCGATATAGCAAAGGAGGTGAATGTAGACTGCTCTGTGTCTGAGCTCCTAAATATTTAATTTTCCTGAATTTTAATAGCAGTGGGAATACACACTTTAGTCAGAAGAGAAATTACGATTAAAATGTTACTAGTGAACTCTGACAGGTCAAACATGGCAAATATAAAATTATTTACTGCTTGCCTATATTGGTGCTGTTCCTGTTCTGGGATTCACTAAGCTTTTCATTCTTAGAAGGTCATTTTGTGGCTGATGCAGTTGCCTTGGGAAGGTTGTGTCTGGAAATTCCACCTCCTGCTCAGAGCAGGTCTGCTCAACACCGGGGCTCAGATTTGTGGCAGTCACAACACTTATGGCAGATCTTTACTATGGCCAAGTTTTACTGCTCCAAAAATCTGCTCTGACTGGGACAGAAAAGGCAGGGGGAAAGAAAAGCCCTAAAAATAATTTTTCTGTCTTTGCATATAAATAATTCATGGTAACTTCCTATTTAAATAATCAAGATGATAAGAAATGTCTCTTAGTAGTTTTTTTGAGTGGCACATCTTGCTGTATCAGTGATGTCCTTTCTTAGGGCTCTGTTTGCTGTTTACAGGAACTTGGAGGCTGAGCTGTGTCCAGGAGCTGTATAAATAAACCAATAAATGATCATTTATCTCCAGTCAGGGTTTTACAGCTGTTATGTACATACGTTGTTCCAGCACAGCCTGGCTTCCTCCTCAGCACTCACTGTTGCAACTCAGAACCCAGACTGAAATGATTTCATGACTTCTAGAACCTCATCTGTCGATTTAAAATGTTCAACGATCTCACAAATTATTGAAAGGGAACTGTTCACTTCTGCCTTATTTTGTTCAGGACCATAGCTAAAGAAGAAAACTAAAAATCCATCTGCAGCAGCATGATTTCAGTCCAACAGAGTTTATAAAAACTGCTTATGTTTGCAAGGAGCAGGTTGTAATAGACCATGTTGGTTAACAGAACATTTCCTTCATGTTTCAAGTCAAATGGAAAGCTTTCAAAATTCAATTATGGACTTTTCCCTTAGGTTGGCTGGCAGTTAAAGAACCTAGTAAATGCACTGTGGGAAGACCCAAATGGAGTGATTTTAACCTTGAAAAAACGTCCTCAGAATACCCTGGTTTCTGCTCCTGCCCTTCTGAAGAATGTGAGGTGGAAGCCTCTTGCACTGCAGGTAAGGTGGCTGCTGCAATGCTGGTGTCATGGTAAATCCTTCATTCAAGAGAAAATACTGGAATTTTTCCTTCCAGTGAAGGGAACGGGAGCCTGCCCCAAACTCCTCTGAAGCCGAGTGCTGAGATCAATCAGTGTGGTAATGCTGTATGGGTCGATCAGATTGTTTTCTCCATGTTTTGGTGACTTTGGCAGCCACACAAATTCAGACAAGGAAAGCACATTTACAGATAGTTTTGTGAAGAGCAAGGTTCAGTGGCTGCTCTGACTGGCAGAGGCAGCAGTGCCTCCCTGTTTCCATTATTTCACAGTCTGTCAACCACTTGTTTGTAATCAAGTGTGTCAGATCCATTAAATTCCAGAACTCTGCTTCTGTTCCACGCCTCTCATGCAGTTGGAGTTTTTGGAAGCAGGGATAATAGAACCTCTGGTATTTTCTGTGTACTCATTCCTTGAAAACCTGTTGGTGCAAAAAAAAAAAAAGACAATTGTGAGCATCACAGCTGGGTCTTCCTACAGCTTCAACAAGATGCAGGAGAAACTGGCTGAAACACTGAGCTCAAAATCTCCTTGTTAAAGGAAAGGGTTTCCAGTAAGTCAGTAACCACTGATGGCTGTCTTCAGGGCCATTTAACATCCTGTAAGAAGCTGATGCACTCCCATAACGTGGAAGCTTCTCAGAGCTGTTTTGTTTAGGTCACATGATACATGGATGTGTTTCTGAATGATTTTTAAATTAAAGAAACAAAATAAAGCCTTCAAGCTTATCCAGGCAGATTTCCTCCCTGCCTGGCATTTTCTAAATCCTTCATTTCTCAGAGTGCCTGAATCCTACACAGTGGCTTCACTTAAGGAGTTTGTGTAATCCTTGCAGCCCAGGAATGCTGACAGTGGGATTTAGGGCCATCTTTCTTTCTCTGTGACTGCCCCTGGGGGAGAGGAACGGGGCCCTTTGACACCCAGAGGGGATTTTTCTGTCACAACACTGCAGGAATAACATCCTTTTCTCTGGCAAGATGCTCGTGTATCTACTTGTGAACTTCAGATGGAGCCTCCAGGGGCAGCAAAATGGAAATTACAATTGCACAGGGCTTCCAGAGAGATCCTCTCTTTGTATTTGTACATTAAATAATCATAATTCACTAGCAGCACTGGATCTGGGGGCTGTGTCAGTGTGAGCAGTGTGTACTGGATACACTGAATATATGGCACAGCATTTTCCATTTAAAATGCCAACCTTTGTCGTGGTAGCCAGAAAAGTGAAAGTGCACCGAGCTCTTTTTGTGGAATTAGCAGCAGTTCTGGTTTTGTGATGTGTCCTCTCCTGAGGAGCCCACGAGGAGCAAAGGGTGCTTTGAGTGCCACCCTTCCCAGGATGTATTTCTTCTATATCAGAGGATAGTGGGGTGAGATATTTAAATAAAAATATAAACCACTTAGGAAAACAAAAACAGCACTGCCAGTGTTACTTCTTAACAGCAGATTCTGTTACAAGATGTGGAAAACCAATTTTAGGTCTTTTATTCTTCCTGCCACAGAGACAAGCTCAAATGTTAGGACCTGGATCCGTTTCAGGACGCAGGTTTTGGGTTTGCCTGTTTCCTGCAGCTCTCACCTGGATCTGGTATTATTTATTATTGTCAGTAATGACTTGGAAGCAGCCTGATTAAATTTCAAGATGCCACTAAAGCCTGTGCTTCCTGGACAGCTGACACAACAGCTTGTTGCTGCTGGAAGCAGTGAGCTCACTTCCCTCTCCTGTTGGCTGCAGCGTCCTCGCCTTTCGTTGACTTTGGCAGTGTTCAGAGCAGTTTCATGTAGAATTGGTTGGAGAATTTCTGGGTTTATTTGTTTGTTGTTCTGGAGTTTTCTGCCGCTGATGGTTTAAATTGGCTCTCACAGAACAGGCTTTGGGGATAAGCAGAGAACACAGCACAGGCAGGAGGGTTGACACCGAGGCAAAAGCTGGGTATGGAATGACCAAACAACAACAAACTGCAGAGAAATATCTCAGTGAAAGCAGATTAGGAGAGAAAACAGGTCGTCAAAAGCCAGGCTGTCACAAAAAAGGGGTAACACGTATGGGTGTGTTGTATTTCGTGGTGTGTTCCAGGTACAGATCCATCCATATCACTCTGTATGTGCTACTTTCATGGTGCACTTCAAATATCTATTTATGGATCCACATGTGGAGCAATTTTTTCATTCTGATTTAGTGCTGGTAAAAAAGAAAACAAAAAACCAAAAGCAATAAATAATTAGGCACATAGGAAATAGGATTTAAGAACTTGAAATCATATTTGTTACCTCAGGTTGGTGTACAGCAGGAAGTTTTAAATAAAAATTGTGTTTTCTATTGTTGCTTAAGGCACTTATAGATGTTATTAATATTTTTTCTACAATAATTAAGTTTAAAATTATACCACATAGGTAATTTATGAATTATTGATGATACAGAATCTGTGAGGCCTTATAAAATTCATTACTTGGCCTTGCTGTAGTATTCCTTTGCTGTAGAGAGTTTCCCTTGATGCTCAATTAACAACAGCAGAGTTTTCATTTGCCAGGTCTGTGCTCCATTATCTTTCAGAGATTTGAGACACCGTTTTCTCCTTTTGTCTCTGGCTGACATTATGCGATAGTAGAAGATAATTTGACTTTTCAAACTCTCTAATTATTTTCCCGCTCAGGACAAAATGGTGTTTTTTCATTTACAAAGGCAAACAATGCTCTGGTTTTTGTTAAAGTGCCCACACTAGAACTTCACTCAAATAAAATACAACATCTATTGTATTTTTTCTCTTTATTTAGAGAACTTTTCAAACTGGAATAATCATTCCCGTCACAATTGATTGATCCCGAACATTACAGCATTTATAATTTATTTTAACAATAAGCATAGAGAACCAATATAATTTGGGCCCCTCTGCAGACTGACGTTCTTATGAAAAAACATCATTTTTTGGTATTTAGGACTGCTTTTACTTTTTGAACTACATAAAAATAATTTCAATGTTTACCTGTGGAGAATAGAAAGCTTTTCATTTGGAAAAATATTGGTGTTTATAGCTTTCATCCAAATTTTAAGTTGCTGGGTTTTCCTTCCACCTGTAGAAAACTGGTTGTATCTATTTAAGTATAATTTTTATAAGTAAAAATATTTTCTATTTCTTGAATATCAACACAGACTGGGACTTGGTTGAAAAATATTCTTTGTTTATATCTCTGTATCCTGCACAGCATATTTGTTTATCATCCTTCTAGTCCTTGCAGACCATTGACTTGAGCTTCTCTATGACATCTGAATCAAAAGATTGTGTTTAACTAATGTAAACGTTTACAAAGTAAAAACCTTAAAGGATATTTAATCATTGTTTAGGTTAATTTATATTTCTTTGCTATTGACCATGGAACATGTATTTGTATCACCATGGCTATGAAGCCAAAGGACAAGGAATTCTGCTTTCTTGAAAAACTCAAGATGTTCTGTCCTTGCTAACAATAAATCTTCCTCTGAAACCAACACGATCATTTCATTCAGGACAAGTATTCCAGAGCTCTGTAATTAACTTCTGTATTAATGGCATTTAATACAGTGTGTCCTTTCTCCTCATATAATTGATTTTCTGCATTGATTAAGGATCATATTTTGATTGAGTCTCAGATTTTCCCTTGAGGTGGCTTTTAAATTAATTTAATGGTCATTTATCAGTTTCTTTCATAACCAGTCTTGAAGTCTAGAGTTTCACCAGACACCTCTTTGGAAGAAACTTCAGAAATTCACAAAAATGACTAATCCAAGAAAGAGGTCAAAATTCCTAAAATTATGCCCATGAATTTTGTTGTTTCCTGTAGCACAGAAAACATTACATTATTCTTGATGTTCCTTTTTGGTTTTTGCAGCCTGTGATTCCAACCAGCCCCACGAGCAGCTCTACAACCCCAACGAGTACAATGGGCATGTCCTCAAAAATGGACAACTCCACACTCCAGGACGTTTTCATTCTCTCTCCTATGTCAGGACTTTATGGCCCCAGGTATTTGTGTCCTAAGGAATTTGAGGTTTTGAAAAATAAAATTTTATGCTTTGATTTCATTAGATTAGTGAAACTAAAAACAGCCCCACCATCAAGATAAAAAATTGATAAGAGCTACAAATGCATTAACCATCATATCATTGTTTTGAGTGACTTAACTTTCACTTAACTGTGCAAAACCTGGGTTTAGTCCTAAATCAAGGAAGTATTTAAAGTCTTTAATCAATTAGTTTTATTTACTTTTGTGTGCCCACTTCCATCTTATTCTCAAGCATTTCTGCAAGGGAAACCCTTGTCTGCTCATATTACAACAATTCCTTATGTTCTCTTCCAGATCCTAGAAAACTCCCAAATATCTATGCTTATCTTAGCGTTGAAGTGGCACCTAATGATCATTTTTTTAATTTAAATTTGTTGAATTGCCTCACTTCTTATAAAGTTCTCCCACACAGCATCTGAATTGCAAGACTTTTTATTTGTAGTGTTTGGGAGAGGCAGTTGCACGCTTGAAGTTTACCTTAAAAGCTTCGTTTCTCCATCATCTTCTGTTTTAAGGGATGAAATTGGAATAATGTCTTGTGATGACATCAGCAAGTTTGGAAAGCCTGGGATGAAAGGCTCTGAGTCTCCGAATTATTTCCTGGAGCACGAGAGTGGGAAATACTACACCCTGATTGAAGGGGAAGGCCACCCCGGGGGCTCGGAGTACGAGAGGAGCAGAGCCACCGGCGTGAGGAGAAGGGAAAAAACCCCCACTCATGGTAGGCTGGATTTCTTCAACCTTCTTCTGCTTGGCCACATTTACAAACTGTGCTGATAACTCTGCAACCCCCTCAAAAATCTGTCATTCTTTGTTAGACCGTGACCTGTTGGCTCTGAATACTTAACAGAAGTTTACATGAAGGAATAATTAGAAAAATTACACACCAACATTCCTGGTCAGGAGTAAGTTATTTATACAGTTACTTAGCAGTACATACTGAAATGTTGAATGATAATTAAATTTGTACTATTTGGATAGCCAGCATCTTGATTTAGTCAAATTTCCCCTCCCAAACTCCTGCAGATTATTCCACTTGCAGTGTTCTGGGCTGTTAAGTTTCAGTGAAGGGCCTGACGTGTGGTATGAAAGTGTCTGTAAGATGGAAGGGCCTCCAAAATTCAGCACTGCATTAAATTCATGAGGAGTACCCTACAATGCCTTTATTGGAACTGTATTTCAAAATCTTAGGATGGTGACTGTTTAAATATATAAAATGCTACCAAAACAGAAATTAACTTTGGTTTTCTATAGAAATTTTGTGTGTATATAAATCCTTGCTGAGTGTACAGGTGCACAATCACATGTGTTGTATATGAGTATGTGGATCTATATAAAAGGTATTGTTGAAAATGTATTGATTTTTTTTTTTTTTTCTCTTCTCTCTTTAAACAGAATTACTTGGTGTTTAATCAATTTGGGAAAAATGCTGCTGAAATACAGCAGTGTATTTTCCACCTATTTTCAGTGGTTTTGTTTTCGAGGCAGTGGGATACTTTTGTAAAGCTTACAGATTTCAAATAGGAGATTTCTTTTGAAAACTGTAATTATACCTGATTTTGAAACTGGCATTATTTCTGAGCCTCAGCGAAAGCAATGACCATCGTGTTCTCTGTGGGTCCCTGCTATCTCTGGAGATATATATAAAGATTCATTTATATATGGCAAGCCATCAATAAGTACTTTATTCACCTCTTCTGAGACCTTTTTATCTCTCATTGTGTTAAAAAAATCCAACAACTTCCTAAGTTTTTCTCTTTGAAATTTAGGAAAGGGCAAACCTCTCAGAAGCTCAGAGTAGTAAAGGAAAATGTGTCTGTGAAGAGCACAGGTACTAAAATCCTGCTGCAGTTCAATGGAGAGAATCCCAAGAGTGGTCCTAGTGGAAGATCCAGCAACAGCTGAAAGGGAGCACAG
The DNA here is from genome assembly GCA_013397175.1 of Platysteira castanea. Taxonomy (NCBI): domain Eukaryota; kingdom Metazoa; phylum Chordata; class Aves; order Passeriformes; genus Platysteira; species Platysteira castanea. The sequence continues at coordinate 46,788 of VYXC01000176.1, forward strand.
CGGGGGCAAAAAAGAAAACTCTTAAAGCACTGCAGGCACTGATTCTGCTGCTGCTTAATCTGGTGTGGGGTTTGCTACCAGGGACCTTCTTAAATGAAGTTTCTCTGCCTCCTGTTCTTAGTATTTATCTGGTGTTTATTGGTTACACAGAACTTCCCTCCTGCTGCTGTAATTTGCTGACTGCAGCTGAATTTCTGGTAAAAATGGCAAGCAAGATGGACTTGATGGTGTGTGTATGCACATAGAACCTTTTCAGAGTAGGAAATCTTAATAAATCTTTGTTATGGACAGGGTATTTTTAGTAACTGCCTCAGTCATATGCTTGATGCTTGAAAGAGCTGTGACGCTGAAGAGTAGGATTCCATCTTAAGACCAGTAATGTTCACTCTTTATCTCCTTGTGAAGTGACATCCTTTTAAAACAAAATTAGAATGAAAGATAAAAAGAAATCTTAACTGTGATTAAAACTGAAGCCAGATGGGTGTATTTGGCTTGCTTTCATAAATTCTTGCTGCATGGTGACTTAAAGTACTGGGCTCTCTGTCTGATCCCAGGAGTACACAAAATTTTTTTTTGTCTGTGATGGACAGTTCCGATTGAAATCCAGAAGGAATTTGATTTTAAAATCTCTGAAATATACCTTTCTCTCAAAAATGACTGCTAAACCAGGATTTTTTTTAAACTACAAATTTAATTATCTGTTGATTAACAGACATGCAAATTAGGTTCTACTGTAGTGGAATGTTTTATACTTTCTGACTGAGAGGTAACATAAATCACCACAGTGACAACGTGTCTTTCAGTAAAAGGACAGGATTTATGGCAGCTCAAATAAACTGATGCTGTAACTACAGAGCTGTGGACAAAGAAAGGAAAATAAAATTTCTGAAGCCTTTCATGGCTGAGCAGCCACTTTCAGTATTGGTTGAGCTGACACAAACCACTGCTCCAAAGTTCCAGGCTTGGACTCTCTTGGTTTAAAAGACAGGTGTTTACCAAAGGAAAGCAAGAGCCTTCCTTGGAATGGGAAATGCAACCCCCTTCCCTCCGAATTATTATAAATTTGAAATTAAGGGGCTTTCAGGCACAGATATGAGAANTGAATCCAGCAGAAAAGGCTCCTCTGGGAATCCAGTGGAAGAGGCTGCTCTGGTGTTCAAGATCTCAGCTTATATCCAGGTGGGAATGCTTGGTTCCTCCCTCTGGGTGGAACACCTCACAGTGGGGCGGTGAGTCATGGGCAAGGCGCTGATGGGCCATGAACAGGAGATAGCCCAGGATCGAGTTATCTGTGAGTGATGCACAAAGTGTTGTTGGGACCATTTACAGGAGATAGTCCAGAGGGAGGAGGCAGGGAGCACCGCCCCACCTGGTCTCAACAGCTCATGAAGGTGGTGATAAAATACTTTTTTGGGCACATCTTCCACTGTAACCTAGGACAGGACTTACCAGAATTCCAGCCACTATTAGAAATGAGTCTCCTGTGCAGCAAGTAGGTGGATGGATACTCAAGCAGGTGATGGGTATTGATGCTACACGCAAAATCTAAGAAGGTGAATAAAATGTCCGTTTTTCCAAACTATTTGTGAAAATTAAGCTTGTGTTTAACAACACTGCAGCGCATTTTTTATTTACCTAACATTATACTCTATTATTTGTCTGACTCTAAAATGCTCTGATCTAAAGAGCTCTTGTGGCAATGAATATCAAAACTCTTCCATTTATGTGTTAGAAGCAAAAACATCATGAATAGTTATTTTTTTTCTTTCACTTTATTCTGGTATCCTTGTACACAACAATTTTTTGCTCTGCAGATAGATATTCAAGCTGCAATGTCAAAACAATTTGTAGGTTATTTTTCATTGGGAAAGGACTTGGAAGTGAAATAAGTTTACAAAATCACTTGTTCATTTGCCTTGTGTAATTCCTGTCCTAAATTTCTATTTTTGATGGCTGTTGTGCTGTGGTATCTGTACTTGTGTATAAACCATTACAGAGCTTCAGACCTTTCCTTTCTTTACAGAAAAACTGCTAAGTTTGGTTATGTTGATCTTCGCTTGTTATGTGCCTTCCTATTTTCTTTTTTTTTAATTTAAAATCTTGTTTCTCTGTCCTTTTTATATTACTGATTATTCTTTCTTTTATTTATTGAAGGGTTTTTCTTGATTGAAAATGTTCTTCCAAGGATTAGGAGTTGGAGCATGCATTTGTGGTTAAAGGTGGCTTCAGCTGTGAGGCAGACAATGAAGCTGTGTATTCTTCCTTGGGATTATTTATACACTAAACTTCATGGTGTGCACAAAAGCGTCATATGGGAAAATCTCAGTACTCCAAATATTACCCCTCCAATCTTCAGACGATCTGGGGGTGTTCCTGGTTTGGTGCCCTGCAATCCCTGCTCTCCTGATGCCCGAGTAGGGAATGAGTTGGGCACATCAGGATCTGGCAGCCACAGTGCTGTGAAGCCCCACTGATTAAAGCCCTGATGGCTGAATCTTCTGTGCTGTGGTTGTCGTCACCAAACTGTGCTCCACGTTTTCTTCCTGAGCCAAGTGAAATTAATGTTCCTTGAAATGAGATTCCCTCGTTACTCACCAGGTCAGAGGGGTTTTACGTTTCCCTGACGGATCTGTGTTGTTGTATCTATATTAATGCTCTATTTTTCCTACAGCATTTCATCCACTTAGAAACTGCTTCTCTCTTTATTACCAACACCCGTTTAATGAGTGAGCAAGTTTTTACAGAGCAGAGTTTAATATAAATTTTTAACCTGCTTTACATTTATGAGGAATTTCACCAAATCTGGTGGTGCATCCCTCGAGGTCAGGGTGATGAAGAGGAGGCTCTGGGATGTTTCACTGATCCTGAATGCCACAGCCCTAATAACAGACTGCTCTGAGGGGTCATGTCACATCTGGAATTTATAGACATTTCTGACTCTCCAGCCTTCCATTCCTAGTCTTTGAAAATTATATTGGGTTTCTTTGCCTTGTTTCCAGGAGATTTGAGGCCAGTTTCAATGCCTACTGAGTACAGCTGGATAGGGGAGTCCAAAGAACAGAACATGTACAAGAGGGGAAGCAGAGGTGAGTATTTTTTTTTCTCTGCTGCTCTCCAAGGTGGTTTTTTTTGGTTGCTGAAGGAGCATCACTGGAAAAAATTCTTGGTTTTTTTTGTTTTTGTCTTTTTTTGTGTGTGTCACAGAGGATATAAAAGAGACTGTTTAGTGTCTGTGCTTTTGTGTTTCTATTTCTGAAAATTAAAATTTTCTATTAGTAGGAGGAATTTAATTCTAGTATAAAGAAAGATAAACATCAAGGGAAAAATCCTTAGAACACTCAGATATATGTTAAAAGCAATCAGTTCTAAATCTTCACATCTCTAGAAAACAGCCAGTGATGTTGCTGATGTAAGGTAACATCCTTTGAGAACATTTTGATCAGTATGAATTAAAATTTGGAGCAGGAATCAGCAGTTGTACTGTCAGTGTTCAGACCAGCAGTTCTAAACTTCCATTGATCCCAGTGGGAATTACAAACTTTGCAAGAAAGAAAAGCAATTGCACAGTTCCTTTTTTCCTTTATTTCCTCTGGTAAAAAGAAATCATATAATTCAAAAGAATATTCTTGAAATATACGAACAAATTTATTGTGACACCAAGTGCTAAAGATTCTAGAATACTATTTTTTTAGAATCTTTTAGGCACAGTCTGGAAGCTGAGAGGAGCTCGACTTGACTCCTAAAAATGTGACAAAAAATGAATGATATTCTTGAAAATCACTACAGGATTTTAAACTGCCTTTTTCAGTAAACTTCTATTCCAAGAGAAAATAAATTTCATTTAAGGCACAAGCCTTTTCTGATTTATTCCAAATCTGTTGATGTATGTTTAGCTCATATTTCACTGTTACAGACAGTAACAGGCTTGTTGCCTGGCCAGCTCCCATTTTGAAACTGTGCCCAAATAGGCTGCACATCTCCTTAAAACCTTTATTCCAGCTTGTCAAGTTCCTTGAAATTGCAATCCTGGCCTCTGCAATGGTCCCAGAGATGCTGATATAATCCAGTCATATTTTCTGTGTCCCCTTCCTTTGACATCCCATGGCAGGGGGTGCTGTCAGTAAATGTGGGACTGAGTCCAGGGAGAGCCCTCACAATTCCTGGATATTCATGTGACTCTTTCAGTTTAACAGCACCGCGGGATGGTCTCTGGCCAGCCAAAATGGTTCCCTGCTTGTTTCCTCTTCCTAATTTTTCTTTTTGCCTCTTTTCCCCTCTAACCACTGACTCTGAGAATTCACTCCTGCGGTACCTGAGCGATGACAAGATCCTGGTGATCCAGGAGGAGCCTCTGACACAGAAGGACAGCAAACGGGACACGGGCCGGAGGTCCAGGAAAAAGGGCAAACCCCCGGGGAACCCCAGCTACCCCATCAGCCCCCCCGTGCTGGCCTCCACCATGAACGTGAGGCTGGAGCCCGGGCAGCAGGACGTGCTCAGCTTCTCCCTGGCAGAGACCAACACGGTGCCACTCTACCACGTGAGTGCCCAACAAACACCTGCCCGCGGGAACCGCGCGGGAAACACTCCAATGGTCTCCTCTTAGCACTGATCCAGGCATCCAAATGTTCTCCTCTTAGCACTGATCCAGGCATCCAAATGTTCTCCTCCTAGCACTGATCCAGGCATAAAGGCACAGTCTTCTACTTCATGCTTAATTGCTGTATTTTATAGCCCAAGAAAGGTTGCTCAATGATGCTGTCATGACAGCATGACTGTCATAAAAGTCAGTTTTTCAACGTCAGCATCACGCCAACTTTGTCATAAAAGTCAGGACAGAACAGGCAAACACAAAGCAAGAATCATCTGTTGTCAGATGCTTTAATAAGAGTGCTCTTAATTACTCAGTCTCACTGAGTTTAGTTTAATTTGACTGTATTATCTTTGAAGGTTCATAAGGATCCTGCACCCAGCCTCTGATAATGATTTATTATACATTAATTTATAAGCTTTTGTATTTCCACTTTGATTATTGTGTCTTGTAAAAACAGATGAGTTTAATGGTTACTGTTTATTTAAATTTATTTATTTAAATTGTGGATTTAAATATCTCTAACAGAGATTATCAGTATCACAAAGTCAAAGCAAGGGATTTCAAACCCAGAGAGAAAAGCAGCAGGCAATTTATTAGGATGAATGCGAATATGATTACACAACTCTGCAACAAACCCCAGCAATATTTCATAACTTGGTAGATGAATCAGCTGGTTTCAGACAGTTTCTGGAAGTCTGTTGATGATCTGTTGGCTCACCTGAGTTCTGAAGGGAGGGAAATGGGTCATTTGGGGTAAGATGCAAATTCCACTCTTGGTTTCAGAACTGAAGTTATATTTTCCTGCACGATTTTCATACCATCATGCAATTAACTGATGTGATAAATAAGCAGTATGATATTGTATGATAATAAATATTTTTAAATACCCAAGTGGCACAATATCTCAACTCTAAAGGGTCTGAAGGAACAGCAGCAAACTGGAAAACAGGAGTGATCTTGGGAAGAGACAATTGTACATGGAGTGGTTGGTCCACCCTAAGTCAGAGCAGTCCCTGTTCACAAATTCTGTTTAATGTGCAGTGATTACAGAGGAGGGCACAGGTAAAACGATTATTCGTGGGCTGGCAGAGTGGTATTAATTCTTTTATCACCATAAATTTTTTGAGCAGCATTAGAAGAGACCTTTGCAGTCCTTCAGGAGATAATCACAGGAATCAGAATATCTGAGGCACTTTGTCAACTGCCTTATAAATATACAAGAGGAACTGAGTCGACAAATACACGGAGTTGCTGACACAGATTTTGTGGGTTCTTGCCAGCACAGAATCATTCACATTAACGTCTTTCCACTTGGAATACTGAAAGAATTCTGAAAAGCCAAGCAAAAAATGGGCATATTTATCTTGAAAGAAAGCTACCCAGAACAAAAATGTTAAATATCAAAGAACATTTCATGGCAGCTTGATCGTAAAAATGAAGAGAAAAGTAACAGAGTTCTTGTGTTCTTAGATACAAATTAAGTTTTAAGTAGGCCAGCTCATTTCCTTAATATCTAAAGGTGTTACCAGGATTTCATAAGCATTTTGATATATAAACTTTTCTGGATAATGAGATTTTATCCTCTCAAGAATCCATTCTCCAAGGCTAAGGTTAATCAAAACAAGATGCCTCTAAACCTTACCTAACTAAATCACCTTAAAACAGCTTTTGCTGCATTTGTATTAGAAAAGTTGACAGAACTGGCTTAGCTTTTCTCCTTACTTTTGCTCTGTGTTTTTCAATGGAAAGCAAAAGTGCAGAACTGTTGGAATCACATTTCCATGAAATCCTCTCCGCTTAACACATGCCCAGAGCAACTTCTGGATATAGATCAAAATTCCTGCCCAGATAAATGCTTTGGGAAAGGGACATGATAAATAGGATTTTCATCATCTTTAGTGAAGGGAAGGTGATAATGTTTTGTAATGAAACAAGTAGGGCTTGATGGAAGGAGGAATTGAGCATCACTTAGCCATTGCCTGATTTTCTAAGCACTTACATAAATATGTAGCAAAAAAATACAAAAAGGCAATTACTTAACAGGAGTTTAAATTACCAGACGTAAGAAGTTTTGCAAAATTGGTAATTGCAGAGATTCACCACTAGATTAATGCTTTGGAAGGAATGTTGATTTGGAACCTAAAATTAAACAATTAGCCTGATTTCATAAGTTGCTGGGAGGATGCAGAGTTCCTATATAAAATGGATATTTAGGTAATGCAATATTGGCAGCATGCCCAGGATATAAAATGATGCATGAAGCCATGTTGCAGTAAAATATTCCTGTCAAGAAACACTGCCCCCTTCCAGGATATTTTTATAACTCTAATTTAATTGATATGCAATGTCACAGAACTGAAGCAAGAGTCAATTACAATTAGCAAGGCTGTTATAAATAATTATTAATTAATAGAGTATCTCTTGGAACATGACTTTCTATGTTTACTAATGCTTCACTTCTGAAGTGACATCATTCACCAGGTTAAGCCTAAATGTGAGCTTACAAGGATAGAGGTAAAACCTGAATATGAGGTTTTTTTGTATTACCAGAGCTCATTCTGAAGAAAATTAACTTATCACACAGGACTCCAGCTCAGTGGACCAGATGTACCTGGGAAAGTTCTCATTTTGTGTTTCTGACCGTAAAACAAAACACAGAAAGTCTTGAAAAAATTTTCAGAATTTTACAAAAAGCTATGGCAAACCGTACATTTCCTGCCACTCACTTCCATTTCGCACTGTGGCAACCAGCTTCCATCTAAAAAGAGAATATTGAAGTTCTCATTCCAGATCCAGTCTGGAAATCCACATAACGTTCATCTCAGTGGTTTTATTGCCTCAGACTTGCACAACTTTCTGAAGCTCTGAAATTCAGTGTGCTGGTTACCACATTAAATTCTGCAATTGGATAATGATCTCTCATCTGGTTTTACTTGGTGATAAATGTTCTGGGCCTATTATCTACAAAGTAATTGGATATTTTGCTTTGTAGTACCGTATATTAAGAAACTGGAGGAGAGATTTGAATTTCTAATTTTTTCCCTTTTTTTTGTGAATTAGAATTCAGTGTGTAGAAAAGACTTAATTTTTAATGAGTTTTAAGATCAATTCTTTCATTTCAATGTTCCCTTCACAGTAAAACAGAAATAATGGCTGCTTTCGGGTATTCATTGGGAGTGCTAGACCAGGAGTCACTTTTTATTTTAAAGATAATTTGAAGCATGAAGGTATTTTAGGGTTAGCCATCGCACACAGCACTTGCTTAACTTGCTTTTTATTCCCTTCTTGCTGATCCCAGGAAGCTGGTAACTCATCCCTTTGGCACAGGGTGATGGAAATGCTCTTTAACTGTTCCTGGAGCTGCAGAGGCAGCTTGACAAACGATATAAAGTTTAATGGTACATGTGGAGAACTAAAACCTGTGCAAAACCCGTGTAACTCTGGGTGTTGTGTAATGGGTGCATGCTGGGATGTGCCAGATGTTCCAGATGCTTTTTTGGGATGATGGGCAGTCTGAGTGCTGCTATGATAAGGATAATAATTAAGGCAGTCTGGGAGAATCACACGTATTCAGCTCCACTGACTGAAGGAGCAGTCTTTTATTGCCAATTTTGCAGGAAAAGCACTCATGTTTTATTTATTCCTTCCTGCTCTTGCAGAAAGAAACAAAACTGTGCTGTCAGGGATGAGCATTACTTTCTTCAGAGTTTTATTTCCTTTCTGAATTGCTGAATAAATTCTACCTTTGCTTTTTATTTAAGTATCTGTAATATGGAAAACCTTCTTCCTCTACCTTGCAGTTGTGCTGAGAAATCACTCTGAGGATGATTGTGTGGATTCTGGCTGCTCAGAGAAGCCAGTACCAGTATTTCTGGCTTCTGTAGCTTCAAAATGAGTCTGCCCGGTTGTACTGATAGCAAAATAATATTATTTTTCATTGGGACTGTGCACATGAAGGCTTGGACTGACAAGTACCTAGCTCATACTTGGAGATGGATCATTGAGTAGCAATTCCCAATAATGTATTTCTTTAGAGTCCTGTTCAGACCTAATTCTCTAAACTACACTCTTCATTAATCTATAAACAGCTCAAAGGGGGAAAAGGTATTTTAAAAAGGTATTTTACAGTATAAGGGAAAACAAAGGGAAATTAAATATTGCAAAATGTTCTTTTTAACAATAATAGCCTCAGGCTTTAGTTTTCCACATTCATTCAGTAATCAAGATCTTTGTAACTGACCTGGATCCAGGAAAGAAAAAAAATACTAAGCCAGTGTTAACCCAGACTCTGGTTGTCCCTGATTTCTGTAAGAAGCAGCCCTTTGCAGAACCTCAGGAGCGGGGCTGGGGTTTAGTTTGGAGCAGCCTGGTTAGGATGGAGGTGTTTGCACTGGCCCGTGGTAACGCCTTCAGCGATCCAGCACCGGGACAGGCCGCTCATTCTTGCTGCTTCCAAAAGTTTAGGCTGCCTGGTTGGCCTAGAATTCCTTGTAGTTGTAGTTGCATCAGGACACTTTGCACAAAGCAAATATGAGGCTGTCTTTATCCAAACATATGCAGTGTTTTCATAAGTCATTTTGCTCTATTAGAGCGTATTTAAATGCTGATATTCTGCAGTCTTCAAACAAACCACTACAAACTACCAATGCAAGTTAGCAAATGAAGCATTCATTAACCTGCTGTGACTTCATGGCTAAATTGCCATTTGTAGAACATTCTGGTGTCCTCTGACTCCAGAGAACCACAACACAACTAACCTGTACTGCACTGTATTATGCTAGCAAATGAATTTATGCCTTGCTTTTCGTATTTTGCCAGGCTCCCCAAAAAATGGTTTTTATACATCTATATAGTCTAAAGCAAAATTTAACAGCCATTTGTTAATAAATTTAACCTGGAAGTGATATTATTGCCATGATTATTGCAATATTTATTCTCCAGAAGATGCACCAAATAGAAATCTCTCTCTTACAAATACCATGTCCTGCTGCTGAAAGGATCAATGTGTAGGAACTCAGTTAAAACACTTTGGAGACTCTTCTGATTTTTTCTCTCCACTCATGGCTCCCTGTCCTTCCCCCTTCCCCAGCAGGAGAACGAGGATGGGGTTTTGGAGGACAGAAGCATTTCTTGACAGAAGGGTCAGCCCTGGACAGGGCAGGGCCACAGGTAACTGTTCCCACGGGAATAGGGAGAGTGAGGACAAGGAAGGGGAGGAATTGCCTCTTTCTCCCGACCTCACCCTTTGCTGCCTGCCCCGCTCCCCACCCTGTGCTGACAATGCTCACCATCACCCCCTAATTACAGATTCCGAGTGGATCCCTTCCCTCTGCCTTCCGGTAATTTTCTCACCTGCCCTCTTGTTTGCTCCAGCACAAATTTGAGCACCTCAAACTGTACACGAATGTAGATTACATGAGGTGATTTCCTGTCTCTGTTATCTCTCCCCTCAGCAAGGGTGAGTGGAATGAAAACCTCAAAGGCCGCCTTTATTTTTAGCTCACCGTGATGATTCTGAAAGTAGATTCAGTGGGTGAAGCATCAGCTCTCTGAGGCAGAGAGATGAGTAAAGCCCCTCGTAACAAGGCCACTGTTTGATTGTTTTTGAACAAATAAGATATAAAGAAATCTTCAGGGTAATGAACGTGTGAGTCAAAGAAGCAGAAGAAGAAATAATTTTTTTTTTTACTTTTATTAATAATAATTCAGTATCTGAGTATAGAAGAATGGAAGAACAGTACAATAAAGAATCTCTTGAATCTGCATCTGAATAAGTGCTCTATCTAGATGGAATGAATATATTGAATTTGGCCATTGAGATTGGTAACACACATTATGAAACTATCCTAATCTCATTACTGACTGTTCCTGTCTCCCGCTTTAGGAAACAACAAGTAAATAATGAGTGTTCAACATTTTCATATGATCTGTGCAGCTCAGGGTTCTTCTGTTCTCAGTGGTTTATGTGATTTCTTTACTTAGGAGAAGAAATTCTGATTCAAAGGAACAATTTTTTTGGTTATAAGTTATTTATAGAAGTTTCAGGTAAATGGCACTTTCTGCAGGATTTCCTTTGGGACAGGAGCCTCAGATCTGCTTGTGGGACCACAGAGGCCTTTTTGTCCTTTCATCTCCACTCGTGCAAGGCAGAAGCAGATCCATGGGAATCCCTGGAGCTCCATAAATGTGGAGCTGACTAAAGAAGGCAGATAGGTGCCAGTGACCTGGATTTCACAGAATTTGTGCTTTATAGTCTCTGACAGCATGACAAGACTTGTGCCTCCTGAGCCTCCCACGTCTGCTACTCATGAAAGTGGCCTTGTAGTAAGATGAAGTAAAGTTTTAGTTTGGGAACAAGGAAAAGGCAATTTTCTTTTTCAAATATCACAAACTGGTCAGAAGCAACTGCTCAGAAAAAAATATATATAAGGTTGCTGAAAACGCAGGTAGGAGCCTTCCACATCTAAGTCATTGCCAGCATTGTATCTGCATGTAATTACAATGACACAAGGAAATTAATTTTAGCTATAGGTAGACATTTATAGAAACGCCAGAGTATGGGTGTTTCCATGTATAGCACCAGAAATCCTTTACAGAGGTTGGCATTTCAAGCTGGTAACTAGATTGTACACCCAAGAGGGCTTCTTTGGGGAGAAAATCAGTCAAATCAAAGGTGATAAATATGTGACAAAGGCCTGTAGTAATCCTGAGTGTCCACACTTAAATACTGGTAAAAATCTCAGTGTTAGTGATGAGTTGGTCAGGAGCTGAGATTTTTCTTTTAATAAATTAATTATTGATAAAAAACTTTATAAGTTATAATGATGTTTTTTATGTTTCAAGTACTAATATCAACCATGTTCTCTCCCTCTGTATTTATATTGATATTCTTCTTTGCTCTTTTGTAAATTGCAGTGAACTAATAATCAGTTACAATAATCTAAGAGTTGTTCAGTGGTTAAATCATATTTTTCTTTTTCACACTGTTGTAGAGCCTTTTTAAATTTCCCTGCTGCAGACTATGCTTCAGTTAATTAGATTACATTATTCAATATCTTTGGAAATTAGTGCTTGGTAATGCAGAAAAATTCGTGGTGTTGAAAGACTGACCTCTAGAAAAATGTGTTTTATTATCAGAAGCAAATTTCTCTCTAGTAAGTCTTTTTTCAGCTTTCTATATGCAAGTTCACATCACACTAATAATTGCTTATGAAATATATATCTGATCAAAAGAAATCTGGAAACCACAATCCAGTGTGGGATAGAGGAGGGGTTTGTGCATTTTCTTGGAAGGAAATAAATAACTGAGTTCTTACAGCAGTGCAAATTTGTACCACAGGCTCTGGAACAAGCAGCCAGAGCAGGGTGAGGGAGGTTTATTTCAGCTTTGTCAGGAAAGGGAGCGTGGGATGGGTCCCATTTGGGAGAGAGTGATAAACCCTGATTTGGAAACACTTTGCTTTTACTTTGGGAGCATTTTCAGAAAAGAAAATTAAGAAACAGAATGGGAAACACTGACTGAATTAGTAGTCCCACTTCTGGTTGCTAAAATTAGAACCCTTATAAGTCAGAGGGATAAGAGGAGGAAAGCTTTGAGCCTTCTGGTAGGAATAGATTCTATATTTATAACAGTAGCACGGGTAGTGCTGCTGTCAAAGTTCTTTTGCTCGCTTGGCCACGCAATATTTTCCCAAGCTGTCCCCAGTATTTCCAGGGATGCTCAGACTGGTTCATTTGTATCTAGCAGTGCATTTTCAGCACCAAAACATCTCTCAAGTTGATATTTTGCTTTAGCTGGGTGCTGTTAATGCTTCCAGTCTGCTTTGAGAAAATGTAAGTATTTCTATGAGGTATTTTCTTTTTTTTTTTTAAGTTCTCTAGGCTACATTCCAGCATACTCTGAGGAGAATTGAGGCATTTATGGCTCTCAGGAAAGCCTGTTAGAGTTTTGTGTACTCAGTCACTCAGTGGGGAGCTCCTGCCTTTGCCTGGTTTCAGCAAGGAATGTCAGAAAACTCCCTGCTCTTAGTGCAAGGGCACCATTTCATCACTTCTCAGCAGATAAGGTCTCCTGCTTGAGTGGGACCATCTTTGCTGCTCACATTTGCTGGAATAGTTTATCTAAATCACACTAAAAGCTGATAACTGGTTCTGTACTGGGTGTCCCAGTGACAAGGGAGACTTCTTGGAGAAGGAGGTGGCAGAATGTGTTTGTCCCCTGCCCGTTTCAGAGCTGCCTTGGGAGCCCTGCTGCAGAGCTGTGCCTGTGCAGAGCCCGCCGTGCAGCAGCCCCAGCAAACTTCCTGCCCCTTCCATCTCGGGTCTGTAGCTGTGCTCTGAACTCTCCTGTGGTTGAACATTATCTGTGATTGAACATCTGCTGCAGGCCTCAAGTAGAGGCATTAAAACACAAACACCGCACTTACTGAAATGATCAGTTTCTTATTTGGTTATCCAGAAAGTCAAAGATTTTACAAGTGCAGATTTCTGCATTTATAAACAAATACATATGAATTTTACAACCTGTTGGGGGTGGGGGGTGTAATTTCAGTTTTTGTAAATTTCAATTTTTAGCCGTGGGAAAAATTCTCCATCATAAAACTTGTTTTAAAGTAACTTAAACAGTCTGAAGATTTTAGTTTTAACCTTGAGTCAGCTGCTACTTACTCCAAGAAGAGAGGTTCATTTCCAAACCTCAGAGGAATAACCAGTGTGGTTATTCAAGTCATTTAAAACTGTAAGAATGACGTCAAAGAAAGTTTTGGTGACAGTCTGGCCTTCTGCAGTTCTGTATTCTATATTGCAATATTTGGTCTTTGCATTTAAACTCCCTTTCAAATATTAATACTTTTGCAAAATTCTAACAAATTTTAACTCCCTTATTTTAAAGAGCTTTGATCACAATTACACAGCATCTGAAATTAGTTTTTAAGTGCAGATGCAAGTTGTTTTAAGCATGATCTTCATTTTAAAATAACTCTTAGCTAGAAATTGATATAAGTGTTCCATTTCCTCTGCTTTGAGTTGCAGAATGACTGTGGTTTACCTCTGTCACTTGTTTCACTGTGCAGAGAGCACCAAGGAAGTCTGGTCTTTAGTCGTGCTTAATGCTCTTTATTTTTCTTCTGCAGAGAGCAGGGGATACAGTCAGTGGAGATACTGAAAGGTAATGACTTCTGTTATTCTTTATTTAAATGTATACACAGTGTATCTGTGAATTAAACTTATTTCTTTACTTTTAGAAACTTCCTTGCAGTATTTGAGGAATAAATTTTCAGGGTTCAGAGATATCAGCATTAATATCATTTAGTAAATGTTCATTTGCTAACATCAATCATAAATTGAGGTTACAAAGGTTTAAAAAACTCTTCAGATAAAAGTTTATAAAATATTAGTAGAGGGGGAAAATCACACTGTTACGTTGTCCTACCCACTTTTTTTACTTTTGAAATTCCATATTTCAGACTCACTCTGAGGATGAAAAGCATCATGTGTCTCTAACATGATTTTTGAACCAATAGGCAGAATGTTTCAATGAACATCTACATCTCATTCAGTCTGTACAAATGACTGCTTGTATTTGTGGTTTGGATTGGATAAATACTAAGAATGGGGTTTTCAGACTGGCCTTTAAGTCTGAATTGAATCAATTTATTCTAATGAAGAAAACAATGATATTGTCTTTCACTTTTTTGCTGTTTATCTGATGAAGAATCTTCATATTCACATTACACCCAAAAGTCACATTAAAAATGTTTGAAGTAACAGCTACTTTGTGTCATCACATATTCTAATTAAGTTTAATTGTAATCCATTATAATTATTGTTTTTTACATTTTTTCATCCTGTATGTGGCCTAAACCTATTTAAGAAGCTGAATAATTAGATTTAGAGTGCTTTGACCAGTCCAAAGAATTTACAGCTGCTGCTGATTTCCTTCAGTGCTATAAACACCACTGAGTTACACCTAAAGGCTGGGGTACAACACTATCAGCTGCTCAGCACCAAATAAAAGCCACCTCATGCTTGATTTTTCAGGGCTGCCAGCATTTTTACCCCTCTATATGTGTTTTAAACACCACAGTGCAGTTGAAAGGCACTGTAGTGGAGGCAATCTGCTGGTGTTTCCCCGGGTCTGCTGTGCATGGTTAAAATGGCATTTAACCAAGGAGCAGCACTGTTAGCAGAGATTCAAGTGAGGTGCAGGTGAAATTCCACCTCATCTTACAACAGGCAATCCTGTCTCTCCAGTGCCACTGTGGCAGTAGCTCATCACCTCAGCTGAGTGTGAGGGTTTGCTTTTACAGCAGGTTAAAGAGATTAATATTTTAATCCTTATATTTTGTTCCACTTTGCAGCATCCATCCTGTCCAGGGTTACCTGGGGGCAAAGTGGGTTATTCTCACTCTCTTTGAAGTAAAGCTGCATTTCACCTTTTGCCTTTACCTCTTACACCTGAGTTTTCAAAACCTCCTGTTTTCTGTGAATCTGACTGTTTTCATTTAGTCTTCCAACTCTTTCACAGGTCCTCTTGTCCTCTTCTTCTCTCACACTTGTTTCTCCCTATTTTTAGTCTGGCTGTGCCCTCCCTCGGGTCCTTCCTGCCTGACTTTCTGTGTCAGAAAGAAACCCCACACCCTTCCCAGAAACTGTCACGTCTCACCCCTTTTCACTTCCTTCTCCACACCCACATTTTCCTGCAGCCACAAGGAAGGGCTGCAGGGTTTTGTTCTTCCAAGCAATTTTGTTCTTCCCGGAGCAAAGGGTGCCTGATTTTTCCCAGTGGGTTGCACATGCTCCGTTTGGCAGGGACATTGCAATCCAGATGGAACATCCCTGGTGGACATGACAGGGCATCTGCCAGGAGATACTTTCCAGGGACATATGACTTGATGAAATTTTGGCAAACTTTCACAGCAAAAGGCTATTCTTTTATCTCCTTTTATAGAAGAATCCTTCTCCCACACATTTTAGATCTCAGGCCCAAAACATGACCATATTATATCTTTTCAATATGTTGAAGAATATTTCAAGTGGCAGAATTATGTCACCTTCCTAATAACCTTTTTAAAAATAATTTAAACAGCTTAAGCCAAAATAAAAACTATTTTTCAGACATTTAGCTCCTAGATTTAGGATTTGGGGACCAGGAGACAAACTGTAGAAAGATTGACTTATTTCTGTGAAATACCATTACCTTCAATAACTGAAAGAGGGGAGATTTAGTTTGGATACGCAGAAATTCTTCCTGTGAGGGTGCTGAGGCCCTGGCACAGGGTGCCCAGAGAAGCTGTGGCTGCCCCACCCCTGGAAGTGTCCAGGGCCAGGCTGGATGGGGCTTGGAGCACTCTGGGACAGTGGCAGGTGTCTCTGCCCGTGGCAGGGAGTGGGATGGGATGGGGTTAAGGTCTCTCCCAACCCAAACCTCCTGTGACTCTGTGATTTTCACATCCAGGGGCCCATAGCATTTCTGTGATAGTATTGCATCCCTTGTTTTTAAAAAGCCAAAGAGAAGGAAGCTGTTTCTTGCATGTAGTGGAACGTTCCACAGGCTGCAGGGAATTCATGCTGGAAACTGCAGCAGCTTTGTGAGAGCTACGAGGCTGCAGGATGTCACTGGGAACATGGGGCTTTTTTAACTCATTTGATGAGTTGAATATAGAGCAAGCCTGGCAGCTCTGTTACAGCCTGGAGCAGAGCAGAAGTGAGGATCTCTGCCTCACAACTCTGGGTTCTTCCAAACTCCTGGCACCTGAACACCTCATACCTGGCCCAGCCCTGTGCACAGGGCAGGACTCCCGCAGCACCCCTCTGTGCAGGGCACTGTCCAGTCACACAAAAACCTGCCCTGGCTGACCAACAAATCCGAGCTTTCTTCACAGTTCCTGTGGCTGGAAGCTGTGACCTCTCCTGAGCAGGAGTTGTGGTTTGGGAAGGTGCAGCCTGCAGCTGGAGGTGGAATCCCTGGATGTGTGGGTGCACTGAGGTTTTAGGGAGGCAGGCTGAGCTGCCTGCTCTGCAGCTCCTGCAGATTTGTTCCCCTGTTTGCCAGGAGCCTTTGCCTCGCTGGGGGTTGTTTCACAGATGAGGAGAGGTAACAGGCGTGGAACCACTGCTGCAGTTTTCCTGCAGACAAACACCTGGCTCTGTGCTTAGCAGGGTTCTCTGTGGTCTTCATTTCACTTTAGGAGAAGTTTTTTCCAGTAATAGGAACCTTGACACCTGTGGATTGTGGCCACTGGTGCGTCACGGAACCGTGGCTTCCCTGTGGAGACCTGGGCACAGATCTCTGCTTCACTCAGCAGCCTGGCCTGCAAGGGGAGAGAGGCAGAAAAATGCATCATTCACACGTGCCACAGCTGCTACTTGAATAAACACTTGTTCTGAATATTTGCTTCGTTTTCATGTGAAAACACTGCTCAGGTTCTTTCTCACAAACACATTTTGTCTTTGTAAATAATGCTTAAAGATTATTTTAATTACAGTCACGGCGGTGTGCTTTGGAAATTACTTTTTTTTAGTTGCGGTTAATGCTGGAGAGATAAGAAGAGATGAACATTTTAAAAATAACTTTCAGCCTTGACATTTTGCTTGTCAGCGTTGCATATTCAGATGCACCTGTACGCAGAGGCTGCAGAGCTTCACAGGTGCACCTGAGTTGCTCGAAGCATCAACAGCCCAGAGCAGAGACCTGAGCCATCCCTGAGCCAGCGTGGAGATGAGGAGGGATTTCAAACCTCACTACAAAATACTCAATAATTCATCTGCAGTGAGAACTTACTTGTTGTGACAGGAATATGTTACATAAGAGATGGAAGTTCTAGTAACCTGAATGTAAATCACAGACTGGGTAAGGTGATTAAAAATGCGTTCCTGTGACCAGGGAGATAAATCCAAAATCTACATGTCTGTATTAGTCCAAGTTCTGAAAAGGGGGATAAAAAGGAGACCTTTTTATCCACAGAAATTTCACTATATGCCCCACAAGTAGGCAGAGCACATCCAAAGTCTCAATAGACATTGCTAAAGTCTTTCAGGTTTCTGTCAAACAGGAGTAGCTCAGAAATCCATTTGAGGCAATTGTAGGGCAGAATAAGTATTTTAGAATGAGCCTGTAAGTGGAATTTAATTTTTTATATTTTTTTTCCCCTTTTTTGTTTTGCCTTTTCTATGTGATATTATTTATGCAAGGACTCTTTCTTCAAACATACTGAAATAGTTGTTTGATTTGTTTCTTGTTTTCTGTTTGTTTTAATTGGTATAATCTTTTTCTAGATCCTGCAGTTTGTTTCAAAAGCACAATTATACATTAACAAGTATTTAGTAGATCAACTGTTTTAACTGATTTGAGAAATATTAGTCCAGGTGCCTCTAACCTCTATTACTGCACATCTTCCCCCTTCTTTTCGCTTTTGCTTCTGTAACAACAGGTTTCCTAAAATAAAGCTGAGGAATAACTGAACCAAATATGATACAGAGTATTTCAACCAGAACATGCAACGTACTGGGGTTCCTCTGGGTCTAAATTAATTGGTTCTGCCACTTTTATGCAGAAAATTTACTAGGCTAGAGAGGAGAAAAGATCAGTATTTCCTTCTTCTGTGGTCTGCACATCTGAATACTTCAGGATTAATTAGATTTGGGGAGGGGTACTTGGTGAACATAAAATCCTTTAACAAACAAAACAAACCTCCTGCGGACTGTTGAAAACTGTTGCCAAGTGAAAAAATTACACTTGTTGCACAGTAGAACACATTTTCCTGTCCTGCCTTCCTGGCCAAGGTTTCGAAACCCTGGAGCAGGCTGCTCCTATCACAATTCCACAGTGCTTCCCTCACTTCACAGCATTTCGGCCGCTGGGTCTGTGATCTCTGCAAGGAGAGCCATTGTCGTGGTTGCACAGAGGCAAATAGAACTTGACTAAGGACTTTTTAGATACCACCACAGATGCATAATTCAGGTTGTGTATTGGCTGAGAGAGGGTGGAAGCATCAAAAGTGATGCTTTCCCGACGGGATTAAAAGGAACAGCCCTGAAATCAGGGGGGGAGTGCCCAGAAGGACTGAACAGCACTGATGGCGTTGTCAGGGACACCAGAAATGGGGCATTAATGACACAATCAGCCTTGCAGCACTTTGGGCATCTCTCCATTCCCTTCCCAAATGTCTGAAGCTGAACTTGTTTGGTTTTCTTTGTTTCTTTCAATCCATGTCACCTACAGACAGCTCAGCACGTCGAAGTCTCGCCTATTAACTTTTATGAATTTAATTTCAATGTTATGTATTCCATCCCTTCACTGCAGGCTGGCACTTCACTTGCCTCAGGACTGATAGATGTTTCTAACCCACAATGCAGAAGTTGTTTCTGCTGGTAAATTTGATTCCTTCTAACAATGGAAATCTCCAAATGAGAAAATGCCACTTCCTGTCTTGCTGACTTAAGACAATTGTTGTTATTACGATCAACAGAATTTGGCAATGTATTAAAAATGTCCACAATCCTTTTATTCCTTTTTAATTTTTCCCCTCAGTCGCTTTTCCAGTTCTGCATTCTGTTTCTATTTATATGACATTTACAAAAACATCCACAGTTTTAAGGATTCTCCTTTTCCTCACTTTTGAGAGCATGAGGGGAATTGTGTGTTTAAGAATTTCTGTGCCAGATCAGACAAATCTGACCCTGATTCAGTGTCCTATTTCCATCATGGCCAATCCTGTTTGCTCTGTATGAGGAAAGGCCTCTGGTGCTGCTGCTCTGCTTTGTTCTCCAGTCTTTACAGAACTCACATATATCAGAGATAGTATTTTTGCATTTTAAAACGTCAATTTTTGGTATCTGTAGCATCCTGTAGCAAAATGTTATAGAACTTTGTGCTGCAGGAGGCTGGGGATATATTTAGAAATGCACAGAGAGTGTGTAAGCACTATGTAATCAGTTTCTGGGGTTTTTTCCTGTGGTTATTTGACATCTTTCTTCTCTCTGTCCTAGATATGCAAGTTCTGCCATTGACCATCCAGGAAACACATCCATGAGGAAGGTAACGATTTATAAACGTGCTTTAAATAAGCAAAAAACTCCTCAACTGTTCAATTCATTGCCATATTTTTTAAAAGATGCTTAAGATATCGCAGGCCTTGACATTTGTTTGTGCTATGAAAGGGCTGAAAACAAAAATCCAGGAATAGTTTCCATGTTGAGGAAATTGGCTGCTGCAACCCCACCAGGTCAGTGTGGCTGTGCTAGTTTTAGTTAAGTTTAGGAACTGAGGAATTCAGTGAAGTTTAGAAACCTTGGTGTATTCCGAAGTACGTGTTGATTTGGGGAAGAGAATCACACACCACATTAGGCTGGAAGGCACCACTGGAGAAAGGCTCACCCTGAAGGTAAAGAAAAGTTTTAAAACTCTTAGAATATTTGAATAGTACCAGTACAGTGATAGGGAGATTGGGGATTAAGATTTTCAAATATTTTTGTGATACCAACATCGAGGTGCTCCATTTTCAATGGAAAATAGCTGTACATTGTTTTATTACTTAGAATTTTGCAGTTATTTCACACAAAGGACAAACAGCAGAACCTTCATTTGTAGAATGTCAGTTCTTCATTCTGACTTAGCACTTTTTACACTGATTAGGTTGGACAGGGCTTGGACCAACCTGGCCTATGGAAGGTGTCCCTGCCCATGGCCGGGGGTGGAACAGGATGAGCTTTAAGGTCCCTCCCAACCCAAACCTTTCTGGGGCTACGATGACTCAGTCCTAAATAGTTTTCCCTAAAAACTCCCGAAGTTCAAAGCAGTGGAGGTACAAGCAACCAGTTTTGCTTTTCATTTGATGTTTCTGTGACTACTCCTACCCACTGATTACACTGAGGTCTCCCTAATTCACCTGCATGTAGTATCCATTCAATTCTAGCACTTCTTTTGTGCATTTCCTCTGTGCTGGTTTTTGGGTGGGGGTGGCAGGGTGTGCACTCTGCCTCCGGCCTTGTGTTGTGGTTTTGAGATAAGAATTCAAACGCTGACAGCCCCAGTGTGTTCTCCCATCATCTGTCTGTCTCCCATAGCAACTCTGAGTCATTTGGAGTTGCAAGTTCTGACTGTTTTCTTGCAGTGTTTGCCACCAAGTTAATTATATTATAGTGGTTCTTTTATCTCTCAGAATATGGAGCTTGAATTTTTACGTTAGCTGTGCTAATTAACCACTGATTCCCAAGGTATTGCAAACCTTTCACTTTCTGTAGTCTCCTTGTTTTGAATATATTCTATGGTGCACAAACAAAACAGTAAGCATAATTAACTTAGCTTTTTAAAAGAAAGATAAATTTTATTTCAGAAAGATATTTTCAGCTCTCCCTGATTCGTTGCAGCAGTTTTTTCATTATTTTTAAAACTTTGATATTAAATGATGCATACCAGTTTCTGGTGAGTATCTCCTCCAGATGTTTCACTTGTCTTGCATTTTTTAAAATTTAACCACATTTCATTATAGGGTTTTATTCCATCACTATACTTCTGTAGCCTCGGTTGTGGAAAAATTTGGTGATGTCTTTTTCAAGAACACACCTGCTTTGCCCTAATGCATTTTCCTGGGAAGAGGAACATTGAGCAGATAGTTTCAGCCCCAGCCGCCACGGAGCTCCAGTTGACACAACAGGACTGATCAATATTGCTGCTGGGATTTGCAATACATCAACAAAACCCCCAGTGTTGCTGTGCACATTTGATGCTTTCCCTCAGACTTTTGCTGTTTCATTTTCTGTATTTTGCTACATTTCCTCCAGCACAGGAGCATTAATCTTTGTCTTCTCCTGCGCTCGGAACAAAGAGAAGCATTTGCAGAGATGAAGTTAAACGGGGGAGATGTGCTGAGTTAGGGACACACTGCACATGCACTCACTGAGCTTTCCCTGCCAGAATTGCCACATTTTTGTGGAACATTCCTGTCCTGGGGCTGGCTGGGAGAGCAGGCTGAGGTCAGGAGAGCACAGAGAGCTCTCGGAGCCAGCTCCCTCAGGGGTCAGGAGCTGCTGATCCCTGCAGTCCCCACAAAATGTTCCAGGTCATGAAGTGCCTGAATCACACCAGGGCTACAAACAGGGCTGTGGATGTCCAAACCCACGCCTCCCTCTCCCACTTTAATTTAAAATAGAACTTTGTCTCTCTAGAGCTGGAATCTTGTTATCACCTGTTTATTGTCTAGAGTTCTTAAGCATTTATGTATTGGAGGCAAATCCTTACCAGTTTTTGAGTACTATCCCTATTTTTAGGTTTAAATAAAGAGATGCTTTTAGTGGGTTTTTTTCCAGAATCTGTAGCAGTTTTCTAATGCTGCCACAAAATAAAGCTTTTTTATTTTTTCTCCTCAGACTTATTCTGTCAACCACCAACCCAGAAAACTGGTTTCTAGGGTGGGAAGAGTGTGACATCCACATGTCATTAGGCACAGGATTTTGCATACAATGTTTGTGGTGGATATTTCTTTTTGAATGCATATTTGTATAATTATTTCATTGATACAACAAATTTCAAATAGAAGTCATTTTATCAACTCATTCATGTGAGTTTATATCGTTAGTTTTCAAACCACCACACAGCTACTAAAGCAAAGAACCCTTCATGGTTTCATTACAGTTGCAATTACTATTTTTTAAAAAGGGATTACAATTTTCAGATTCAGCAGAGTGTTGTTTTCTTTATGATGTTGATGGCAGTAGTAAGAGAAAAATGACAGAAGGGAGATCCTGGGAGAAGTGGTGCTGTGATAACCCTGGAGAGGGGAGTGAACGAAAGCTCTTACATGTTACTCCTGTTACTCGCACTGGTGTTTCATCATTTATTTATTTTTCTCCTTACAGTCATTCCATTACGCTTCCCTCAGGGTAAAAAGCAGAAAATGGTCAAAAGGTAATTTCTTTCAGTTAACATTTTACAACTAGAAAATGAGGCTTCTTCTCTGGTCATAAGTGATCTGTATCAAAAGTTCAACTTAATTCAAATATTTCAAAATCAAGAGTGAACAAAGGAAAATATTAAATTAAAATCTCAAAATAAATGTGTTATAGGTATAATATTGCTTGGGTGAGTGGAAAAATCTCCTCCTCCTTAGGAAGAAGGCAGGTAGCACCTATGAGCAAACTGATGAGAACTTGCTTGGGGAACACTGCAGAGCAAAGGATGGTGTTTCATCTTCTCTACATTTCTTCCCTGTTTCACAGCTGTAGGACAAATGTGATTCTTGTAGCATCATAAACTGGATTTTTCACAGAAAAAAAAGTTTGATATGTTAAGGAAATTTCCTACAGAGTTTTTTTCAGGGAAAGAAATGATACCATATTTATTAAAAAACCTGGTTTTATTAATATTTACAAGGCAGTCTAAATTTTTAAGCCTTTCAATTAGGATTCATTGAAGTCTTCACCAAGAAAAAAACCCCCTGTTCCTGGTGCTGTGACTAACAGTACACTGTAAAGTTAAAATATTGTTGTTCACTTCAGAATAAAAATCATGTAAGCATGTGCATTGTTATGGAAGTGAACAATCTCTCTTTTTTATTGGTTATAAAAATTTGGTTTAAAAATTCCCATGATTTGACAGGGCTTCTGCTGCTGAAGGCAAGATATATGGAAAAAAATAGTGTTTGCATCTGTGTACAGACTGTGTCATATTCTGAGTTCCTGACTGAGGCTAAATAAACACATTTTCACTTTGGAATGATGCTGTCCATCTTAATCAGAAAAAAATGCAGCCCTCAGAGGAATGAACCCGCTAGAGATTAAATAAAGCATTGCATAAACCAGGCCCTTTTCATTTTGTGCTCACACTGAAACCAAAATTGCAGGGCGCTGCTGAGTTTGGAAATTGTTCATTCCAAATCTGGGAGGATTTGGCTTGGAGGGTTTTGAATTAAAAATCAGAGCTGTGTTTGAATGGAAGAGTTTCCCCCTCTCACTCGGTGTCTGTGACCCCAGGGAGTTCCCTCTCCAGCGTGAGCAGGAGGCGCATTTCCTGCAAGGACCTGGGCCACGGGGACTGCGAAGGCTGGCTCTGGAAGAAAAAGGATGCCAAAGGATATTTCACCCAGAAATGGAAAAAGTACTGGTTCATCCTGAAGGATTCCTCCTTGTACTGGTACACAAACCAGAATGTAAGTACACACCATACTCAGAGAAGTAAAAATGAAACCTTAAGCTTTATCATTCCTTTTACTATTAAAGTCTATTTCTACTGTGTGGTGGGATGAACTGCCACTTTAACTGCCAGGTCTGGGGCACTCGGGCTGGAAATATTTTAACTGAAATTCTTTTTTAAAGTCTTTATGTTCAAGCTTAATAAAATAGCAGATGTTCACGGTAGTCTTTAAGAAATGAATACATCTGTAGTTAATCCTTTTCCACAGATTTAGTTGGACTAACACAGTGTTCACACTCAGCCCTCCCTAGCTTCAGCTGGGGGGGATGTTTAAAGTGTAACCATTTGTGTTAAGTTAAGCATTATGTGAAGCAGATGTGAAAATCTGAATCTGTAAATCTCTTTATCTAAAAGTTATTTTTATATCGATGTTCCTCTTGCTTTTTGCTGAATTAGTCTGGAGTTTGCAGTTTCTCATCTGTAAAATGCTGTTCTTGGTGAAATTTTCCTGAAAACCACTGGGCCTGTGCTGGTGCAATCTGCATAAATGTAGGGAAAAATAACAGAGGGGGGAGCCCCAAATGGCTCAGTGCTGCTCTTCCAGTTGTGTGCAGCAGCCCCAGTGCTTGAGCTGAGCTTTGCACCCTTCTTTGGTTACTGATCTTTTACCCCATCTCTCCCATTTTCTCCTAGAGGACGAGTCTAGCAGCATCATTCTCCTCAGTTTTGGTGCTCTCTGTAGCCCCAGCCAGGGCTGCTCGGGCTGGGGGTGACCAAGGCCCCGAGGTTTTGTGTTGCCTGTGCGAGGTGAGGGGCACTGGGTGTGTCCCCCTGGCTCTCAGGCTGTGGCTCACAACCAAGCCAGAATTCACTGGGCACCTGTAATACCTTTCAAAAACCTGACTGGTGTTAGTATGTCTCCCTGCTTTTCCTGCTGAATTGCTTCAAAAGAAGCAAAAAGTGACAGGATACATTTCCTGGCTGTTTCCTCTCCATTTAATCAGAGGTGACCTCACCAAGGAACCTCCTCAGGGGCTGTCAGCAGGGCACGTGGTCTGACAACTGTGACTTTAAAGAGAGACTTCCACCAAACAGCTGGAAAATGTAGATTTTTGATGAAGAATCTGAGACCTCTCCTCTGTTTAGGTGCTGTGTTTGGGGCTGAAAAGTTTTCTGTGATCTTCAGCAAAGGGGGATTAGGATGGCTGTGCCTCCTTTGAGGAATTATCAGTTTAGTTACCTCAGAAAGGTTATTGACACTGTGTGATGAATTGAATCCATTTCATAGTAAAAACAGTATGTGCAAAATACATTCAGTGTTGCCTTTGACTGGGTGGTTGTTCTTTACACAAAACCCAAACAGCTGCTGCTCATTTCTCTCTTCTTTAATTCTATGTTCTTTTTCAACATCTTTTTTGTTTCTCATTCAATAGGATGAAAAAGCAGAAGGATTCATTAGTTTACCCGAGTTCAGGATAGACAGAGCAATTGAATGCAGACGAAAACAGTAAGTAATGTGGCAGTTTTGCTTATAAAGGATTGCTCTTGGAAGTTTTCTATACATAGTACTGAACACTTGCAAAGTCCAGAGAAGGAAGTTACTGAGGAAAACCTTGAAATCTGTAAATATATCATCATAGATCCACTTAAGCTTTAGTATTTCTCTTTATTGTAAAAGATACAATGTAGTGTAAATTCCATTTACTGGATTAAAATGAATTGAATAACTCTTTAGTCAGCTTGCCAGATAGTCCAGTTACAGCTTCAGTTAAATAAGTAAATCAAAAAGCAATGAATACTTTAGTAAAGAGATAAAACTTTTTCAGGTTCAGTAAGGCCATATTTTCCCATAGGAAATAGCATGAGAAATATGATAGCAGGGGATGGTGAATATAATCTTGATTTTCTCTTTTATGGAGGAAGCTTTACATACCCAATATTGTGTTGCTCTCAACTGCTAAAATATTTAAGTTCCATATCCAAAATGAGCACTGCATGATTGCTTATGTGCATATTGCTACTTCTACATTCTGCTCCACTAAAAAGCAGATGATAAGATTTCCACAATTACGGAATATTGAATAGCAGACACTCATTGGAAACTGCTTCCAAACAGTGTTGGGATTGCAATCAACAAGGTTAACAGAACAATTCCAATGCTTTGAGAGTAGCACTCTGCTGGTATCTCCTGAATTATTTGCATTTTTCTTCTGTACGCTTTCCTACTTTTAACTAAGCATCCTGGATTTTGCCTGTGCTTTTCCAATGACTGAATGCAGTTTTGGTCTGAGGAAACAAGTTCTACAACTGTGAGCACATGTACAATAGAAATATTGAAGATATGAATTACAATAGAGACTGCTCATCAGAAAATCAAACCTCTCCAGTTGCCTGTTCTTGTCTGGGGATATTATTACTGTGTCAGAGAAGTACAAGACAGTGCAATTTATACTTCTATTTCTCCTTTCAGCTGAGGGTATCACTAGAGAAATTAAACATGAACTGAGCACTATAAATACATCAGAGCAATGAGTAGATATTAATAATGATATTGAGCAAAAATACAGGAAAAATAATACCCTTTTGTTAGAATATAAAGCACTTAACAGATTTCAGTGAATTAACCAAGATCAAACAGAAGGTCATTGTGCACAGCTAGAAATAGCTTCCAGAGCTTTCCTCAAAGCATGAGAACACAATCCCTCAGAACTCAGTTTAGAGAAGGATTTCTGTAGGGTATATGCACAGGGAAAAGTCCGATTAACTAAAACTGCACACGACTGAAAGCTGAGAACCTTCAGGCCTTGAATCCTTTCAAAAAGAGGCAGGTCCAGAGATAAAAGTATAATGAAGATGTTCATAGTATATTCCCTTTTTTCCTGAGCTGAATTTCCATTTGATTTCATCCCTAATGGACTACCATTTATATATTTCCCCCACCACAAAAACTGCACCTTACCTTGGCCCCTGTTTCACCCCAAAGTGAGTGCAGTGAAATTCGGTAAATCCAGCATGTGGGAATGGCCCTGCCTGTGTTCAGCCAGCTCCAACCACAGCCCCTGCGGGCACAGCTGGAAAGAACTCACCTGTCCTCTTCTGGGTCGTCCTACAAGGACAGGAGTGAGCATCACTCCATTGCCTGATTCCACTGAAAAGCCAAAATCACAGTGTCAGTTTTCCTTCAGCTCTCCCCAGTGCAGAAAGAATATTTTGGAACCCAGTTTGGATTTCCCCTCAGATCTCTGTTATTTTCAGAGCTATTGATGTGAAATGTTCAAACCCTTTTGAAACAAAAGGATTTGAACTCTTACTGGGATAATTAATGGATTTCTCTCTCCCACTGTTCTGTCGGATGGGGAGTTCTGCTGCCCAGCCTGGCTGTTCCTGATGTCCATGGCACACAGTGATGGAATAGCCTTGAGAAAGAGTTCACAAGAATATGTATAATTGAGTGCATCATTCGGTATGGTTTGATGATTTGCCTCAGTAATGCACTTAATGAAGGTACCCTGATTATTACAGGAACCATGGCATTATCTCAGACTGGTTCAGCCCTCCGGGCCAGAGCTGGACGTGCAATGACCTTGTCCCTGTGAAAGGAGGCTCTTTGCACTGGCACTGAAATCTTTCCACAGCTTTTAGGCAACACCTGCCTCCTCCTGATTAAAAGTGATCATACAGTATGAGAAATTATAGTTGGTTGACTTTGTATGCTCTGGCATGGCATGAATATCGTGTTATTTTCAAAGATACTGATAATTATAATGCCCCATGGTGATGCTGATCCCCAAGTATAAAGATTAATTGAGCTACAGGTATAATTAATCCTTATCAACTGGTGCTTTGCCTGAACCTTCAACAGTTTCTACCTAGTGAAAGCATTCATTGCCTAGTTAATGCAAATTTGGGTCTCAAATTTATCAAGGATATGCCACAGTGTTGGCACTTCATATTGAAAGTGTTCAGTCAGAGCTCTACACAAATGTCATTGATGTAGTGCAGGCAGACATGAAGGGATAGCTTAAATGTTACTGCCGTTTCGGTAATTTTATTACTTCTGAAAAGAACTTGACAGTCTTTGCAGACAGCAAAGCCCCGTTGAGCCACCAGTGGGCCCCCACAGGGGAGAAATTTCCTGGGCTGTGTTAACTGGAGTGCAGCCAGTGGAGGAAGGGATTATTCCTTACACTGGCACTCACTACACCACATCTTGATTATTGCAGCCAGTCTGGGGCCCTCCAAACCCAGCCAAATGTAAATATATAGATATCATTCTTCTGAATTATTCATATTTATACATCTCAAATTGTTTCCCTGGAGACTCCAGTTCCTAATTCTAGGAATGTCTCTAAACACTTCCCTAATGATAATCTGAGTGACACTGCTGGGAGATGAAGATGGATTTATTGTTGTGTTTTGCAGCCCTGACACAGAACTGCAATACATTTAAATCACAAGTTTGCACAGGGTTGGGATCTCCATTTCGTAGCAATAAAGATCTGTTTTCTGCACTCTGCAAATACGTAACAGTGCAATACATTGTTGCAGCTTTAACTTTCACTATCTCAGAAAATTATCACAGTATCAGGCAGAAAGATCTTAAGGAACATTCATATAGTAACCAATTAGAGCTGCTTGCAGGGACCTGGCATTGGGAACTCCTTTGCAAAAGCAGCCAGACCTGCAGCATTTAACTGATTTACCCCTGACAAAATCCTTGCTCTTTCTGCATTTTATGACACATTCACAAGTTCTGTAACAGAGCCAGGAGCCCTGCAGACAGTGCCTGACCTGTTGCATAGCCCTGACTTCACCTCTCTGTGCCTTAACTGAGGCAGGGTTCCTCTGAGAATGCAATATTCTAATAATCATAGGATCACAGCCTGATTTGGGTCTGAAGGGATCTTCAAGATCACCTCATTCCACCCCTTGCCATGGGCAGGGACACCTTATGTCCGGGGAGACACAATAAAGAGGCTCTTACACCTGCCAGGTTCAGCAGAAAGGAGGAAATGACATCGATTTATTGACATTATCTTATTCTTATACACATCCCAACTCCACAAGGGATTGGAGAGCATGTCACTTCCTTCTCCATCTCACTGGAGAAGAAAGGTGCTCATCAAAGTTCTCTTATCACAAAAGGAATGAAAAACAGAAAACACCGTTAAGTAAACATCGGCTACTATTTACATAATACCGTGTGAAAAGAATCTGACTCCAAGGTTAAAACAGAAGGCTTACAAGGAACCCAGGGCAACAACACCTTGCACTAGAAAATGATCCACTAATCATAGATTTTATCACACTACAAGAGCACAGCGGAGCCAAATTAAACTGTGTTTATCACACTAACTTGGACCCATTAACATTGACTTGAAACCTCAATATTGGCATTTGAATGCCTGTTTGTATTTAAATTTCCTGTCTAGGAAAATAATCCTATTTCCAAGCAGAAACTCCATCATGTGATATTCTCTCAGGATTAGCCAAAAGGATTAGGATCTTTAGATCCACCACATAATCCTCTCCAATCCGAGCCAATCGCACTGGTTGGGCAAGTGGAGCAGGAGAAGGTGCAGATATTGCAGAGAGTTCAGACCAACAGTGTAACTGTGCAGGAGTGTTTGTTTAGTCATGATTTTCTATTTGGAGCATTAAAAATGTAGTACTGTAAGGAATTTCTCTTGAAGGTAGAGTATTTTCTAATCCCTGTGTAATTAAAGATGCCACGCCCTGCTCTAATTCACGTGTCTAAAGACAAATACAAAACCATTTCACCTTCCTAACCCACAGACAGGCATCAGCTGTTTCCACAGGATCAGCTGGAATTGCTGGCACTCAGCTGCCATATGGGGATTTAAAAAGTTCCACGTTAAAGGCAGAAGACAAAGAATTAAAAGAATTCTTGACACTAAAATCATATCATACTAATCAGTTAAAAGAAAGCATAAATTTGATCTGAGCATACTAAAAACTGCATTTATATAATGATCCGAAGAGGGATAATTAACAAGCCTGTGCCATCTAGTGGGCACCACGAATCCCTGTGTGGGATTTCACAGTCACTCACTGCTTTTATTTGCTAAGTACCAGTAGCCAGGGCAGTGAGGCTCTGCAGTGGAAATCATCACAGACCAGATGCCAAAACAACACTTAAATACCTCTACAGCCTCTTTTTATGGAATTTAATATTTAACGATAACACTCTGTGCAAGGATAACCTAACCCTTTATATCCCTAATCTCATGGAAAAGGAAACTGCACAGAAATACAATTCTGCTGCAGGACTTTCGTTAGGAAAGCTGTTGCTTGATGCATTTGTATGAATTACATATATTAAAAAGTCACTGTGACCAAGTGAAGCTTCTTCAGCTTTTATTTTGTCTTTGAAAACTGCAATAAGTCAGAGTGAATAATAAAACACCCATTTGCATTTATGCTATTAATAGTGGAAACATTGCATCACAGGTTCTTCACAATTCCACGTGTAATGATTCCTAATCTAATCCTTACATCTGGTAATTACCATAGAAATGTCAGTATTTTAACATAAATGTTATGAATGATAGTGTGACATTTTTTTAACATTTGCCAGCTAATCAAATTAATAGTCTTTAATGCTGGGACCTTCTGGTTTCCTTGATAGCAAAACTCCTTTTCAATAAACTCACACAAAAAATTTGTAAAAACTGTGATTATTGTTCTTAGCAGTTTTCAACTGCTCAGCCAAGGGAGAGCTCAGGGATTAGACCACATAAAAGCATTAATAAAAAGCATTTTATGTGAACGATAATCACCCATGCCATCTGATTACTATCTATTATTCCAGTGATTTCTAGCTCAATTTGGCAGCCCTCTGTATTTCTTTTTGTAGAACACAAACCACTCATCTAAATATGAGAAGAGGTAGGGGGATCAAACACTTACCACTTTAGCTGATCTTTGGAACACTGCTACGGTGTACTCGAACATACTCAATAAAACCTTCAAATTCACCCAAGAATTTTTTAGATGTAGAACATCAGTGGTTATCAAAGGATTTACATTTTTAAGTCAATCAAGGGCTTTTGACATTTCTTCAAAGTATGAGACTCACAAATGTAGATGAAATCAGATCAGGAGGAATCCATCTAAATTTAGGCAGCAAAACTCAGACTGAAAATTACAGATGCCTATGAAACCTGTAACATGCTGGAGAATGTAGAGCAGGACAGTCTGGTGTATTTGTAGACAAACGGTTTGAAAGAAAAAGTGGGTTTTATTCTTTGTGCTCTTTTTATAGTGCCTTCAAAGCATGTCACCCCAAAATAAAGAGCTTCTACTTCGCAACCGACTGCCTTGAGGAGATGAACAGGTGAGTTATGTGTCCTCTTTGTTGTGGGATGTTCTTTATCCTGGTGCTTCAATATTTCTTCTCAGGAATATACTCCTGCAGCCTGACAGAATGCTGGCTCACGGTGTTCTCAGGAATTAAGTCTTCCATTAATTTTAGGAAATACATTACATTCTGCAGCTCACTTAGCTGCCATTTCCTGCCATGACACGTCTTAGTTCTGCAAAGGAAAGTTACTTGTGTTGGTCTCATCAGTGTTAATTAGAATTCTTTCTTTTGTTAATGGGCTTCAGGTTTATCACCCTTGTGATGTGTCTTGGTAGAAGTCTTAGTGGGATCAGTGTTTCTGGTAGATAAAAGAGTGCACCCACACCAAAGCTCATACAGAGGGCAGGACACATGGGGCTCTGTGTGTGTGTATATATTCCCTTTCCAATCCCAAGGAAAACCCCCAACAACATGGAAAATCAGCAGTAATTCATTTTATTCACCACATCACTGTCTCAACATGGAGCAGAGGCAAGCAAAGTTCCTTTTTTGGTGTTACAGTGAGCTTTCAAATGTCCTTGGATGTGCTGGGAGGACATTCCGAACTTCTAAATGGACAAGGCCCTGGACAACCTGATCCAACATAAAAGCTGGCCCTGCTGCAGGAGGGTGTGGGAACAGACACCTCCTGGGAGCTCCTCTAACCCAAATTACTCCGTGCTCCTCCTTTGTGATTCAGTGGTGAAGGCAGAGGTTGGGTGAAGGTGTGACAGGGCCTTAGATCCCAAAAGGCAGAGTCAGAGTCCTCCCTCCTCCTGTTACATCAAAAATTTGTTTATTCCCAGCCGAGGCCGAAAGCACAAGGACACCTGGGACAAGGTCACCATACTGGAAGCCTTAAATCTTTCCTGGCACAGATAATTAAAACTTTAAGATGTTCTTACTTACGGTCATTCTTACTGTTTGCCTGCTTGGAAAGACAGATACAGCTGGGTTTTTTCCTTTGGAATATTAAAGCCTAAAAATTGTTGTTATATTGAATGTTTATGTTCTGTGGCTTACCCAGCCCTTCAGCAAACTGAGCCTGGCTGGAGTGAAACTGTTCAGGCCTGTTCATCGTGCACTGATGAGGGTGGTGAGCTTCAGTTATCAGCAGTGGGATACTTTTAGGGTGTAAGTTTGCTGAAAAATATTTTTTCAAGGTTATTAATGTTTCATTGCTCAGTTCTGTAGTGTGGTTCAGGTTCTTTTGGACACAACTGAAGTGAGGATGTTTTGCTGGTTTAACTCTGCCTGGTCTCCCTTGATTTCAGCTGCTGGGGTAGCTCTCATTTGTTGAAGTGCCATTGATCATATCTATAAATTATACATAAAATGTTCTGACTCAAGGAAAACCAGGAAGTCTTGACATACGTTCAATGAGCTGCTTTTACAGCATCCATTGATTTTTCCATGGGGAGCCCGAGAAGCTGCCTGTATGGCAATGAGGCCTTGGAGCAGAGGAACTGCTGGGAAGGTGCCAGCACGTCTTTTCACACCATACCATCCTTCACATCATTTACTCTGGAATTTACAAGAGCCTTTTTCCTGATTTTTTGGGTCTGCTTCCCATGGAAGAAGGCAAAGGGTGAACTCCTACTTGAAGTATTCTGTGCAGTATTTTCCCTTCAGCAATGCTGTCCCTGTAGAGCAATTGGAATTCACTCCCCACCGAAATGATGGATAACTCTGCTACCTCTGTAAATCCCTGGGCATCCCTGCAGCTTTTACAGGCTTCCTGGAATTCCTTCTCCCAGAGATCCTGTGTGACATTTGAAATGAGGAAGCAAGATTCATAGATGAAAAATGCATTTAAAATACTGATTTCACAAATCTCTCTCTTCCCAGCACATTGCTAACCCCATAATGTGAGGAAATAGGGCAAATGCTTTGCATGGTATCTCCCACTCCTATTTTCAGCACAGAATTTGACTGGATTTTCCCTGCTGAGGGAAGGGAGGATCCCTCATTCTGAAAAGTGAAGGAGTTCTAGCATGGAGAAGAACATTCTTCATTCACTATGTGGGGATTTTATCCTTTTTTCAACTGCCTTTATCACCAGCTTTTGTTTTAATAGCTCTTTTTAGTTTCTTACCTCAGATTCACCTTTTATCAATTTTTTTGCCCTCTGAAACATTTTAATGTGCCTTTAACCCCACATTGCTGAGGGAAGAGCTGGACCCCAGTGGGTAGGGATGGATTATTCTGTAGCAGACTGAGGCACTCAGCTGTGGCTGAGTTTTGCCTGCTGTGTTACTCGGGTTTGCAAAATTCATGCTCGTGCTGTTTTGTCAGGTCTTACACGAGCAGAGCCATGTTCTTAGAAATGAATTAATAATGAACTTGATGAGCTCATCTCTAGCTTGGTACTCCAAGCTTGTTAAAGGCCTTATTTCCCAGAAGTGCTTCGTCTCCTACCACACCACACATAACCTGTTTATGGCTTTAATTAGCATTGGATTTAATATTCGGTTGTTTTACAATATCTACTTTATTTAAAACTTAGATGCCATTGAAGTCTGCAGTGCAGTGCATTTACAATTTTATCATGGACTCCAAATATTAAATTTTTTTAAGTTTCTATTTTAGGCTGAATAATTTGATCACATTTGATTTAAATAACTGGGTTAACTTTGAAATTTTAATAACTCTCATAAATCTTTTGCATTCATTCAAAAAATATAAAAAATAGTTGCTACTGAAACAGAATGATGATTGATTTTTATAGGGGTCACTCCTATACTTTCCAAGACCTGAAAGATTATAGCACAATATTTCTCTTACAATAGAACTGTTTGAAAATTGAAGTATTCTGAATTAAATCTCTATTGATTATAAGCAAATTTTATGGTGTCTCCTATTTACTTTTAGGTATGGAGTATAACCAAATGAGTTACTCCAGACTTTCCCCAAACCATCCTGTTTATTACTAAGTTAATTCAGTTTTCTCCCTTTAATTTTGGGAATGTTGGTCTCCATTACAGGTCTTGCCCTAACTGGATGGTCAGCCAGGATTAATACATTTTTTACAGTTTCAATCTACCTTGTCTTCACTTTATAGTAACTAACACCTAAGGAAAGCTCTTGGCAAATAGAAATTTCAGCCCTGAGCCCCGATTAGACATTTTCCCCCTTAAACTGGACAAGTGAGCAGGAGATTGTCAGCTCTGTCTGGCCTAATTTAACCATTCTTTATCAAATGGAGCTGAGTAAGATGTTACAGAGCTCTTACTCTCAGCCCCTTCCCTGACAAAAAGCCAGGAGATAATTCTGCAGAATGTGAAAGGTGTTTTTCAAACAGAAATCCCTGAAATGGAGGTTCCCAATGGTGTTGTAAGTAAACATAAAGAGCAGGTTTTCCCTTCTTCCTTTATGTTCCCATAAACTTGCTTCAAATCCGTGCCTGAGGCCACGTCAGCCCTCTGATTTATTGTTCTCACATAAAAGCTCCTAAGTGCAGCAGAAGTAAAACAATTTTCTGATCAGAATTAGCTGCAGGCCCCAAGGACTGGGTGAAACCATGGTGTTCGTGGGAGTGAACAGGGTGATAGTGGAGCTGCTGTGCCCTGTCAGGGGAAAATCCTGCACCAGGAATTCCTAGAACTGAGCTGGAGTATTCCAAACCTCCTTTTCTGGGCAAGTCACCCGGCTCCCCCTTCCTACAGTTTCTGACTGATTTATTCTAGACTTGAGAAGGACCAGTTTCCCCCTCAGTTCCCCACTGGCTGATGGAGCTTGCAGTGCTCACTTGTGATTATCCAGCCCCATCCGAATCAGCACTGGGGGGAATTCACCCCTCGTGCAGGAGACAGGGTCTGTACTGGCTTTCTGCACCAGTTTAAATTATGAAATTAACTTAATCAAATTCTGCTGTGAATTGTGCCAGTGTGAATTGATAGAGTTCTTCTGGGAGCCAAGCAGCTCAGCTGCATTTCATAGAGCACTTTTAGTGATTCCAGCCCTGCACCTCTCTGAGGTGAAGGCAGCGTCACACTCCATGTTGTGATGTTATGCTGGAGATACTGAGTTAACTCTGCCAAATCTGAAGATTTAGTAGTGGAAATAAGAAATAATAGAAATAAGTAATAGAAATAAGAAATTTCATCATAATGAAATAGCCAGACATTTAACAGCATTATTTGGCCTATTCAAGCTGATTTTTTAAAACATATGTGGAAGCAGAATTACATAATTTCACAAGTAAATCATCTAACTTCTTACAAAAAATCTCCCCTAGACCCCAAAACCCCACCCATACTTCAGGCTGTGCTAAGCTCAGTTCTCTTGTTTGTAAAGAATGTTTTCTTTCTCCAGAGCTTTCTTTTGGGCCAGTCATTTGGGGAAAGCTGGGGTAAAGGTTTGAATAAGTGAGTAAAGAGAAGTTCCAGTTGAGTGAGTTTACGTGACTGTTTTGTTAGATTTCCTTAGGGTTTATTATTGGTTCTGTATCAAATAACAGCCTATCAGTTATTGTGTGCATTTATTCTCCGTGATACATGACTATATTTGTACAGTAAAAGGTTGTTACCTGAAGGGTAATTTATTTGCTACAAAAGCAGTGAATTTCTTTTGTCTATTCCCCACTGGGGAAAACAAAAAACAAATTTAAAAAAAACCACACCAACCCAGACTTCTGAGTGCAGAGGCATAATTGTGAATTTGTTTGACAGGGGAAAGTTTAAAAAATTAAAAATAAAGAGAAATCCCATTAAGTGCATGAGGTAGATGCACATGCAAAGAGGGCACAGATTGGTTCACTTGTCAATTCTTAAGCTGTCCCGGGCTTTTTTCCTATTTTTCCAGCCTGACAAATCTAAGAAGACAATGCATGAAACAAGATCAACAGTCATGTCAAATTATCAAATCAGAGAGTACTCAGAGTTTATCCCATGAATGATTTTGCTTAACAAATCCCAGCAACTGTGACAAATCAAACAGCAGGAGCAGAGGCTGCTGAGGGCTGATACACTGGGAGGGATGAGCTCATGGGGAAGGAGCTGCTCAGTTAAATTTCACTGGGAGGTGGTTTGGGGCTTCTTTAGAGTGGAGGAAAATCAAAGCATCGTTTCAGCCACCTCTATTACAGCAGCCTTT
Source organism: Platysteira castanea (assembly GCA_013397175.1). Classification (NCBI taxonomy): domain Eukaryota; kingdom Metazoa; phylum Chordata; class Aves; order Passeriformes; genus Platysteira; species Platysteira castanea. The sequence goes on from VYXC01000176.1 coordinate 82,968, forward strand.
ATTCTCTTAAATGAACATATTACCTGTATAATCATGGAAAATAGTGAAAATAATGTACCATAGGAACCCAGATGGGAAATGCATTGATTTTTCAGGTGTTCAGTAAGAAAGACTGGTCAGAGAAGTCAGTGTAACAGGTACAAAATCATTTTTTAAATCTAATTCTGTATTGCAAAGAATTTTACAGTTAATTCTGGAATCTGATTGTCCCACTTACGTAAAAAAAATATAATACAAAGCTTTTGATCAGAAATTAAATATAAACTGCACTGAATAAATTCTGTGTATGAAATAAATGGTTCAAGAGAATCTCTATTTTAATAGACTTAACAATAACTTGATTCAAGTTAAATTTAGCTTCCACTTTTGTTCTAGTTTTTCCTTTTGACCAAGTAATTTCAAGTGTAGATGCAATCTCAAAAATGAAGGAAGATATATTTCTGCACTGAAATATTCCTAATATGAAACAGAGGTGATATACAGGGGCAAGAATTAATGATGAAAAGATGCAAGAAAGACAGGAAATATCATTTATTTATTTATTCTAGGAAATACATTTCATTTATTCTGTCTGTTAATGCCTCGTGATTTCATAGACTTAATTTTTAAAAGAACATTTAACAGAGAGAAACTGTGAAATTGGTTGGACTTTTTCTTGAATTTCCACCTTTTCAGGACATAAAATTTTTTTACATTTTCATTTGAATTAAATAGTTTCTTCTATAACTAGTCACTTCGTATGTGCAGTAAGTGAGGATTTTAGCAAATAAAACTTCTCCGAGCCCCAAAACTCATTTTTTCCTGACCTGTTTTCCATGGATTTATGGAACAGTTCTAACTATAACCTAAAAATTGTAACTTTTCACCCCTTTTTTATAGGAAGCAAAGAAGGTTATCCTCTTGCCCTTGGTTTTAATTCTCCTACACTGAACAAAACCGTTCTCTTAATGTTCTCTTCTCTTAAGTTCTCTTAATGACAGCTGAGATTGTCCAAGTTGTTTTATTTTTTTATTTGTGCTTTTTCACTCTGGGCTGTAGAAGGAACAGCCAAGGAGGGTGAGTGTGATGCCACTGTGGAAACCTTAATTACCCTCAGTCCCAGAACCTCCCACTGACCTTGGACTGGCTCAGCCACTGCTCAGCAGCAGTAAACTACAACAGCCAGGAAGCAGAAATTTATTAATTTGTACATTGAGGAATGGCATATTCCTGTTTTTAATCCAGTGTTAGGAGAGCACAGCAATGTGCAATTGTTTCCCAGTTGTTTGGCCTGTTTTGGCATTTCCCAGCAGTTCTGCCAGGAAGTGAATGTGCTCCCAGCTCCTGACGATTCGGGGCATTTCAGGCATGATTCACTCTCCAGTGTCAGGCTTTGACTCTTGCAACAGCTCCTCAGTTCCTCACTGCCCTGGTGCCTTCACTCATCACAGCCCAGGCCTGGGGCAGAATCAGACTCTCAGAAGAGCCCTTGGGCTGTAATCCCTGGGTAATAACCAGAATTATCTCAGTAAATTTAACTTAAATACTACCAGGCAGCTCTATTTTATCCCAAAGCAATGACAACAGTGCCTTTTCGTAACCAACAGAATTAATTAAACCCAAGTCTGATTTATTTAGAATTTAATTGAGACAAAGTACAAAACTTACTTGTGCATTTCGTTGACTTTACTTGAGGCTCACCTTCCCCTGCCTTTGCTTCTCTGGAGAACAGGCAATAAAAAACAATTAACCCACTTCTTGGTCCCCTGTAGGTTGTTACCATGTAACAATCTTACCACTTGCTGGGGTAAGATAGTGATTATATCTTATGGGGATCTGTACAATGCTGCAGGTAAAATGTTGTGGCGGAGGATCCGTGGGATATGTAGTGCTGTTCTGTGTCATTACAATTTCCATCCAGAATGCAAACCCCATGCTCTGTTTGGTGGCCTAGACTGGGTAAAATGTGCTGGTTAAGTTGTTTAATTATCAACAGGAAAGAGTTGTTGAAATTATCCAAGTAAAAAGGCAGGATCTGGTGGGGAGGGAGTCCAGCTTTCTGCCCCGGGGTCGAGGTACAGGGATGTGCACGTGAGATCCCAAAGGTGCACCTGCAGGGCGGCCCAGGTCTCCTTGTGACCCCGGGGGAGTCCCGGAGCTGTTGGGGCACTGTGTCTGGGAAAACACAATAAAGACGCTCTCGCACCTGCCAGGGTCAGCAGAAAGGAGGGGAAAGACCCTTTATTTACATATGTCACATTCTTATAGAATTCTGAACTCCACAAGGGATTGGAGGACATGTCACTTCCTTCTCAATCCCACTGGAGAAAAAAAGATGCTCATCAAAGTTCTCTTATCACAAAAGGAATGAAAAACAGAAAATACCGTTAAGTAAACATTGGCTATTATTTACATGAAATTGTGAGAAAGAATTCTGACTCCAAAGTTAAAACAGAAGGCTTTAGCAAAAACCAGGGCAACAGGGCACATCTCTAGAAACCAAATTATCAACCCAGCTCCTGGGGCTGTGCTGGCCAGGTGCAGCGCAGGGAGCCCTGCAGTGCCTGTCCCTCAGTGGGATGTGCATCCTCCATCCCTCGGGAGTCCAGCTCTGACAGGAGCTTCCAGTGCCCTCCTGGAACCCAGCGTTTGCCCACAGGGCACTCAGGGCACAGTTCAGAAGCAACTGCCTGCGTTTCCAAGCTCTCCACGAAGAGCTGTTTATAACCTTGACTGCAGTTTTCTGAAAAATGAACGTGGTTTGCTCATCAAGGAAATTCATCAAGTTTATGCAGGGTTCCTTTTGAACTGAGTTTGCATTTCCTTGAGGAAAAAAAACTAACTGTAAGAAAATGAGCTGTAATCTCACCACTTGTATACCTCCTGATTAACCTCAAAAACATTCACTCATGCTTTTTTTAAAAACACAAAACCTAAAATGGAGATTCTAGTACTTTTATCAGAAGAGATTGTATCATGATAAGCCACTGAAAGTCATCAGATAACCCTTTATGTTGGCTTGACAAAGAGCTGACTCTAAATTGTGGTAAATGAGGTAAGAAAGTCCTTGTAACTATAGCTGGGGATGATCTTGGCCTTTGGAAGAGAAAAGCCTGAGCAGCCTTAGAGAAGGAAGATTAACCAGCTAATTCCAGGTTTGGCCACTGAGGCCATATGTGTAAAGCTGATACTCTGGGTATCCTAAGAACATCCCTGTGCTCTGGAAGGTTAATCCTAACACTTCAACTGGTGTCTATATTTGTTTCCAAGATCTGACACCCTCAAATTAACAACAAGCAACAAAAAAAATTTTGCAAGACATTTAAGACGATATAAATTTCCATGCACTGACCACACAAATGGCTGCGTCTGTTTAACTTGGAAAATGTTAATTAGTCCTAATTTATCATTGGTGCTTAAGCAGAACCCCAGTTGAAGGCACTGAGCCATCCTGCTTAATTGCCAAAGGCATATGGCAAGGTATGACTAAAACTATTTTGCTCCAATGCTAATGAGTTTAGAAATTCGGGAACAACCGATGAAAAACTGATGAAAACCTGATGAATACAAATGCTTAATAACGAGCGGGGAATGATGTCATTGGCATTCCTGCAATAAAGGATCTGCCTTGCACGGGGAGCAAATTCCAGGCGATCAGGGCACCGTGTGCTGAGGGAAACTGTGCAAAAGCTCTTCTGTAAATCTGTTAATCCATTTTAAATGTACTTCCCTCATGATAAAGATGAGTTATTGATGTGCTGATGCAAACAACGGCTGGAAGCGGTCCTAACCCTGCAGTTGGTATTTGGGAAAACTAATCATCGTTTCCATTTTCATCTCCAATTTTCTCACTTTTGGCGTAATACTGAGAGGCAAAGCAATATGATTGTACGATTCTTTATTTTCATAGTTTTGCAAGTAAATTAAACCCTCTCACAATTGCCTGCAAGAAGTAAACATTGTTATTCCCTTTGGCTACTTAGGAAAGTCATAAGATCCGTAGAAGGATTTGCTGCGGGCCGTGCAGTGAGTCAGTGCTGTATCCAATATTACAGATTAAGATCATTGCTCGGAGCCTCTGCGGAGCTGCTGAGACCAGGAGATCAATACGTGCTGAACTGTGCGCTATTTTTAGTGGAGAGTTCACTCTTCCTTCATTTTCTCCCTCCTTGCCGTGCCTTCCATCTCCCACGTACCACCCTCCTGGACAATAACAGTCACATATGTCCTTAAAAGCTTTTCTTTCTCTTCCAGTACAAGTGGGAAACAATTACACTGAATAGTTTTCTTGTTTTAATCTAGAAAACAACTTGTCCTTCTGATACTGCATGTACTGTTCACTAATGTCTGACTTGAGGCCTGTGAAAGATGTTTTTGTCATTACAATATTCATTAACCAAGAATGTAATTATTAACAAATTTGATGTTGCAAATGTTCAAAAAGGAAAAAAGAGCTGCTTCCAGATAAACTCTCTCATCAGCATACTGGGAAATTAATGGCATAATAAAGAATTTAGTCACCCAGTAAGGAAATAGTTAAAAACATCCCAGACATTACAGATGTCACTACTGGGGCTTTTTTCTTCAGTTATATCTCCTTGTTGATGAAAATGAGATAATTCTTGATTTTTCATTTGCTGAACATTAAGAAGTGACTTTTCCTTCTGTGTGTTAATTTCCTTTTTTTTCTAGTTTTTCAGTTATCTATCGTATAAACAGCCAGTTATCTTACATAAAGAAAACTCAAAAGGTATTTTCCCCAAAATATTTTCCTAATGAAGTAAAGAATCTTATTTTCTATCAAACTAAATAATTTGTGGACAAACAAAGAAACCAGCACATCCAGTGCGAAATGCAAGTATTGAACTACTTTCAATTTACCAATTCTTTTAGAAACCCAAAAATCTGTATTAAACAAATCAAGGGAAAATAATGTTGATATCACAGCTCAACAACACTAAATGTTTTTATCACCAGCATTGTGAATCCAGACTAGCAAATAATCAAACTGCCATAGGCTGTTTTAGCTTTCTGAGGATACAAATTTAATACAACTTACTTCCTAATGCAGGTTTTCGGATAATAATTATCATAATTGTATTTTATTTTCTAGTATTTTGGCAATTCAGCCAAGTTTGTGAAATAAATAGAAGAAGCAATCAGAAGAAAGAAATGTGATAAGCTCCTTTACACTGAGTTTCTGAAAACCTCCCACACATATTCCTCACATGTATCTTGGAGAGGGTTTGATTGTGCTTAATGTGGGGACAGAGCTGGACACTCTACAAAAGTTTCATTTATTCTCTGCTAAAGTGGGCATGTTTGTGTGTGTGTGTCACACTTTCCTGAAGACATGAGGAGGATTGATGTCCTAATCCTCAGATTTCTAGGCAGCAGAATGAAATGCCAAGGGCTGATCCTGCACGAGATGAACATCCAGAGGAACACCTGTGCAGTGTGCCTGGACTGGGACATCCTTCACTCCCACTTATCAACCACCCAACACATTTGAATCAGTTTAACCCCTGAACAGTGTTTTGTGCTAAGCATTGTCTCTGACTTTCCAGATGACAGGAATATGTATGCCTTCAGATTTACATGAGATGTTCCTTCTAAATACCTCTCTTCCTCATTTTCATCATTCTATTAGATGGATGAATCGTTTGGGTCTCGCAGCAATTGGTTACACACCTGATGACAAGGATATTCACCCAGATGAAGGTAATGCTTCAGTGATTATAATTAGGAGAAGTGAGCAGACAGTACAAATCTGTTCAGTATTTCAATAAAGCTGAAGAGGTCATAACTGACTTCTTTATCAACATACGGCCATTTCTTTTCAAATATCAATTTTGATAAGAATACATTTCCTTGAAGAACTACATTTGTTGGTGCCACCACTAAAGAAAATAAAATCCTGAGCAGTAATTTCAAGAAATATTTAAAAATAATGATAAAGAGAACATGGGGCTCAGGGTGAGGTATGATTTCCCAGATTCCAGCCCTCAGGGATGTTCATCCCCCTAAAACCAGTGCAGACATCACAGACTTGGGGCAATGTGTACTTCAGCTATATTTGTTTGCACTTCCTGAGGTCAGGTGCCAGCCTTGCCCTTGCCCCATCACCCTAAGTGGAACCTGTTATGCCCAATTAAATTAAGTGTTCAGGCTTGGCCCCGCTTCAGCATCTGGAATAAGGTTTCTGTGTGAAAGTCCGTGTCCAGAAGCTGGTTTTGTGTGCAGTGGGAGCCAGGTGCGCAAGCTGCCTGCTGTAACCCCTCCCTAAAGCGTTCGGAGGTTCCCGCACTCCAGACGGTTCCTGAGCGGCTGCCGAGCCCTGCGGGTGACTGGGGAGTGTTTACCTTGCCATGGAAGGATGTTGTTAAAATGTGGGATCTGCTTTCATGTGGAAAAGCACCCGAGTGAAACCTGGAATGCTCTGTCAGCAGATTACTGGAGTGAAAGCGATCAGGACGACATCGACGGCTCCCTCACCCTGAAGCAGGAGGGCTCCTCCACGCTGTGTGACACCTACCACCGAACACCCTCAGTGAGTGACAGACACCGCGAGTGACCGTAGGTCACCAGAAACATCTGTGTGCCTTGACTGGCACTTCCCTTGTTCTGGGGTACTTAAATACCATGAAGGCGGCAGAACAAAGCCGGATGTGATTGTAAAAATGAAATTACTGCTGCTCCTCATGAGCCAAGACCTGGATTTTTCCATAGCAAATCAGTTAGAAAGGAAGGAGAGGTAAATGTGTTCTGACACAGATCTCTCACCAGCCTGGAAATATGACCTTTTTTCTGTAGGACTGGTGAAACTACACATCATAATAGAAACAGAATATTCAAATTTTACCTTCACTGCAGAATGTGGAAAGAAAGTGGTGGATGCGATAGTTTGTATTAATTGAGACTGGTTTTCAATTATGAATATTGGATACTGGATGCTAGAGATTAAGATCAGCTCACATTCACGCAGTAGTAATATTTTTGTTCTTTTTTGAAGAACAAATCTTTCTAGGAAAGGGGGTTTTTTTTTACAAGATTGTATACAATACCATAGTAGTGACAGTATTGCAAATACAACATTTCTATTAGACAAAACACAGGCAATTATGATAATTATTCTATGATTCCAAGCACAGATAGGACTGTTCTCTATTTTTCTTTCAGATTTTTCTTCAGCGTCAATGACATGATCCTCACACAGCCAGAACCAAAGAGAGAGTGACTGAGACAACAGCATCACATGGGTGAAGTTCAGACTGATTTTCACCCATGTGATGCTGTTTTATCAACTGGGATACAGGTTAAGCCCCTCCCTTTCTGTTTTTCCACATTTTTGCCTTTCTCTTTGTTTTGAATTAAATTTATACACAGACCCAGCAGAATTCATTCAAATCGTTTCACAAGTTCAACAGTTCCGCAGTCAAAAATCTTCCTGGGTGCTGAAGTTTTTTGTTGTTTGGGTTTGCTTTTTTTGGTTTTTTTCTGTTTGGCCCCTAAAAAAAGAAAGGAAATCCAATTACGGTTTCTTTTGGAGACTTACACTGTCCTCAGCTGGACGGAATGTAAGCTGGACAGGCCTTCAGGAAACCTGCACCAGTGTCACACTGTTCTTTCCATCAGGAGTTGCTCGTGGGCAGAGAATGTGCAAAACAAGAATAGGGAGTGGTTAAAAGAGCACTTGTATAAAAGTTGTCGCTGCTAATTCTCTTCTGTTTACAGTGGTTCATGTTATGATAAATCAAACCCATCAGCCCATCTGATTACTAGATACCATAGAATGTTTTACACTACAGTAATTTTCTTGGGAATGTTCAAAACATTGTCTTACAGGCAGATGTTTTTGTATCTTTCCAGGTGAATTCTTCAAGTCCATTCCCTGAAGCCAAACAAGGTCGACACTTTTCCAGTGAATCAACGTATTCCCACTCTTCTGCCGAGGACTCCCGGCAGGATGTAGCAGGCAGCACACACTCCTCGGGGTGCAGACCTCCCTACCGAGAACGGCGCTCGTGGCAGGACCTGATAGAGACTCCTTTAACCAGTTCAGGGCTCCACTTCCTTCAGACTGTCCCTCCGGAGGCCGAGTACACAAGTGGCCGGCCCGGAATGTCCCCAGACAAACGGAGACAAGCCACACTGCCCGTCCAGAGGCGCCACAATTTTGAGCAGGATGGGCCTTTTCCCCTGGTGGAATGTCCGAGGGGACACAGCTCCTACGGCCGGCCCCAGAAACAGCGCAGCCAAAGCCTTCCCCGAAACAGAGACGTCCGGGGGAAGGGATGCGTAAAGTCCATCGAAGGCACTGATGACAGTCTGGAAGAGAAGGTTCCTATTAGAAGGCACAATAGTTTCTGTGCAGAAGGTAGGTTCTGGGAGATGTTCTCACCTGCTTTACTGCCATCAAAATCCAGAGCAGTACTGCTNCCACTATTGTCAGCAAGGATTTTGTGGCTGAACTGCTGGATGTTGGCAAACACAGAACTTTGAACTTGAAATGCCAGGATGCAGCACTAAAAATTTGAGCTTTGGGATGATCCAAATGTTCTCGTCTTAACCAAAACAAACACTGGAGAACTGAGTAATAGGTTAATATAGTATTGAAGTTGCAGTATTTCTGGTTTTAGAGACTTCATTGAATGATCAGATTTGTTGTTAGGTGCCTTTCTTTTCTTTCAGAAAACGTAAAAGAAACTGAAGAAATCACAGATGGCCTGCAAGAGCTCTACAGAACTCTGGAGGAAGCCAGTCTGTCAGCTTTCGGAGAGCAGCGGCCCTCCACCAAGCAGGAGTTCCGCAAGTCTTTCGTGAAGCGATGTAACGACCCGGTGATCAATGAAAAGCTGCACCACATCCGAGTTCTCAAGAGCACTTTAAAAGTAAGGCTTTATCACTGATTTTGTGTGTAATTATAAACTAGGAAAGGTATAATCGTGGAATCACAGAATTGCTTGGGCTGAAGGGGCTTTAAAGCTCATCCAGTCCTGCCCCCTGCCATGGGCAGGGCTACCTTCCAATGTCCCAGGCTGCTCCAAGCCCTGTCCAGCCTGGCCTTGGACACTTCCAGGGATGGGGCAGCCACAGCTTCTCCGGGTAACCTGTGCCAGGGCCTCACCACCCGCACAGGGAAGAATTTCTCTCCAATATCCCAGCTAACCCTGCCCTCTGGCAGTTGGAAGCCATTTTCCCTTGTCCTTAATCTCTTCACATTTTCTATTATTATTGCTTTTTTTGTACCTTCACAACTAAGTTTTAAAGAAACTAAAAATCCTTGAAAGCAAACATGTTCCAGCTTAAGGAAAAAAAGAGACTATTTGGCATTCTGTGTTGGCAAGTTGTAGCACATGCCAGAGACTGAGCTGTCAAACAGTTTATGTCGTAATAGTTCCTGAATTTAGCTAAATATTAAAGTTTCCATAGTAGTTTTCCTGGCACTTGGAATTAAAGTGAAATAAGAAATAAAGTCCTGAAATATAAAATTTCATTTTGACATGTCCTCTGTCTTTCTGGAATTTGCCAGGCAAAGGAAGGGGACCTCACAGTTATCAACAGCCTTCTGGATGATCCCAACTTAACATCAAAGAAGTTCAAAGATTGGAAATTAAAGAACTATGAGTTTTTCCTGGACATTTGTGAGTACAGCGCTGCTGGGAAGTCTCAAAACGGAGCCTCTGAACTGGCAAGCTCAGCCCCAATGCTGACACATACACACTCCTTCATCGAGACTCACGTGTGACAGGAGCCTCAGCCTGAGTCGCTGCTGGGTGCCCTGACAGATGCAGTCAGACAAACACTGGCGTATTTATTGATAAGGTACTCAGCAGTACTGTAAATACTTGGGTAAGAGAATAGTGCCACAGGATGCCTACTACATTGCATGATAAGACAATAATATTCTTTATGAATTTTTTTTGTTTGCTATTATCAACCAATGTCCGTATCAAGCTCTGCATTAGAAAGAAGTGGTGCAGAAGTGTAACTGAAAATAAATACCAGTATATTTAAAGTACTGTACTAAAACTCAGCTTATAGTATGAGCTCCTACAATCATTTTATATATTTAGATATATATAAACACATATCTATGTATATAAAATGTAACATGGTAGTTGACATTTCCTTTTAAAATGCCCTAAAGTTCACATTTTCACACATTTTTTCTTGAGAAAAAATATAAAAATGAAGACATAAATACATTGGCCACTCTTAGAGATGAACATTTATTTTTGCAACATTTCCAGGTAGTAACCATCTTTGCAAATAAAAGGACAGAGTTATCAAAATGTAAACTCAATCCCTATAGTGTGCCTTAAAATGTACACTGTACATCTAAGAAATAGATCCCAGTCTGGCCCTATGGGCACTCTGTACATGCCATTTAAATACTGTGTTTGTAACGTGCTGTGCCTGCCTTTCACACGAAGGAACACGAGCAAGCAGGTTTGGCACAGAGGTAAGATATGAGTAGAACAATATTGGTTGTTCACTAATGCTGCAACTTAAACTGGTTTTAATAGAATTTGAAGTATTTCATGGTGAAAGAAAAAAAAACCATCTGCACTGAGTAAGGTACATACTGCAGGTTTTCATCGTTTCTTCACTGTGAATTTAAGTGACACATGACTGTGAGTCACAAAATTCAAAAAACCATGAGAATAAAGCTAAAAAAACCTCCTGAACTAATCAATTACATTCTGTGATAGACTGACATCTACAGCTGAGTTAATTATTCAAAATTATGTAATGTCTGGCAATAATTTTTAACTGCTAGCAGTACATTTGCAAGTGGGTGAAGTTATTCAAAACATCATTCAAAAACCAATCTGTATTGATTGGTTTGGGAAGACACACAAGTCACGCAGTGTATTTCACTTCCTTGCCTGGGTGAGAATGGTTTGTAAGAATCAGATTTTGGGGAAAATATTTGTATTCTTGGGGGGGAAAAAAGGTTTCTCTGAATGCTACTGAACATAGCTTTCAAAGACATTCACAGTTTGCTTTGACTCTGCTTGCTAGAATAGCTCTAAAAGGCAGAAGGAAGGGAATGTGAATACGGCTGATGTCATTTCACTGAAACAAATTCACTGATTATTTTTTCACAAGATAAACCTAATTGTCTCTCATACATCAAGGACTGTAAAATCCATGCCGTTCAGTATAATGTAGGAAAAAATGTTATCTCAGTGAGGTCCTAGTATCCAGGGAGAGATTTAATTATTCCCAAAGCCAGACCCAGGTGAAGGTGTCCTGGGTGTTTAGTTCTGTCTCCACAGAGCAGCTGAGGAGGGCTGACCTTGCCTGGACAGGGGGAAAAATATGCCATGGAAAAGCTCCTGTGTTGAGATAAAGACAGGGAGATCACCTACTAATGGTTATCATTGCCAAACAAACCTAACTTGGGGAAAATTCATTTATTAACAATTTAAAATATAATTGCATAGTGAGAAACAAGAGACCTTGCCTCCTCCCTTCTTTCCAGTCTTAATTTCATTTCTTCATTTCCAGCGAGCAACAGCATAAATTACAGCATCCATTTAGAAATTAACCCCTGCTATACATGCAAGCAGTGATGGATGGTCACCAAAAAAATTAAATAGATCGAACTATCTAAATTCCTAAAGAAATTTAAATATGCCTTTTGCTTCAAACCCAGAAGATGGTTTGTGCTTTCATAATGAAAATATCTATATTATTTTCAAATAGCTTTCCAAAAGGATTTCAAATACCACTGTATTGCCACTCAAGACAGAACTAAGCATATTCAGTGAAGTCACAGGTAAACAGAGAATTCTACTGATAGATACGGCTGAAAATGATAAATATAATTGGGAAGACATGTGTCTCAGAAATGACACAAGTAGTAGGGTAAACATATTATCTCACTGTTACGTTTAAATACAATTTCTGAAATATGAGTAGATGAGATAAATAGTTGAGAGTTCATACTTTCACTCATCTTTAAACGGCTTTCGGTGTCATGAGATCGTTTCTGAAATTCTTGGAATTATAAGTCTGCATTCTGCTCTTGCAGAGCAGCTCTCAGCAAATGTGATTTGCACTGAATAAGCCAAATAAATTGTCCAGGAGATTCACGAGATTCATGAGATGAGATAATAACTGGAGAAATTTCCTCTAATGGGCTTAAGATTAACTGGGAGAAAAGTTTGAAACATTTGTCTGGCATTGCTTGTGCCTTAAAGCAAGCAAAATCTAACTGCTAAATTAAGCAATACAAAGATTTTATTCTTTCACAAATGTCAGCTGGCATTTGGAAGCCATTTCACAAGAACTTATCATACCCCTGGCACATGTACTCAGCTCCACCCTGCAGCTCTTCCCTCCCTGCCATAGGTTTCTTCCTTCTGGATGTAGATACCAATCTAAATGTGCTGCAGAGAGTAATGTGCACAGTCACCACAGCACAATCATTTGGATTTTCACCGCCTTTGAACTCACTGGAATGCAAAGTGCAATAAGGATACCATATTTAAAAATTCATGCACCAAATCCTGCTTATGTATTAAAATATGTCAAATTCTCCTGGACCAACAGGTACTTAAACACATGGTACAAAGCAGCTGGAATTGTTGTGGTGGTTTTGATGCCATGTTTTTAAATAAGAAAAGAACAAGGCTTGGCTGTTGAGTTCATCAAGGGAAATAAACAGCACCTGTACAATAGATTTATTAATTTACCAGCTTTCCTGCCTGAATTCTCAGGTAAAACTTGGTTTTTAACATATACAACAACATGGAAATGTTGTTTGGATGTGATTTATTTAACTGGATCTTATTAGTGTCTTCATTCAGAATTCCTGCAGGTAAAATGTCTTAGCCCACAGACTTTCTCTGACACTCCACAAGCTGAGCCTTTTTGTTACTGGCTATTTTTCATTACAACTGATTTAATGCTTCCCCTGAGCTACTGATTCCTTTCCTTTTATAATACTGTTCTGTATTCAGTGACACGTCAGATCTTTGAAAGTGTCCTAATAGCTCTCTCAGCATCGCTTCCTGAGAGAACCGAGACATTTTTCTTGGTTTCATTATTTCAAGTCAAAACTACCCTGAGCTTGCTCTAATTGACACGAACAAAAATCAAAGGAGGAGGAGGAGGGGGTTCTTATCAGTATATTCAGCTCTCGGCTGCTGCCTTCTGAGCTGGAAATGTGGTGGCTTTTTCCAAGGAAAAATCCACTGGCTTTTTCCAAGGAAAAAGAAATGAGTGATGCAGAGAATCATGGCCAGCCGAGTCTACTCTTACTCCTCTCAGCAGTTACAGCCTTCCAGGCCAGAACACTCACTCCTCAAGGTCTTGTGAAGGACAGTAAAGGTACCTTTGAAGGAGTTACTTTACAGTGGCTCTGGGAAGGGCTCAGCCTCCTCAAAAATTGTAAAATTCTGCTGCTGACCTTTAGGAGATTTCACTTTAAATGTTAATAGGACTTCTGGGAGAAAAATGAACAATCTGGTAGAAATTGTTTAACTCAACACAAATCTGAGGAGAACAAAGAAAATTCTTCTTATCTTTGTCTCAAGTAATGCAAATCAGGCCAAGATTATCACATACCTTATTTGCCATATTCTCTCCTCATGTGGTCTTACTGTCTTCCAAAGTGATAACAGCATTCTTTTCTGCCAAAAATTAGCAGTATTTATGACCAGGGTGATATAGCTGGGGGCTGCTGATCCTTGAGGAGGGACAGCTCTGCCAGCAGAGCTATTCTGTGATAATTCACCAACAGTTTGTTCAAACTCTTCAGGCAGTGGGGAACAAAGCCCTTCAAAGATGGTTTGTGTGAAATGACTGCTGGCTAAGGCAGGATGCAGCACAACAAAACCAGCCCCCTTTGCCATGCCTGTCAGCTGCCCCTGAGCTAGAGGATACCAGCAGACAATTAAATTTACAGTTTAAACACTCAACTTGCCAGTTTCAGCAAGTCTTATGTCTCTACAGAGATTCTGACTGTCTCTGGATCCAGTCCTAGAGAGATTCCTTCAGGAAGACAGCACAGGCCTGTCAGTATTGCTGGGCCTCAGCTTGAACACCCCATCCATGGCACGCCTGGGTTCCCTACATTTAATGTTAGAGAAATAAGTGTTGGCTTGGTCTCATAAAGGATTTTATTCTCTCCTCAGTTTTCACAGTAGGGAAATGGTGCTTTTAGGGCAGCCAGAAGGGCACAAGTTTTCCATGGTAGATTTTCCATGTACCACATGCCTTAGGCCACTGAGACAACACATCACCTTCCCTGCTGCCAAATGGTGTTTACCACTAGGACAAAAAATGGGTAATAACGGGAAAGACTGGAGAAGCAATATTAGGATTCATTTATATTCAGTATTAAAAAGCTCTTTTTCTTCTGGAATGTTTCCCTCACTAAAGCTGAGGCTCAGGGTAGGTTTTCCAGGCAGGATGCTGTGGGGGAAGGCCCTCCATCTCCTCTCTCACATGAATTCATACCAGGTGGCTGAGGCTCTCCATGCGTATTAAGTGGGCACAGATCTGAAAATCCCATCTGAAAATCACACCTGAGCCATATCCGCTGATGTATGGAAATTACATGGCTATTTAAACCAAAACTAGTAAGCTGTACTTTCTTAGTTGATGTTTATAATTATTTTCTTTGCTCCCATTACACGCAAGCGAAATGTGATGTCTCTGATCAGTTCCACTCTCTAATGTGGGGGCAGGGGACTCTCTACTCTGGATATAACTAATAGAGAAAGAAACATTTTTTAAAGCTTATTTTCTACATTTTATGAGTTATACCACTCTTGCACATCCAGAAGGAGGTTTATAAATAATATTGTTTAAGCTTTCATCAGGTTTAAAGATAGGTGATATACTACTGGGACCTCCTCTTAATAAAAATATTTAAATAATTCAGACAGCAACTGCCTTCAGGAAAAGAACCATATTCACTCTTAATGCAGGCCAGACAGAATATCTTTATTTTTGTCAAGTACATACATGTGTTAGAAGTTACAATTAGGGACTTTAAGCACTAATGCCACTCTATGAGCAGTATTTGAGAGAAAGCAAATTGTAAAAATTATCAAATACGTCAACAACCTGCTGTCTGACCACCTAAGCCCTGTAGCTTCTGTCCTCACATTTCTAGAATATTGTTCATCCTCAGGCGTTGGTGAGGGTATCAATACAGATCCTTTTACTAACAGTAAATGTGTCTGTCTGAATGCTGCAGATTAACTAAGGATGTCACATTATACATATTAACTATTGCATTTTTTCACTAGCAACCACAAAACAAATAACGTCTTAACAAACCGTGTT
Organism: Platysteira castanea; assembly: GCA_013397175.1. Lineage (NCBI taxonomy): Eukaryota > Metazoa > Chordata > Aves > Passeriformes > Platysteira > Platysteira castanea. The sequence goes on from VYXC01000176.1 coordinate 98,256, forward strand.
CACTGGCCAAAATACCAGTAAGACCCTGTTACCAGTTAAGACTTCTGTTTTACTGAGAAACAAGGATTTCAACTTAAAAATCTGACGAGAAAACAGGTTAGGATATAAGAGAAATGCACTAGTATTAATAAACTTTTTACATTTGACACATACTGTATTACAAAGACAATATCCTTGTAAGACCATTAATTGCTGGGCCATAGGTGACTTCGTCTAGGTTACTAAATAGCTAATAAACCTTGTATAGAGCCTTTTTTAGATAACGCTTACATGTATGGAAATGTATGACACCCTTGTACTATGGCTTGCACTTTACTTGCATTAAACTGTGAAGTAGGCTGTAGTAATGTCTTTGTATATTCAGGGGTTGAAATACCAAAGCACTGGAGTATCATACTGCTGGTGTTCAACCTGTCCAACGTGCTGACGTGTATTTTGCAAACCCCACCGACTTCAAATCTTCGGCAAATAATGCTATGGGGTCTCCATGATCTTTGTTTCTTTGTAAATATAAACATTCTTACTGTTTCTGTAGCAATAGGAGGTTATAAACCAAACTTTCACTAGGACTGTTTTCAATAACAAAAAAAAAAAAAAAAAGAAAAAAAATCTATAGCGCCTTGTATAAAAATCATGGAGACTCCATGACCTGTGGGCATTTTTGTTTACAAGCAGTATGTATATATATATTAGAGGCAGAACTGTTATTTATCACAAAGTTATATTGTGGATGATTCTTTCTTAAATAAATATATGTTTTCTGTCATTAAGAAAAATAAGTATTTTAGAGCCATCTTGAGAAGTTTGAAGTGTCAAGCTTCAAATACAAGTTATCTTCCATGTTTCAGCCTTGTTTTTCTAATCAGCTGGGAGATGAACTGAGAGGCAACGGGAAACCACCTGTCCATGCCAGGGAAAACGTTGGAGTTGTAAGTTTTTGAGCATTCTGCAACTTTTCTATAATGCCCATTGTGCTTAAGGCTTTGGCGAGCAGATGCTCCATCGGTACCACAGTAAATCACTCAGCTCACGGATGCTACAGAGAGAAAACCAATGGTTCTAGACTAATACAGGTCAAACGAGGTTTCAACCCCTGGATAATACAGTATTTCTTCAGATTCACAACAGTATTTTTAATTTTATACTTGTCTATGTTAAGAGATGATCCAATAGTTTCTATAGGCAATGAACATTAGGTTTCTTTTTTCCCTCTTTCCAGATGAGTTCTGTGTGAATTACTGTAACCGGCTGCGTTTTTTCTATCACAGATTAATAACTTGTTAACTTTTTGTGTGTCTACAATGAAAATTTATGAATGGAAAACTTCACTGTGTGTTGCTCACTGGGCATATACCTCATGGTACATTGCACAGACGTGTAAGTTGTAAGTTGCACTGCAACATTAAAAAAAGGAACATATTGCTCTTTTTTCAAAGATATTAACTTATTTAAGAGATATAGTCTGTACATTATTTAAAAAAAAACAAAAACAAAAACAAACATTTATTCTTCCTAAATTCAAACAAAGTTTTTGTTTTGGGGGAAAAGTTGTCAACTTCAGTTGTAAATTTGGACTTCAATAAACGAATTATCTGCACTTAGATTGTGTGTTTATGGGGGATTTTGTGTGTTCTGAGGGTGACCCAGGCTGAGAGCGATGCGGGCTGAGGGGCAACCCTCCCGGTCTGAGGGCGATGCCGGCTGACAGGGATTCCGCCCGGTCTGGGCGCGATCCCTGCCCTGGCTCAGGGGGATCCCTGCCCACCTCAGGACGATCTCGGCTGAGGGGATCCGTCCCTGACCGCTTTAGGGCGACGCCGGCTGAGGGCGATCCCGCGGCGGCTGAGGGTGACCCACCCCTACTCACCTCAGGGCGATCC
>VYXC01000176.1:103188-128087 GCA_013397175.1 Platysteira castanea
TTGAAGTAGTTTGTCTCAGTACAGAAATCTGAATGATTGAGTACCTTTAGGGAAGTGATGTAATTTTGTGTGTGTTCTTTACTATTTACTGAAAGATTAATAAGAGTTTTATTCTTCTGAAGATTCACTCTCTGTGGGTCACCATCTGGCAGACCAAGATTAAAACCAAATCTGTGAAGTATCAGTGAGTTGAGGTGAAGCGGAAGGATGCTCTGTTCCACTTGTGTGTGGGTTTTTGGTAGTTATCATTAGAGATTTATAAATACATACCCGAATTCAGATACTGGATTTGGCCTACAAGCTTCTGGCAATTGTCATTGTGCAACTTCTGGGAAAAATAAACCAAAAGGATGTGAGACAGTTTTATGATCCACCGCAAGACATCTGAGTGGTAGGAGAAAGTCATAAACCTATGCCTCTTTACTCTTTAATTAACATTTTTCCATGGAAGATATGATATGAGGTAGCAGCTAAATTTTAATCTTATTTTAACCTGGCTAGAAGATTCCCCTTTTGTGATAGAGAACTCGTCTATTTTTATATATAAATCCATGCATCAGATTTTTGCATATACTCCACTCCTTTGATTACATTTGTTTTGAGGCTGTTGCTGCCTTCAGGGCAAGTTTCCTGACTTGTGCTCCAATTTTTGAAGGAAGTACACTGAATTTGTAATTTCAGTGGGAAACAATGTCTTGGAGATGAGCATAAATTAACTATATGGTTTTATTACTATGGTTTTATTCTGCATCTTTTGAGTGCAAGATAGTGAATTCTTTGTAGTTATGTAGCTTTTTTGACTCTTTTTTTAATAGAATCTGTATTTTTGATCTTTGATAAAATTCCAACACTTTGAAGCAGATTGTTTGAAATGCAAAGACTTAAAGCCAAAATTATCCAGGTACATTTGACAGTTTTATTATCCTATTTTGATTGGTCTTACTCCAGTTCTACTATTAAGAGGCGTAGCTGTAATAATTTTCTGCTAGAGAGCATATAATGCATTTCTTTAGCAAATAATTGCTGTTCAGGCTTCTCATCAAAAATGATGCCATGTCTGTTTGCCTTTGGTGTGCTTTTTATGCCTGGGGCAAAAAATGCCTCAGGATATCAGTGTTGCAGGTCAGGAACATGGCAGCGGTGTTACAGGGAATATTTTAACTCTTGCCATTGACCTTCCCTTCTGGTGGTGTTTAGCTCTGTGTCCATGCAGCGTTCATCTCCAGAAATGTCACCTGGCCTCATGGCTTTTGTAGCTGCAGCAATTTCCTGAATTCATCCAAAGGAAGAGTTTTATTTATTTCTAAGTTAGTTATCAGCTGATGTTCTGGAGTCATTCTACTGGCTGACCGTGTATTTTCAGGGTGTTTCAGGTGTTCCAGCGTGGTGCGGGTGTTTTTCTCTGTGCTTTTTCCTAGTGTTTGATATAACAATATGATCCTGCAGTTTCTTAATTCTCAGTAACTTCTGTAGAAGTTTTCATAGGTAAAATACTTTTTGATTTCTTTAGCTAAACAATATATGATTTTCCTTGTTTGGTACATAATGCCTCTTAAGTAACTTCTAATAAAATAATTTCAGTAAATGAATATGAGAAACTGCTTCACGAATTGAGTCTTTTTAGTGAACCTCATGACTAGATAAGGAACAGGAGAAACAGCTCCATGCAGTGAAGCCTCTTTAGTGCAGTCAAGGTGATGTTGCTTTTTCTTTCACTCTGGTTCTTTGTGATTTTGGTAGAAAAGAGTGAAACCCTCTTGGAATAACTGTGCTAGTGTAAATGTTAGCCGGTACAGCTGTTTCCTTGGATCTTCAAACATTTATGTGTTTGTCTGCAGGCACCCAAAAGTAAAGCAATTACTGTCAGTCAGGAGCTGGACCACTTTCATCATTCTCAGTATAGCTTTCTCTTTTACACTGAGCACAGAACTCCATTGTGACTTCTAAAAATATGTGAATTTTTTAAAGTGAACAATATAACTTTTTCATGCTCTGTCACTCTTAAATTCAGTTTTCCTTCTAGTGTCTACTGAAAATTGGTATCTTGTTCTGGTAGCATGCTGTACTGAAATAAGCAATCTGAATTATGATTTATTAGTTTGTCTTCAATAATTCTTCAAAAATGCGAACTTATTTTGAGGACACACATCCACTTCTAGATAACCTTCTGTAGCTCAGACTGTGGCATTTTGTGCCAAGCAAACTATCAGAAAGGCAATTATTGTGTTAATTGGGGCTTACTTTGATTATCACTCTCCTCTCTCACCTGTTTTCTGTGTCCTGGGCTGTTGGGTGCCACAAGAGCCAAGATCCTGGGCTGGGCACATGAGCCAGCAGGACACCCCAGTGGTTTTTCCTGCTGTTGGGCACGGAAGGAAAGATGGCAAGTGGCCCTTGGAATGGTAGCCAAGACCTCAGCTGTACTGAGTGTTTGATGTTGCTGTGTAACCTTCAATACCACTGCATGTTAGACCTTTTGTCAGCACGTGGCTGACTGGATTCATGGCCAGCACCCCTGGTGTCAGTGTGGCTGATGTTTCTTTTCTGTATCTAAGACTTTTCTCTGCAGATTCTGGCAGTGGAGTCACCTCTTCCTTCTGCCCACATCCACATCTCCCCGCACAGCTGGGGCAGCAGGGAAAGCACACAGACCTTTCATACCACGAGTTTTGGTATCTCCCCCTGCCCCACTGCAGACATGGACGTGCTGTGGGCTCAGTGTCTGCTCACAGCTGGGGGCAGCCCTCCCAGCCAGGAGAGGGGCAGAGCTCTCACAAATTCCTGCCCAGGGTCATTGCCCTGCCTGGCAGCCTCTGTGGGAAGAGGAGCTCTCTCTGTCTCTGCAGCAAATAAAATCAACATGTTTTTGCTGAAATGAGTTCAGTCAATTCATTGACTTGGAGTTCCTGCATGCTGTAAATTACATCTGAATTCACCCTAACAGGTAATGGAAGCATCAGTGTGCCTTTGAACACAAAGTTCTTCCTGGTATTTTAGACATAAAACTGTTGTCAGGGATCTTTAACTTTTTCTTTACCATTATAATTTGAGAAAATCTTTTTATAAGTCAGAAGACAGTTCTAAAAGGCATAATGCTTAAAAAAGGTTTTAAAAGTGACTTGTTTAATCCCATATTTGATCAAGCCCAAGGGAAATTTTTATTTCAGCATTAAGACTCCCTTTTTTCATCTCTCTGTCCTAGGTGGCAAAGCTGGCAGCTGTTTCTTCTGGGCTGCCATTTGTATGTATTACTGTATATGCAGCAACAGAAAAGGAGTCCAAAAGTCAGCTGGTGAAGCCAGATAAGGTATGAATCCTCCTTTTTGTTGGTCTTTAAAATAATACTAGAAAAATCTGCAGAATAGCAGCTCTTTCCATCAAAGTATATTACCCAGTAACTAAAATACATAGCAAAGTAATATGTGATAATAAATAACTGACAACTATAGCTCAAATAAAACACGAAGTGTTACTAAATTAGTAACGTTTTATCTCATTTTCATTATTACAGTATTTCAAAAATGAAGTCAGGAAAGGTAAAAACAGTACTTTCTGATGAGTCCTTTTCTAATGTGCAATTTTTAGTAATATACACATCCGTCTTCTAATTACTCCTGCTCATGCCTTTGCTGAATGATAGTTTGTCATACTCAGTAATTCTGCTTCTTAGAATCTATAGAATTCTTTCGTTTTTCATTTCTAGAGAGTGAAGTCACACTTGAGTAAAGTCAGTTTGGAACTCCAGAAGTTCATAATTCCATATAGAGGTTTTGTTTGCTGTAATGGGAACACTGAGGGTTTGCAGGCTTGAAAAACCCCCTTCAGGTGCAACAGCTAATGAGAACGGAGAGCTCTGTCCCTGCTGTACAGCTGTGCCTTTGTTTCCAGCTCCCAATTTACAGTGCACCCCCTCTGAAGTCGAAGTACATGGAGGAGCAGCCGGGGCCCCTGCAGCAGCAGCTCTCGGCAGTGCGGCACACGGCCGGCCGCTACTTCGGCTGGTGCCAGGTAGGGAATGCCTGCACCCAAGGCTTCCTGCGGTTCCTCACAGCACTACACTCAACCACTGAAAAAACAGCCCTGGAGGGCTTTTTGCAGTCTCTTGTCTTGGCATAAGGTAATTTAGGATGGAAAAATGAGCCCTCCTTCTACAGCAGGAGTCATGTCAGTAAATTCTTGCTGGCAGAACTTGAGGGCCTTTTGGAGCCTGAAAGTCCAGGTGCAGTCCATGGGGAAGGAGCTGCTTTTAAAGGGCAGTATCTGACAAAAGAGGCAAAATGGGGCATCCTATTTACCTGTTGCAGCGGGCTGCTCCTCACGAGTCATCAGAAATACCTCCCAGCTCTGTAACTGCGTGTTCAGGTGGAGAGGGAGCTGTGGTGTTTGTAACTGCTCTCGTACCTGCTGGGAAACAGCAGCTTCACCCTGGCTGTTGGCAGGAAGAGATTTTATGCTTGTGTTTTGCTTTTACAAAAAAATATAGACCCTAATAGTTGAAAAAAAAATTTAAAAATGTCTTCCTGTATTTTCTGTAAATTATTAATTCCATTGGTCTGTGAAAATGTTGTCAGTGGCTGCATGACTGAAATGCTCTTGTTATAGATCTCTACAAACTTTTTCATGCCATTAATCAGTGAGAGTTCCTGACACTGAGTAGCAGTGACCTCTGGCGGTACAAATTCGGTGTTGTTCTTCCAAACAATTTTCCTGGGAAAGACTCTAGGGAAGACAAGACTGTATTTTATAATTGAATTTTCTTATATTATACAGTTGGCGTCCAGGTGGTTTCCTACTCTACAGTTCCTGAGATGTCATATTGAAAGTGAGCTTACACTAGAGAATTTTTTTTAAATTAATTGTCAGTGTAAGTTTTAAAAATAGAAATATGTTTGTCACAAAGAGGGTAGATCTCTGAACAGCCTTTCTAGGAGGTCACTGATCTGGTTTGGGTTCTTTAAAGTTACACAGTATTTCTTTGTCTCATTGTGCTAAGGTATATGTGAACAGCTACTTTTGCAGAGATTTTACTCTCTGGTTTCATTTTTTTTTCTTTGTAGAATGCTTTTGTCTTTGTTAAAAATGGAATAATGGATGCAATTCAGTTTGGAAAAGGTAGGCAAGTCACTTATCTATCTTTTGTCATCTATATTAACTCTCAGTAAAATCAAAATTTTCATCTTTATTTCTTAAGTGGGAAATAAAAAAAATTACTAATACTGAATTGCCCTGCTTCTTTTTTGTCTTTTTTTTTTTTTTCCCATTTCTTAGATGCTTATGTTTACCTGAACAACCCCCCCCCAGACTTCCTTCCCAAAGCCGGTGTAATTACGGTGGCAGGCCTGGCTGGTGTAGTGCTGGCAAGAAAAGGTAGGGTTTGCTTCTCTGGTTGCTCTGTGGGATATGCAGCATGTAGCAGTTTCAGTGGTCAGAATACTCTTCTGAAACATTGGCAAAACCCTGTGTGACTCAAAACAATCCTTCCTAGTAAATTCAAGGGACATTACTCATTGCTGTTAGAAGCTGGCTGAGAGCTGACTGAGCAGGATTAGACATACTAGTGATACAATTGTTATTCTCATTCTTCACAATATTGAAAAACCTAGTTGGGGATTATATCTCTTCCAGAATATCAATGTCTCCTGCATTTAATTGCTACAACTACTTAGTTTGCATTTCATTATTGTCTAATTATGCAAAATACTTGGCTCTGTACAGGTTCTAGGATTAAGAAAATTGCTTATCCATTGGGACTTACTGCTGTAGGATATTCTATTTGTTACCCAGCTCAGTCAGTGGTCATGGCTAAGGTAAGTTTCTGGGTTTATCTGTGGTGAGTTCCAACATAGTTTGGTCCTTTGAAAATGGTGCTCTAGTCTACTGTGCCAACATTGTCAAAACACTTGTTTGCTGATCAGGTTTTGATTTCATTTGGAGTAGGTGGATTTAGCATGGGAATGTTTCCTGTGGATTCCTAATACCAATTTAAACATTATTTACAATTTGCTTGATTTAAGGGAAATATGCACTACATCTTGAAAAGTAGATGCCTTAGGATGGGGTCAAGCATGTTCTCATGCAGACATGATTAATTCATTTGAATGGCATGTGTGTCTCTGTATTTTTAAAGCTGTTGTTAAATTATGTTTTTCTAAAAAAATAGGTAACAGGGAAAAAGTTACTTTGTGCGAGTCATCAGACCTATGAGGCTGTGAGGTCACTGTGGGCAGAAAAGGAAACTGTCACCCAGGTAGGACTTGGGAAGCAATGACAACTCACACATTGAGAGGGAGATTAGAAAGCTGTGGACTCCTCTGCTGATGCTGTTTAAGGTTTACTGATTGTGTTAAGGAAGGCACAAACCCCAGTCTGATCTTTTTGTCACTTCAGTGTTTAATTGCTCTTACACCTTTCACACCAGTAGCTATTGAGATCCCCTCTGTAGTGCACAATACATGCAGGGTGCACAAGAGAAGAATGAGGTTTTTTTAGAGCTCATTTTTTATGTTGACATAAAGGATCCATTCTGATTCAGGCTCGAGTCTTAAGCAGCCCCTGAATTTAGGCTAAAGACACTCAGGATTACAGTAGGTATGACTGACCTATTCTTCTACAACCCTTTCAGGAAGTCTGTTTGAATTGCCCTGTGATATTGTCCATGTCTGATTTATTTCTTTTCCATGTCCTATCCTTATTGCAGCCATAGTGAATAAATGGTCAGTAACCTCTTTATATTGACCTATTACATATGAAAAATTTACCATGGTTTTTGACATTCTCTTTTCCAGTATAACTTTTTCTTACAGACCAGGTTTTCTAACTCTGACATATTCTTGTTCTCGTCTGAATTCCCTCTAGTTTCTCTGCTTTTCCTATTTTTAGGGGATTTTGTGTGTGGTTCGTGTTGTTTGTGGTTTTTAAGTGAAGTGGTCAAAATAGGACACAATAAACATCTGAGGCCGTGCCACTGGGTTTTATCCAACCTGAAAGGATTTTTTTTCTCAAGTGGAAATTTATAAAACCTTGAAAAAAGTAGCACTTTCTTGAGTAAAATTTCAGCTTTGCACAGTAATTTTTTGTTGCTCTATTCAAAGAAAATTTCAGTTCCTCAGTTCTATTAACATGTAGAAGTATTTTGTTAAACTTACAGTGCTCACTGGCATGCAGTCCTCACCTCTTACTTCCTCTGAGAAGCACAAATGGAATTCTGAGTTCTGAAAATGAGATTCAGATAACTGTCATTAAACTGATAGTGAAACAAGAATTTATGTGGTACAGACACTTTTATTAACTTCATTTTTTTTCCCTGAGTGAAGCCTGTTCCCGAGACGTATTATTTCATTATGAGGGTAATGAAAAATGATTTATCTCTCCATCTTCCGCTAACTAGGGGTAGTAAGTGTTCTGTAAACACCCAGTGCTATTTCAGTCTTGTGTAAGGCTAAAGTCTTCTCACCTGGAAATGAACTTGGAAGTTCTTGGACGGTCTCAGATAAAACCAGAGCTTCAGTCCTAAATACATACTCATGACAAATTCCATTATACATGAATTTATTCTATCTGATCTGTGGGGTTTCATGCATTAGACTTTTTCCAGCTGTGTCCCTTGTGTGCAGCTGACTAGTTGAATATCATTGTATGATGTCATATCTGAAAATAATTTCATAAAAGGTAAGCTCTCAGACTTGAAAGCTTTATTTTGCAATAATGTATTAAGCATATACCTATGTGCTTTCTTTTATTAATATTTGGTTCACAGCTGCAGCAAGAGTCAAAACCAATTATGCAAGAAGATAAGAAAAAGAAAGGAACTTGTAGTACCAAACCTGAGTCTGCTGTTGAGTCAAGATCATTTAACAGAACAGAATCTTCTCCAGTAGAGTGTCGGAGTAATAAAGATCCAGTGCCTTCATCAGGTGAATTAAACATTTCAAGTGTAATCTCAGAGCAACTTGCAAATCCAATTAGTTGACTTAATTTTGTACTTACTCTTGCTTTAAACTGGAGCAGACTGTCAGTGCATATTATTCTTGAGAGCATATTTTACATGCTGTCATTTAATACATATTTCAGAGCCTCAGGGAGGTGATAATTTTCTCAGTGTGGACCCTGTCACAGTATCAGAATTATATATTTGCTGTTCTTTCTCAATAATGTCAGAGACTCAATATTAATATAAACCAGGTTCTTTCATAGGCCAAAATAAGGAATAATCCAAATGCAAAACACACAAAAAGGTTTTAATTTGGATTATAATTAGAAGATTGAAGTCTCAAATGGGTTTCATTACTTTTAGTCTCTGCTAACAATGCAGAGATGATCCATAGTGGAATGAAAGAGGAATGTGTAATTGAGAAATGAAGCATTGGATTTTATTTTGCTGGGTTTTCTGCAGTGGTTCCTTGTGCATCTTAAGTGGTTGAGATAATCAACTAGATCATGTAACAGCCTACTTAGACAAAAACTTGATAGTCCAATTTGTAAGAGAAAACAGTGGGATTACCTATTAAAGAAGAACTAAATTTGTTTTAAAATATTGTTACCTTTTGTAAAGGCAATTTCTGAATTTATTTGTTAGAAGGAAATCACTTGGAAGGAAGGAATTGTTTTTTCTGGAAAGCAAGCAGAACGTACTTGAATAGGGTTTTAATATTTTTTTCCCTTTATTTTCACTATATTATGCGTTCACATCTTTGCTTTGCACCTGAATTTTTTCTGATTTAGTTTGTGGAATGCTTTGATCTGTTTTTACATTTGCTTCAGGCCAAACTGTCTTTATTGGGTTTGTGTATATAGATCTGTCTTTGCTTTCATAGGTGGAATTAGTTCATGTCCCTAATACAGCTAAAAATATCCATGCCCTAAATGAATCTGTGTTGTCAGAGATGTTTATTTTCTCAGTCCAAATGGGGCAAAGCTTTCAGGAGAATGTTACACCCTTTGTTAGACCAAGTGATGTAGCTGGAAAAGAAGCAGATCAGGAACAGGAGACACAGCCTTAGAAAACCTGCCTTTATGTTCCTTTAGAGCCTCTGGAACTGCAGTATCATTAAATATGTCAGCCTGTGCACTGTCCTCCGGGGTGAGTGGGAGGGTTCAATGCTTTACTAAACTCAGTTCATGGGTTTTGGAAGTTGTGAAGTGAAACCAGGTGAGAGTGTTTGTCTTCATTTGGAATTCTTGCCATCTGGCAGCAGCTTCAGGGAAGATCTGACAGGGTTGGTTTTGGGAGCCAGCTCTGCTCCTGGGAGCTTTGGGGCAAGAATCACTGGAGATTTTTTTCCATGCCTCAGACTTTCCCTTCCTTTCCATGTGTTGGGCAAAGCATCACAATTTCTTCTCTCACTCTGCTGTGTTAGGTGGTGTTGGAGAGCGGGAGGAGGTCCTGCTCTCCATCCACTGCTGTGCTCAGCATTCCCACATGCCCTCATCCTACTCTATCACTTCTTAGCACAGTTTGAACTAGAACAGACAGATTTTGATCTTTTGTAAGTGTTTGGTAATACAGAAATTCTCAAAATGTATCACTAAGCTTTTTTTCCCTATAGCTCAAATATATGCATATTTTTTAACAATATTTCTTTACTATCTCCAACAGGAACAGTGAAGACGTCAAAGTTTAAGCCTGATCCAAAACTTATGGACCATGGTCAGTCCAGCCCAGAAGATGTGGACATGTACAGCACCAGAAGCTAAGCCAAGTCTGCTTTACAAACTGCAAAATACTACAGATAAGGGGGAGGGAAGAAGGGAAGGAATAATCTTTACAATACATACTCTGTGAGGTATAATTTAATCAGATATTTTCTTATCTCCCAATTTGTATTATTGACTTACACGATTCTGTTCAGTGCTTATTTTGTTCCTGACTCCATATAAGCAGTGGGAATTCACTCTGTCATTAGTGAGACACTGAGAAAACAAGATTTGTCAGTTTCTTCTATCAATGAGGTTTCTCTGTGCCAAACTTGATAATAAATGTCACTTCACAAAGGATATTTGAGAATGCAAACATATCTCTGCTTTGGCTCAGATGTTCATTGATCTGAAAGAAGAATGTGAGGGATGGGGTTTGCAGAGGCTTCTTCGTCTTTTATCTTTCAGCTCTGGAATGAAGTGCAAGTTCCTGCTGGTCTCAGTACCCTTAAAATCTCCATGGCTGTATCATGTGAACAGCAATGGCTTTAATGCTTGTGTAAAAGAGTCACTTTTTTTCATTACAAAATAATTTGGTACTGTTTGCCTCTTTCACAAAGGTAAATGGAAACAACTCTTTGTCCTGCATGTCTCTGGTGTGTTCAAATGTCACTGAAGTTGGGCAGGAACACACAACTGATCTCTAAACATCCTTTCTAGACTATGCGTCAGTTTTCACCTACTTCTAATATTTAGAAGAACTGTCTATAAATTGCTTAACCCATGAAACTGATACTGAATTTATATAAAATGCATTAGAAATGTTTAGGAAGTTGGAAATCTGTAGTTTCAAGGTTTAAACTGCTGACAGACAGTAAAAATGCAGAAGTAGTAGGCAGCCAACTTTTTCTTCCCACAAGTTTGTATGCAATACCCATTGATTTAAATTCAGTGTTTTTCCATAAGAATGATATTAGAAATTACGTTTCCTAGGATGAAACTTTCAAACACTGCTTTTATCATTGTGTATATCACTGTACTTCTGTTCATCCTCCATTTCTCTTCATTCTGTTATCTTTCAATTAATGAAAATACGGGCTTTGCTGTAAAATTGAGGGGGAAGCAAAAGAAACCGTATGAACAGATAGTGGGGTTGGAAGGCTAAAACCTGAAATGCAGCTGTTCTCAGCACTGGGATGTAATGGGATATTTGCTCCTGCTCCCCAGAAGGAATTTCACAATGTGATTCCTTTTTCCAAGGCTGATAATGCAAAGGCAAATGATCAGTGAAATACAGGCAGAATTCCTGGTGTCCCTGTGGGATTAGCAAAGTTGTGAGGAGATGCTGCAGGATGGAATGTGCAGAAGGCACAAATGGTGAATGAGCAAAAGAAGAAATAAAGCTTTTAGGATGGTTCAGAAACAAATGGATATTTTAAAATCCAAATTTCAGGCAGTGTTGAACTTCGAGTCCAGTGCAAGGTGAAATCAGAAAATGTAAGTTTAAGAAGAAGAGTTCTATTAGTTAAACTTGCCTGGGACAGCTGACAGGGTTTAATGTGTTTTGTTTCTTTAATCATCTCTTAAAGGCCCAGGCAACTCTCAGAATTCAGGCAGCAGTCAGAGGATATTAAATCAATCTTCAGAGAGCTCCTGGACATGACACATTTAGTGTTTCATCACTGAGAGAAGAGTAGAAAAATTAGATGGCTGGGCTTCATATACCATTTCCAGGGAAACAGATGAAGACATAAGTGAAAATTGTGAAGAAATTATCATTTTCAAGGGCATGACTGGATGCCAGAAATTGTATTATCTGTCTGCCTTTGATAACATTCTGGATAAAAACATAAAGGAAAACCCATCTGCTCTACTCCTAAATTGTTAAATTTTAACTTTGAGTGATGTGCTACCACAGCAAATCAACAGGGAAGGTAAGATGGTGCAGATTTGCTTGGATTTTGCAGGAGTTTACTGTGGTGAGATTTTTCAGGACACAGTGAAAACTGCCCAGGAACTGCTCTCCTGGGAGCAGGGGGAGGAGCTGCCTTGGATTGCTGTTATGGAACCAGCACATCAGCCCTTCCCAGGAGAGCAGGCCTTAGCACAGTGCCTCTTCCGTGGTGCCAAAAACTGCTCTGGGACTTCCCCAGTTTTGAGGGCATTTCCGCTCGAATCTGGCGATACAGGTGGGGGGGTCTGGTCTGCAGAATGTCCACTGGCTCCTTGGTTGGGCAGGCAGGAGTCAGGTGCCCCAGGCAAGCCCCTTCCATTGCAGCCCCTGATCTGGTGCATGCTCTGCATGGCCCTGGTGCACCAAGCTGGGGCTGTATTTCAGTCTCAAATTACTCCTTGGAATAGAACTGAACCTCAATACTGGAATAGAATTGAACCTCAGAGTTAAACATCTTCCGGGACATAACTTAAAATTAGTATTCCTGCCCACTGATGAAAGAACAGGATGAGGGATGCAGTTCTGTAGCTCATGGAATGGAGTCCCTGTGCTGTGTCACTTCTTCTTGGTAGGTGAGAAGAGTGAGCAGCACAGGATTATTCCAGCTCAGGGTTTGCCAGGTGGCTGCCCCTTCCCTGGAAGTGTCCAGGGCCAGGTTGGACAGGGTTTGGAGCACCCTGGGATAGTGGAAGCTGTCCCTGCCCATGGCGGGGGGGTGGAACAAGATGGGCTTTAAGGTCCCTTCCAACCCTCACCAGTCTGGGATTCAGTGGTGATGCTGCTGCTGCTGCTGCTATTATTGTCACTTCTTAGTTTAGCTTTTTCATCAGCTGAGATTTCTCTTTCTCCTCAAGGCAGGGTAATTTTCTGTTTGTTTCATTTTTATCACCAGTTTTTGTTTACTATCCCCACACAATGGGGTTACAATTAGAGGGTTTTGGTTGTGAAACAGGTACAGCTAAAGACAACTGTTCCCTAACTGCAGCCAGAGAAAGTGGGAGAAAAGTATGGAAAGTTTTGTATTCTGGCTGGGTGTGTTCTCTGCTTTCAGTTCAGACATCTGAACCTCCAGGAGTCACATAACACTTCACACCTGACTGCAAGGAGCTGTAGCCACATGCCTGTATTAGTAATTTCTAGTAAAGGTGCTATGCAATGGCTTTAAAAAAGCAAATTCAGATCTACATGATGCCATGCTTGTGAGTCCTGGGTAACCATGTGCCTGACTTGGGCTCTTGAAGATTTCGGACCCAACAGACAAATCTGTTATGGGGGAAAATTAACATAAAACACTGGAAAAGTTTTATTGTGAGACATGGTTTTATTAATTTATAGTGAAACACTTTGAAATGCCTCTCAAATGTATCCTTAAGAGTCACTTAAAGTTTATTTCACAATGCAATAATACAGTAACATCATAAAAGTAAGAATGTATATTGTAATTTTTATATAAGTTATATATTTGTGAAAATTCAATGTCTTAAAGAATGGGGTCACATGGTATTTTATAATACAGAAATAGCTTTAATTTAATGCATGTTTTTTTATTTGATTGTATTCAATATCAAGAGATTTGGAACTAGTTGATATTAATTTTTTATTTACATAAAACCGATTGTGATACTTTATTTTGTTATATTGCTGTGAAGCACCTGGAAATAAAGGGTGATAAGATACTTTTTAAAAAGGACGTTCAACTTTGGTCTGTTGTTCCATCTGTAGAAAAACTGTCAATTCCTTCCCTTTCAAGTACTTTTTAAGAGTTCATTTCAGTAATGACTAAGTCACACTTGGTTTATTAATGCTGGGGGAAAAACTTCACCCTTGAAGTACTGAAACCCTCCTGGAAGAAATCACTGAAGTAACATTAGGGACAGATTAATGCTCAGTGTCCTAAATTTTGACGAGTGCTTCCATATTCTTTTCTTTGTTTTTTTTTTCTAAAGAATGGTGTAGTTCAGGAAAACTGAACAACTTTTTCCAACTGTAGTTGGAAAAACTGCAGCTTTTATCCATGCTGGAGGAATGACACTGTTCAAGAAGGAAACAGGTAGTAAATGTATTTACCTCAGTGTGACTCCGTGCCAGTCTTCCAGGTAATTTGCCAACCAAGGGTCATAAATTATGTAATATATAGTGTAACCTAAAGAGTAAACTACTCGAAAGGAGGAAAATTGTGTGAATGAGTGATGTGGCTGTTTTAATGGCAGATTGTCACTGTGATTCTTGAACAGCTTGGGAAATACTGTAAAGGTTGTGGAATGCAGCACTGTAGTTACCTTGTAGAGAAAGTTTGGAGTATTTCTGAACCACAATGAAGTTCAGAAATGCTGAAAATGTATTTTAAATCCAAAAAGAAAGTGGGATCCTACAAAGCCTATACTTTTTTAAAATGACAATCAGTCCTAGGCACTGGATTGTGTGTGGTTTTTATTTTAAACTGCAGGGATTCCCAGAAGCCAAGCTCAGCTGTGTGCTGGTGGTAAGCTGCAGCCAAGAAAGGCTGTGATTGAAGCCATTCTAGAAGTCAGTGTTACCTTTTGTCTTGCCCCAGCATTGATGTGCTTTTGTTGTGGACCAGAGCCAGAGTACAAACCCCAGTGGAGCCCTGGGCTCACTGTGGGCAGAGGCAGAACACCATTGTTCAAGGTGCAGTTAGCCCTTTGTCCTTTTGTTTACAAACGTGGGAGATGGATTTTGCTGCAACAACTGAAAGAAATTCCACTGCTGTGGCCCGGGAATAGGTGTAAACTGAGCCTGTCATGGTTTCAAGGCTTGGTAACCTTTTCTGGGCTCTATTTGTAGCAGTCCTGGTACCAATGTTCAGGGAATCCGTAGCTTGTGCTCAGTTTGTGTCACTCAGGACCACTGCAATGCTGCAGGAGGAGTGTTCTCCAAAGCTATCTTGAACCAGATCTGAAATGAATTAAGATTAAAAGTCATGAGTAGTTCCATCTTCCACCATTAATTTTGGTCAGTAACTTTGGTTTAGTTATATGTTTCTCTTGGAAGAAATTAAATTAGCCTCAATGTCGCTACAGAATGCATAACTTGGCACTTGATTCTGCTGAGTTCCAGAAATTCAGACAGTAAGAGGAGGAAATGGGTGTGCTGTGGAATACAAAGCTCTCAGCTTTTCAGGTCTGCTGGCACTGGGTTCATTTGCTATTATCCAAGTGGGCACTGAAAACAGAAACCAACTCACAGCCTCTGCAGCCCTTCCTGAGGCCAGGTCCAAGCCTGCTGCATCCAGTAAATGCCAATGATGTAGCAAAGTCACGAGGTTGGGGTTTGTAACCTATCTCATTAAAACATCTCACCCAAGGAAAAACTGCCAATTGCATTTCTGCATCCTTGAATCAAATCTGGCAGCCCCAGGTAAAGGTGTTTGTTTATCAGCCAGCGTGAGGCACTGAGCAGCTGGGAGCTGGAGCCAGAGGGGAATTCCCTGTCAGCCAGGAGAAGGGAGCATCTGCAGGAACTGCTTCTTCACACTTCTGCCTTACATCTGAAGAAGGATCATGCAGTTGCTTTCACTGAGGTAAAAATATTTACCTCATAGTAATTTCTTTGTTCTGATGTGTTGTAAAGCAATCTTCTGGCAGGGCTGAGAATCTCTTATCTACTGTTGGGCTTTAGCCAAAGCAGTATTCTTTCAAGAATTTGCTAGGCATTGATTTTTAGAGATCATTATTTATCCTTTAAAAAGCAAAGGTTAAAGTTTACCTCTTACTGTTGATGTAACTGTGGTTGGCATGTTTGTATAAGCAGCAGCTCCTGTCAAATCCACATTGGGATTTTGTCAGTTATGGATTAATTTTGAAAGCACCATCATAAGAACAATGCTTGTGCTATCTTCAGCGTCAATGCAGTTAAACTCCACAAACTTGGGGTGTAACCTGTGTAGTGTTCAGGGCAACCACACAGTCAGGATCTTCTTGTGCAGTTAGTATTGAGAATTTTTCAGGACTCTTTAAATAAATAATAAAGAGGCAAGATGACAGAGGGTGTGCTAAGGTGTGAGTTTCTACCATCACTCATCCTTGCCAGAGGGGTATTTTCTATTCTTTTCTCAGAAAAATGAAAAATTAACCCACAAAACTTGAAGGTAGATGCATCCAATTACAGGATTCCCTCCTTCCCATCTCATCTCTTCGATGGCTTCAGGACCATGGCTTGGTCATGTCTTTTAAAACAATGTCTGTTCCAGGAAATTGTCTGCAAATACATTCCAAGCTTTTTATCTGTAAAAGGGAACATAAACCTAAAAGAAGAGAGAAATGCTCCTGACAGATACCTCAGGGTGTTGAAATTTAGGTCGTTAAATGAATACCTCACATCTGACTTCAAAAACTCAGAAATAGCAAGATTAATGAGATGTTTTTATGGAGCTACTCAGTTTCATAAAGGATAACATCGTGGGTAACTTATCAGGAAGTTGTATCAGTTTTAAGTTAATTAGTAATTCTTTATAAAGAAGGATGCTGTAAAACAAGCTCAAAATCCACAATCCACAGGAGCAGAAAGGGAAGTTCATTCTGCTGCTGGCAAAGTCTGGAAGAAAAGGTCTTTTGTCCCATTTGGCTCCAGGATGTCCATTCTGAAAGTCCTGCTGTGTGTCCTGGTCCTGGCCAGCCCCTCGCTGAGTGAAGCCTCACGACGTAAGGCCTGCTGGAATTCTGCTTTGTGGCTTGTCAGAGCAGGGACGTGGCCACGTCCGCTCCACGGGGGAGTGCTGCTGGGGCACTGCAGTCCCACCGGGAGGGATTGCTGCTTGGGAATTCTCCTGTGGCTTTAGGTTGGGTTTATTTTAAATAACAGGAAAACAATGCAAATGTGAAAACCTCGGTGAGACAACTGCTGTCCTGTGTTTGGTGTCACAGGGAAGAGCTTACAGCCATATAAGTTACACCTGAAAACTCAGTATCCTGGTGGGTTGGGATCATTTTGAGTCAGTCTCTGAATTTCAGAAGGGTATTTTTAAATAAGTTTAATGGTTTGGTTCTTTTTCAGTGGGAAAAAACACTTGGTATATGGGTTAAAAAAATCATACACTTTTTTATAACAAGTGTTCTTGGACTTTTTTTGATACTAACAGGGAGAAAATCATCAATAATTAAGAGCATGACAACCAGAATGCACTGAAAGGTTATTTTAAGTGAGAAGCTAAGTAACGGAATTGTCTCTGGTTCTGTTAGAGTAGACCAATATTAGCCTGCAATTATTTATTGGAAGATTTCCAACATATTTTATTGATATATTTATTTATTTTAAGGTATCCTTAAGCCCATAGTGATGTAAACCAGCTGCAGTTATTATTTTTCTAATAGAGTTTTGGTTTGTGATCTATTTTTTTATGCTACTCTAACCTTTCATTTGCCAAAAAGAGTTACCATTTGAAGGCTAACTTGGCATTTATGTAGACCACAGTGCTTTGAAGGGCTCAGCAGTGAGTTCCTTTATCACATGGAATAGTAGAGCGTTAATACCAAAGGGCACTCACTCCCTCTCTCCCAGCAGAATCACAACTGGTTATTTTCTGCTGCCTTAGTATTTGTTGTAACACTGCTAAAGAATTGTAATTCTGTTACTGATCAGAGGGGTAGCGAAAAACATTGTTTATCTCCTAGAAGAACCACGCCTAACGCTACTTGGGATTTTTCATTGTTCTGTACTTCATCACGTGTGACCTGGAGTTAGGTTTCTTTGGAAAATGTTTCAGTGCTGATGCCCTCTTCAGAGGAGAGCATGCAGTGTATGTACATGGATTGGTACAAGCCTTGATCACTGTAATCATTTATCTCTGATAAGCAGCAAATGTTGGATTAGATGGACTTGAACAGGGGAGAGGAGGGAGGCTTCCATTGTTTTTTGAAATGCAGGCTGCTCCCAGCACAGTTCCTCTGGCTAATAATGCATCAGTCAGGAGTTTGTTCCTGGTGGAAAGTCCCTCTTGCAAAGGCAAGGACATTAATGCTGCTCTGGCAGTGCCTGCTGGGCTCGGAAGGGTCTGCTCAGAGATCTCGGCCAATTCTGACTCTCTGGCTTCATTCCAAATGTGGATCTTCTCTCTGGGAACAGTTGTGCACAATTATTCTTGGCTCTACTGGCAGTTAAGGGGCTTTTTTGAGTGCTCAGGTTGGTGCCTGACGTTGAGTCTGAGTCCTGAGCAGGAGAGGAACAGGGAGCAAAGGATGGAGGGTTGGGGTGCCAAACGTGCTGGCATTTGATGGCTGATTCAGGCTGCTGAGGGAGTTATTTTTAGCCAGCCAAATACCTGTGAAATACTGTAAACACTCAGATTCCAGAACTTCATTTACAGCCCACAGTGTTTACACAGCAAAAGGGATACAGGAGAAGCAACATTAATGCAAAAGATACTTTTGTAGGCTAAACCAAGGAATCATCCCAATGCAAAACACACAAAAAGGTTTTAATTTGGATTATAATTGGAAGGAATGAATTTCATGACTTTTAGTCTTTGCCAACTATCCAGAGATTATATATAGTGGAATTCAGACACAACCACACACTTTAATGATGTGATAAAAATCATAACAACACAAGCCATACAATTTCCTGGCCAACTGGAAGATGGGTACACATTCAGGGTAAAAGTAATTCAGGCAGGTATATTTTCATAAATAGCTTCAAAATTTTCAAGGGACAAGTCACTGGAAAGTAAGATTTAGTATCATCTACAGAGTACATAGGAAGCTTAAATTTCTGTTGTAATTAGCAACAGAGCCCACTGAGAGTATGTTACTGTATAATTGCATTAAATACTTGGTTTGTTTTAATTCACAGCCAGCTGCACTGGAGTTGGGGACTTTGAGGCCTGTCTGGGTAATACAGATGAATTCTGTCCCAGCAGTATTTCTTGTCAGTGTAAAAATGAAGAACCTTTTTGCAGGTAGTGTGTGGGCTTGGTTTGTTTGTTTAAATATACACGATGTAAATGTCAAATATATTCTAAAAGATGAACTAAATTTAGACCCTGCAAAGTGATCCATGAAAAGAGATGTTGATCTTCATTCACAATCTGCGTAAGTTTATAAGTCTGGTACAAAGCATCAAATCTGAGATCTGGGTGCAGTGTTTTCTTTTTAAAGTTATCTGTGGGCCATGTCGTTCCTAATGTAGGTAATCACTGTAATCCTTAATTTTTACATGCTCCCTGTTCTCTCAGCTATTTTACTTTAGAACTGAATTAGCTGTGTAATTGCAAGTTTATTTTTTTCTCAGGTTGATCAAATTTTCTTTTGAGTTAAAAAAAATTAGATACCTTAATGTTCTATTTTCCATTACATAGTTGGTTTGCTTTTTTTTTTCCATTTTAATAAATCAATGTCAAAATGACAGCCAGAAATGTGAGGTTTCACTTCCACTCAGAGCTTTGCTGTGCTCACAGCTGACAAAGAGACCTTTGACCTGAGCCAGGCCATGCCTTGGGTACTGCACCCTGTTCACAGCAAAGCTCCTTATCTTGGGCTCCTGAAATGCCGACTTGCACTTGATTACCCCAAAGCCTGGCAAAGGACTTTTGCATCAAATCTGGAAACAGATGGGTGTAACTAAGATAAAAAACACCTTTAAGCAAACAGGAAAAATAGCTAACCTCTTGGCCCCTGCAGTGTTGAATAATAAATAATTAAATAGCAAAATATTATACTTTTTTGGTATTGCTTACTTTTGAGTTAAAATGATGTTGCTAAAAATGAATATTTTTATTTGCAGATGTGATTACTTCAGAATGGGCTGGAAGGAGTACTGGTATATGGGCCCCAAATGTAACCACCTTTGGAACACTCTGGATTTCATTTTAGTGGCAACTCTTCCTGCAGTGATGCTGGTTATCATAGTGGTTGTAATATTTTCCATTGTCTACTACATGAAAATGGCAAAAGCTGGGTAAGTGACTCTGGGTGCACTTATAAGGAGTTTTATACTCAAAATGGAAGTACAGCAAAAGGAGTCTGGTATTCTTGTTTAATTTTTAACCTCAGGATGCTTAAAAGCACAAGGTTGCCATACTGCCAAAATTTATACAATTTATACAATTGATACTATTTATACAATTTAAAACTAAATCAAAGCATCTTATCTGAGCACTCAACACTTACTCAGCATTTTACCACTGCATGCAGAACTTCACTCTCAGTCGTTGCTTTTCTTTAGGGCTC
Organism: Platysteira castanea; assembly: GCA_013397175.1. Lineage (NCBI taxonomy): Eukaryota > Metazoa > Chordata > Aves > Passeriformes > Platysteira > Platysteira castanea. The sequence goes on from VYXC01000176.1 coordinate 122,959, forward strand.
ACCAGGCGAGCTTTAAAGATTGATAAGTACATTTACTACTTAAATTTAACAATACCAAATGTGTATCTATGATATATTTGCTCTTAAGGATTGGCTTTTTTTCCACAGGTTTAAAAAAAAAAAAAAAGAAGTAAGACCGATAACCATTGACAAGAAGCTTGGTGTTTAAACACAATTCCTCCCATTCTTTGATCTCAGATACTGACAATTTGAGCTCCTTTTTGCTTTCAACACTTTCCCGTGATCCCTCTCCCAAGTACACAGACAATATGGGTTTTTTCTTCTTTCACTGAGCCCCAGTAGCATGTCACTGGCACTTCCTCTGACATAGAAAAGCTGTAATAATACACAGCTCTTGTACAGCCATTGCCACAGCACATCTAAAGCTCTGACATGGCTGTTGAACCAATCTGCAGCACAAAAAACATTTGTCAAGACCCTCACCATTGCTAATGCTCTAAATTCCCATTGTTCCCCCCACCAGGAAGCAGTCAAAGCCTCCATCCAGTGGAGCACAGCAGAACCCTGCATTCAGTGCTGACACTGCTGCCAGCCTGGGGCACGGGCACCGTCAGCCAGCCGGGGTAAGAGGTGTCAGCGGGGGCATAGCACAGCCCCAGGCTGGGCCAAGCCCACAGGACTTGGGGACTGAGCAAAATGGGATGTGAATAGCAAAAAAAAAGGGAATTTGAGTTTAAAGTCTCCCTAGCGTTTGATTTCCAAGATCAGCTGAATGCATGTGAGAAGGTGAAACTCTTCATCAAGGATTAAATGAATCTAATTTGCATAGGAGAAAACAACTAGCGATTTTTTAACAGAACGTTCAACAAGTATTTCAATTTTTAGCCCGTTAGAAGACCAGCATTAAAAAGAGATCATGCTCTGCTGTGCCAGTTTTCTCCATTAGGCAAGGTGTAGTAGAGATGATTGCTTGATCTAGTGGATATCAAGAGAAAAGATGGATAAAAACCATTAAAAACCAATAAGAAATACAAAGAATCACTGAAAGGGAATATTTGTATGTGTGTGTGTGTTCATTTCCTCATTTGGTACTACAGGGGATTATTTTACATATTAAGGAGCACACAGTGTGTGAGGAGGAGACATTGTCTGAGAAAAGGAAGAAAATAATCTAGTCTGCTACATTATTTTCTGCTAAATCCATCTGTAAAGTATCAATAGCTTGGCAGTGCAGCAGGTCTGAGCCTGCCTTTACCAGGAGATGGTGCTGTTCAATTTTTAACTAGTTTAGTCCTGCTGATGCTGTTGTTCCCAAGGTGTGAATCAGACCCAATCCTGCAGTTTGGTAAGGAAGGAAACCCTTTGTAAAAGGAATCTTTTTGGGTCAGGGGTGCAGGACTTCAGGCTTTCTCACACCCCAGACTGTGAATTGTAGCCCAGACATTACATTTTGAAAGTGAAAAACTGGTTTATACCTTCTAACATACTGTACCTGGAGAGGATGGTTATTCTAATTCGTTGTCATTTTGCTCTGTGTAACCACCTGATCCCCTACACACAGGATGCCTGGGTTGGACAAATTCCAAAAGTTGTACTGAAAAGACAAGATTCTAATGATGCCTCCGTCCCAAATCAAAGGCAGGATTACAGGTATGCTGCTATTTTTCTGTCTTTTGTGCTCATTTTCACTTTATACCCTGGTTTGGAGACTCAGAATGACTTTGCAGCTTTGCCAGTGGCACAGCAAGGGACAAAGGTCCAGTAAATGGGAAAGCTTTTGACTGGATTATTCACATACAAATCCTAAAATACTGCTTTATCCAGAGGCTTCTCTGGTTTTCCTCTAATCCCAGAGGCATTCTTTTCATTGCTGTTTAGAAACACAGCTTCCCTGCTTGTGCTTCCTCACTTGAACCCCCCTCAGCACCCAGCCAACTGCTGCAGCTCTTACTGCAACTTCTGCAGAGAACTTGTTTGCCAGGGTGCAGCTCAGAGAGAGCAGAACAGTCTCCTCACATGCAGCAGGCTTCTGCTGCAGAGCCAGGCTGGAGCTTGCTGATATTTCAGTCCCTCAAGGAGGGCTGTTTTTTTCTAAAATAAATGTTGGAAATGTTGAAGGTATAGCTATCATCAATTTAAAATATTTTGAAAATTAATTGTAGTGATATAGAAAATTAGATACTGTGGCATTGTTTGTTGTGACAGTGAAAAGAAAATAAAAGCATAAAGAGAATATTGCTTCTATAAATTCACTCTTCTCTGTTTGCAGGATGAGGGTTTGACAGTAAAATGAACTTAAAAGACCTTTTAGATGTTATTGCTTCAATGCTATGCATGCAGTAGTCAGCTTTAATATTTTTATATTCCAGTTTAAGCTAACCCTTTGTGCAATTTGCAGTATATTATAAGGTTTTAATAACCCTTTTCTCTTTTGCATAGTCCTGTGTATGCTCAGCCTCTAAGGACAGCAGATCCACCATCAGACTATTTCCCTCACTCCCGAGCCCAGCAGGAGGAGTTCGACTATCCCAGGAAGGATTTGCCTTATCCAGTTTATCCAGAGGCAAGACAGTACCAGGTACCTATCAATTACATCCCTCTGCATATTAATTACATACTCTGCATATTAATTACATGCTTTGCATATTAATTATACCATCTATCCTGGTACTGAATACAAATCATCACTAAATTGACAGTATTTGTCACTAAGTAAAGATGTGAGCTAACAGAAAGCCTACAGCCACCTTTCACCATCCAGGTGTTTTCTTCAGGAATATTACAGATCCTGCTGAAATGTTTTTAAATATTACCAAAGCTGTTTCAGTTTGTGTGCACACAGTGCCACTGCTTTCAGTTATTTGCATGAAAATCATCTCCCTAAACTCTTGGTGAGTGCATACTCAGAAGCAGCACATAATAAGAAAACAAATATATATATAAATGTAGTTTGATTATATACAGATTATTTTAATAGCAAGCATACTAGGGAGTGTGTGTCATGCTACTGACTTAATTCTAATCTCTTTACAGAGATACTAAGAACAAGTGCTTCCTATATCAGAAATGTCTTGGAAAGCTGCATGATCACTGGACAATCCAGGTACTGAGAGAGCAGTGAGACCCTGGTGGGACACAGGAAATTGCCATCCTTATTAGAGAGCACTAAGTTATTGCAAAGAGAAAGTACAGAGGATAATTGTAAAAGAAAACCTGATACAACATGACATCAACATCTGACTTATTTACTGTGTAATTGGTGACAGCTTCCTGTGAATCCCTGATACCACAGTGCACAAGGGTCCGGCCTGGCAGTGTGGTACAAACACAGCCAAGGACTTGGCTTCCCTCTGTCCTAAGATTTATCAAATACTTACAGGCCCATTCCCTTGTCCCTGGTCTGTTTTGCTTTGTCTTCCTTCTGCGCTGATCCCAACAGCTGGAATGGTTTGCCTTTAAAACTGCCCTGGCTTGCTTTGTAACTTTTTTGTAAATGAGGAAAATAAACGAAGCTGTGGAAGATTGGCCACCTTGCCACTAAGTAACAAATTAAAGAGACTGAAGACTGGGATTTATTTTGCATTTTCCAAAAAGCCTGAAGCACTTTATATTGTGATTTATATTATTTTCCTTAGTATTAGGTAATACGTGAAACTATATGACAAAACCAGAATCTTAAGGAGAAAGAGTTTTTTGATATTTGCTTTCCTCTCAGTGTAACAAAAATTTCAAAGTGGGCAAATTTCACTGGGTTTACTTCCACTGCTGCAAATTCTGTCAGAAATAAAAGAAGTGAGACTGGTTCCCTCTCTTATCTTCAGAAACACACAGAAATGGTGTTAGCACATCTGTTTAGACCCCGGATTATCAGTTTAAACCATTCTGACCTCAGAAATTCAGATCCAAAGGTGTCAGAGAACTGTGTCAGTGAATTGCTTTTTCTGTCACTTCTCAGCCTTGGGTGGTGCCACAATCTGACAAACTGTGGGGGTTGTTGACCTCAGTCCAGCTCTGTTTTACCAACCTCAGAGTGACCACAGAATCTGAGTGCTCAATCTGATATTCCACCACTCCTCTGAAAAGGAGTAGGAGGAACAGATAAGGCAGTGCGGTCAATATCCATGGTGCTGGCAAGAGCAGAGCTGGCTAAACTGAGTCTCTTTCACTGTTTCCCCAAGTATTCAGTTTTGTCATTACCTTTTTCAGGTATTTTTCCCTTCATTCCTTAACTGTGTTGGGCAGTTTGAAATTATTTTGTCATAAGAATGTCTGTCTCTTGCTAGAGCTAGACTAAATGACTGGAATGTTCTTCTTACTGAATTTACTTTGGTGTGTGCTGTGTTAATGTGGCTTTACCCTTTAAAACAAAAAGGAAAAAAAAAAAGGGAGGAGGGTTAAATGTAAGTCTCCAAGTTCTCTGCTAAGGTGGTGTGTGTCTGGGAGCATCAATCTTTTGAGAATTACAGAAGCTCCACATCTTTTGTCCTGAGGAGCCCAGAACTGGGCACAGCACTCCAGCTGTGGTCAGTAGGGTCACCTTGGGATGCCCCATCTCAGGATGTCCACCATGGGTTGCCCACCCTCTGTTGGCCCAGCACACAGACCCCAGGTGGCTCTGGAACCCCCCAGACAGGCCCCCACACCCCTCAGGTAGCTCTGAGCGATCCCCTCCCAGCATCTGAGGGGTTTGGGTCACATTTCTCAGAAATCTGCTTCTGCCTTTACACTTTACATGGAAACAAAGCTCCGGGTTTGGAATCCTCTAAGGAATAGAAGGCGTGGAACAGGGACCAAGCATTGCCCAAGTCCTCCTTTGCTCAGATTTGTACAGCAGGCTCTTAATCTTGTGACAAAGAGTAATGCAAAGTTTCCAAAACAAGTTATTATACTTGTTATGAGAAGGTTCTTGTCTATATCCTTACTACTATTATATATTAAAATAACGGTACAACTTTGTATTTACTTGTCACGTTTAACCAGGTAAGTCGGGTTTTCACGCTGATTAAAGAGACCCACTGAATTGAAACCATTGCCGGAGCTATTTAACTGTTGGGTGGTTTATTCACTGTTTACTCCCCTGCCTCACGGGGACGGGTGCGGGGGTCCCCCCGCGGTGCCCTCACGGTGCCGGGGGCGCGGGGGGGTCTGAGGGGGCGGCGGCGGCTGCG
>VYXC01000176.1:128418-168287 GCA_013397175.1 Platysteira castanea
GGCGGGCACCGGCGGGCACCGGCAGCCCCGGTCTTTGGGCAGCCGCCGGCCGGCTCCGCCCGTGATTTTTGCCAGGGAAAGTTTTGTTGGTACAACGCGTAGATTTAATTTTTTTTCCTATTTTATTATTTATTATTTTGTATGGAGAGCCTTTAGCGCGTTTCAGGCAGCGAAACAAAATCTCCTTCCCTGGTTTTGTCTGTGGCGTTTTAAAGGGATTTAGAGTGTAAGTTGTCGTGGTGCTTTCTAGGTGGACACAATAAAGGACTTTAAAATGTATATGCTGCTTTTTCATACCCAGTCTGTTCTCTGCCAAGGGTTTATGTTAACCTGCACGTTATTTTATTAATTGGGGTTTTCTAATTAAGATTTCTGCATAAGCAGGACGTTTCTCATTGCGCTTCTGTCAGTTGCTGCATTAAAATTAGGGGGGGGGAAATGAAAACCGTGAGGTGTCATTCGGGGAAGATAACTCTTTTTTCATCTTCAGCTTGGTTTTTAAGAAATTAAAAGGTTACGCAGCATCTGGTTTGTATCTTTCAACGGTGTAGAAGTTTATTTATTGTTACATTGCTCTACGTCTGAGCCTCGTCCTTTAGGTTTTATGCAAATCTCATATGCAGCTTGTGAATATCCAAAACACCAGCAGTGCATAATTTTGTGTTTTCCTTTGGAGCGTGTAAACAAGATGAAAATTATTTAGAAGAAATCCACTATTTTAAAGGAGAGATTAAGGGCTGACCGTACAATTAGGCTTCATGTGAAAATGCACCACCTGAACCTACTGAGAATAAAGGTGTGTGTAAACTGGGGAGATGCTTAACGTTTGCAGGACCACACAAAATGTACTCCTAAAGCTACATTAATAAAGAGCATGTATTTAAGCTGTAACTGGCGTGTTGTAATTGGCATTCTGTAGAAATGTTGTTTATGTTATACATATTTTAAATATGGCAAGAATGCCTGGAAGGCAGCATAGGGAGTTTCCTTGTCCCCCTGGGACCACAAATGACACCCTGCTTTTCCTGGGAAGGGTAGAACTGCTGAGGTATTGGTTGTTATCCCTCCTCCTTAAAATGCGTTGCTGAAGATATTTGCATTTGGAGCATTTTCTTAAACTCTCTCTAAAATGAAAATATTACTGGTTGTTTTGTGATACATTTTTTAGGAAGAGTAAGCTAAGAACAGATTACTGTGTATCCTGGGAACTTCCACCAGGTTTTCAGTTGAGTGTTGCTATTACGTGTTCTTAGGTCATTCTCAACTGCCAACCATTATCCTTGATTTTAAAAAATACCGTGTGCAGAATTAATCTACAGTTGTAGTCAGAGAGGTCAGATATCCCTTCTTCTACTCTGAAATTCATTGCTTGTCTCAGCTGACCCCCATCTAAGGAAGAGCATTGACATAAAGAGCTGAAATAGGTTGAAAAGAACCTCAGGCTCATTAGAAAGAGAAACGTTATTTTTCAGAAAAGGAAAACCATTCCAGATACAGACAAATTTTAAAAATTAACTTTGAGACACTGCTCTGGAAGCCTCAGTGTAGGTTGCATGAAATACTTTATTTTGGGATCTGATGATAATGTGCTCTTTCCTGGGCCAAGATGGCATGCTGTAATTAAAAAGAAAAAATCAATGAAAAAATTAATGGAATATTGTAAAGTGAACATTTTACTGGTTGATGCTAATAAAACATTTTCACTGTCTTTAAATACCCAGAGGAGAAGGGCACTTGAGAGGAAAAACTTGAGATGTTCCAAGTTAGAGGAAGAGAGGAATGGATAAGTTTGGGATTGTGACAGGGTGTGGAATTGTGGCTCTCTGCCTGATTTCTCCCCTTCCAAAGCCGTGATTGGATCTGCCTGTGGTGGTGTGGGTGTGTTACACAGTGTATTACGGGAGGAAGCTGAGAAGAACCACAATTAATCACCACACTGCATTTTTTTGCTGTTCCCAATAACAAGATTTGCCTGCATATGTGACATCTGAAGCTGCATCACCTGCACTGCTGCAACCTGTGAGCAGAACCACCTGGTTTGGGGGGAGCCGTGGGCCTTAGCCATGGTTAATTCTTCCAGCAGTAGCAGGAAGGGCTTTTCCTGCTGTCACTGCATTCCTTTAAGATTCCAAAGTTGAGATAAAAAATAAATTTGTGATTGTATGGTTGATTCAAGTCCGTCCTTTGTCTGCAGGGCGGGTTTACAAGAACATTCTTCATAGGGTTGGTACAGCTTCAGCAGGATTTTTGCCTGTGTGTCATCATCTGTCTCTGATTTTAGGGGAAGTTTAAGGGACTGCTGGTACTCCATGCACAGAAGGTGCCATCCCATAACTGTGGTTATTTTTCTAGTCCTGTTAACTACCAGGAAAATACTTCTTTTAGTGATAATTTGCTTTCTCTGCTGAAATTTAAATTATAGTCTTTGTATTGAATTTTTCTATGTACCACAATATGTAATATGTGATACACCTAATTATTTAATCTGAAAATAAGTTGCTTATTGAAAAGGGAGAATAGTTTGGCATATTCTTCCTGTAATCTCAGATTGGTAGAAGTCAAGATAATTTTTCATATCCATTTACACTGAAAAAAAGGGTTCTCTGAATGTAAAGCCTGTGGTCAGGAAATGTTAGATATTGCCTCAATTCTGAAATAGTTAAATGAACCATTTATGGTCTAGAGCTGCATCATATTCTGTACTAGGAAGGATTCATTAGCTACTGTGAGAATTTTGGATGGCTGTGGTGATTATTTGGGAGTGATGGAGCATTGCATTGAGGTTCTGGAGCTGCTCTGTGATCCTTACCATGCTGAAAGAATTTGATTTTGGAGTGGAATTGAATTAGTAAAATCCTTGACAACTTTCCTCATGGATAATGTTTGACTTTTTTGGTAGTCTTGAAATCAAACCTCCTTGGGGTGGATCAGTAGCTTGCAACTGCCATCACTGGGCATCTTTGCTGGAGGAGCTCCAGAGTTGTGTGAGGTCCTGGCTCTTCCTGGGTCCCTTGACTCTGCCTTAGAGGTGTCTCAGATTTTGGGCACTTGTTCCTACAGCTTGGCTTGTTTCATTATTCACCTTGGGGCTGTGCTGGCTCTTGAGGTGGAACTCACTGCAGTGGGGTTGTCAAGTGTGTTCTACCACAAAGTAATTGAAGTTTCCATCGTTGTTTGGATTTAGATGCTGAGATTTAACGAATTCTTGTGGTAAGGTACTGGTAATTTCTTTTATGAGATCTAGGAGAGCAAAACCAAGGTTGGTGCTACAACAGGAAAGCACCATACTTTGGAGATTTACCCATGAAAGATTTGTGTTCCCTGCTCCTCTCTGCACCACCCAGGTCACATAGTTCTGGGCTCTGACTCTGCTGCGGTCACAACTCCTAAAGCTCCTTGTCTGCTCTGTGATGCTGTCACTTTTTCTGATTCTTGGATATGAGAGGGCAGGAAAGTACAAGATTTTAGTCTTATGCAACAGAGATTTTTTTTAGGCTGGAGATTTTTCACCTGTGAAAGCCTTGAGCTCTGTATGATCCATTGTGTATGCTTCCGTGGAGTCACTTTGTCTGCACTGAGAACTTGGGTAAAGTCCTTTGGGTTGCAAAATAATTCAGAATCCCCGCGCTTCAGTGTTTGGTAGCAATGCAAATAACATGCTGGAATGCTGATTTTATCCTTCTCTCCTGTGTTTTATGGGAACATTCTGTCATGATACATCCGTTCTCCTGCTCTGGGAGGGACTTTGTGTAGCTGTACCTTGTCAAAGAGATTCTGCATCCCCAGTTAAATTTATGTGTTAAAATTGGTTTTGAAGTGTCTCATATATCCAAATATTGAAAGAATTGGAAAAATTGATACTCCCAATACAGTCCTTCACTTTCTTCATTGTAGCTCCACACATCCAGAATCACCAGTCTTGGTAATTAGTTAATGAGGCTGTACAGACAGAGGCGGAGCAGAGGTGACTGCTCTGTGCACAATCGCTAAATATTTATTGTTATGTAACGTCAAAAAAATATAAACCAAAATAATAAAGTGAATTATATGAAGTACTGCTTATGTTTTTCTGGAATTTGTGGGTAAATACTTCTCTATGTTTGTCAGTGTAACACCTCAATCCAGTAAAGCTGATCAACACAAGAACACTGTTAAACATAAGTTCTCATTTTTGTTTTATTGCAGTTATTTGTGGATGAATTTCACTGAATATGGATCCAGGTGGTGGAAGTCTTGGATTGCAAACACAGGAATCCAAAATGCCTCACACTATGATCATGCAGGATTTTGGTAAACATTTTAACTATTAAAAGTACTGAGTACAATCCAGGAATGACCTTCTCAGGTATTGGGAAGGACCATGTCTTTGTACCAGGATATTTGCATTTGGATTACGATGGAATTACTGAGTAATGTTAATTATTTTCTTCATTGTGATAAGAACCATTTTTTTGAGTGTTTTCAAGATTAAAACTGCTGTTTGTGTGTTAAAATAGTTCACTGTGCATTCTTTGTTATGTCTAGAAAAATAGTGTGCAAAGATGACTGGCCAGTCAAGTCTGTTAATGAAAACCAGGTTTCTACCTCCAGCCATTCCTTGTGATGTGGCAAGTTGTTGGGAATTTTACTATAAATATTGCATACAACTGAGTGTTTATTTTTAACAAGGCCCATGCAGTCCAAAGGATGAGTCCTTTTACTGAAACAGCAATTTATGTTTTGTTACCACACTTTCAGTGTCACGCGAGAATTCTGTGAAGGTTCACATTGCTGCTGCAATGCAATGTTTTCTAACTGGGAATTAAAAAAAAAGAGACTGGACTGAAAACTGGCCTTTAGTTTTTAACAGATCCTCATTGTAAATGTAGAGTTTGGGACAAACTCTACATTATGTCTTGAAGTGGTATGTTTGGTTTATCTTAACTTGTACAAAACGGGCTGCTTTGGACAGTGTTTATCAGGTGAAATGCAAAACATGGATGTTGAGAAGTAAGAGATTTTTGCATCTGTGTTTAACTTGTCTGTGTGATAGCTCCATTCCGTAGGTAAACCAGTCACTCATGCAATAATTGTAACATTTTTCTCCCGGTTCATGGTTGTTCCCTAGTGGCTGGAATGGCTGGCACTGCTCACATCGATGGAGACCACATTGTTGTGTCAGTCCCCGAAGCTGTCCTGGTTTCTGATGTGGTCACGGATGATGGGATAACTCTTGATCATGGCTTGGCAGCTGAGGTGGTCCAGGGGCCCGACATCATCACGGAAACGGACGTTGTCACGGAGGGCGTCATCGTTCCCGACTCCGTGTTGGAGGCTGACGTTGCCATTGAAGAGGCTTTGGACACCAGTGACCACGTTTTGACTTCTGACCTGATCACAGAAACCGTGCGAGTTCCTGACCAGGTGTTTGTGGCAGACCTTGTCACGGGCCCTGAGGGACACTTGGAGCACGTGGTGCAGGACTCCGTGGCCGGGGCCGACTCGCCCACCATGGTCTCAGAAGAGGTGCTGGTGACGAACTCGGATTCGGAAGCTGTCATCCAGGCAGCGGGGACTGTCCCTGGCTCCACAGTCACCATCAAAACCGAGGACGACGATGATGGCAAGAGCACATCTGAAGACTACCTGATGATATCTTGTAAGTTCCACAGAGGTAGATGCAAGCAGGAGGGAGCTGAGCTAGAAGTGCTCTGGTGGGCAGAAGTTCCTGTAACTGGACTCTTGGAATGCTCAGGGAATAGGCTGGTGCCCAGTTAATTCCCGGTGTCTGGATTTGGGGGTTTTGATGCAAAATCACTGATACAACAAGAAAAAGGAGGACCTTGATGCTGCTGAGTGAGTGAGTGTGTATGTTTGTGTTTCTGAAACTAGATATTCCAGGAAATCTAAGAAAAACATCTTGGAAAGTTAAACATTCCATTTATTTTGAATACAGTACTTTTTTCTAAAAACCACCACAGGTATATTACAGTGTTATGCAGATTCATGTGAAAATAACATGTTTGGCTTAATCAGGAGAATCCATGAAGAAGTAGTTAAATTTTTAAGATCTCTAACTCAAAGTTTTCTCAATGTGTCCACAAAATGTGGTTTGTTTAGTGTATTAAAAATTATAATAGGTGTTTCACTGTCTGTTGTGCTGTTCTGGGCTGAACTTGGAAATAAGGGGTCGTGTGCATTAATGGATTGGCTCATTAACACGTTCCAGTGCCCACACAGCATCCAGCTCCATATGATCCTGTTGACAGGTAGCTGAAGTTGGCTGCTGAAAGAACCTTGGGTACTTTATGTTTCTTCAGTGGTTACATTATACCCAAGGGACCAGTTATTGCTGCTACACAAATTTGATAAAATATATGATAGTTAATTTAAAATTTTTGACTTGTCCAGATCACTTACTGATATGTGAGTAGGTCAAAACAGATTTTATTTAGTCAGAAGCAATATGTTAAAAAAGAAGTCAATGCCAAGTGTGTCAAAGTGTCAGTCTGTTCACAACAAGCTGCATTTATTAAAAATTTCATGACAGAGGACATGACTGATTCATGATTATAATGATTTCATTCTCTTATAATATTTATGTCGCTTATGCAAAATATATTTTGATATTTATTTTTGTTCAGTGTGGGATGAACAGCAATGATTTTTAAAGCTTTCCATCATTACTATATCACTAACAGTGAAGTCAAAAAGAGGATTTTTTGAAAAAGAACTTCAAAAATGAGTCTGTAGAGCAAATTAGACCTGCAACAAAAAAAAATCCTGTGTGTTTTTGTAACTAAGGAACACCATTTTTACAGTCAGTTGTTTCACTGAAAAAATTCCTCCTTTCTGACAGAGTACTTAGGATGAATTTATTCTGTAACTGGCTATTTCCCTTGTCATTGTAAGTACAGTCATCTTTGGGCTTCCTTCTGAGATAGAGGAGTGTGATTGATGCTGATGAGCCTGCACTTACGCCAGAGCATCTGAAGCTTTCACTTACCTGATGGCCCCACGTGTGTCTGACACATTCATGGTTTTGTCAGGTGTTCTCAAGCTTGGCTTTCACAATGTTTCAAAGCCACTTTGAGACCTAGTTTTCAGCAAATTAAATTTTTATATATGTATAATCGTGACGTGCCTGAATAGTCACAGTTGGAAGCTACATTATTCATCTAGGATTTTGTTTTAAGTAATCATTTAGATAAATTAAGGCAGTCATAGAATCGTTTAGGTTGGGAAAGAGCTGTAAGATCATTGAGTTTAATCGTTCTCCCAGCACTGCCAGGGCCACCACTGACCGTGTCCCCCCCGAGGGCCCCATCCACGTGGCTTTTGGATGCACCACTGCCCTGGACAGCTGTGACAGGGCTGGACAGCCCTTTCAGGGAAGGAATTTTTTCCAATACCCAACCTGAGCCTCCCCTGGCCCAGCCTGAGGCCATTCCCTCTCCTCGTGTCCCTGTTCCCTGGGAGCAGAGCCCGNACCCAAGGGCAGGACCTGGCACCTGTGAACCCCCACAGTTGGCCTCAGCCCATGGATCCAGTCTGTCCAACCTCCCCTGCAGAGCTTCCCAGCCTCCAGCATCAACAGTCCCCCACCTTGGTGTCATCTAAAAAGCTGATCCCCTCTTCTGGATCACTGACAGAGATGAGCTCTGTTGCATTTCCTAATGTGTTGTGCTGGGGATGCCAGCCTGACCCCACAAGGTGTCTCTTATTGTGTTTTTGTCAGCAGAAATGAATCATTCTTACGCAGTTTTGTTTTTTATCGTTTAAATATTACCCTTGAATTTGTTGTGTTTATGGAGATAATGTGTTGTGTAGGATAGATAAAGGCCTCCATTTAACAAGCAGGTCAAAACTTGTTATTTGCTTACATCTTTTCAGTTGTCAAATGTTGTAAATATTGTAGAAACTGAATTTTACAGGATTTCATTTGGGGTGTATACAAAAGACTGTTCAACTGGTTTATAATGTAAATCACACCAAAGTGATACTTTTAAAGAATTCCAAAATACTTAGTTGTCTTTTAATGAAATTTAGCATCTAAAAAGGGGAGACTTTTCATGAAATGCCAGATATGCCCTTAGGGAGTACTATGAGTTGTTCTGTGGAATACATTTAGGAACTACCAAAATACTACATTTTAGGGTGTAGAACTGACTATGGAATTTTAATTTCCCCTATGGTTGTTGGGAGTTGCATTATTGGGAGTTGCAACTTAAATGATAGAACCATAGAATGGGTTGAGTTTGAAGGGACTTTACAGAAAGGTGATTTTTCACCATTTTGAGGTGACATTCCCATGTACTTTACACACTTCTGGTAATTACATTTTTTTGTGTAAATACTACTTGGACAAGTTCATCTTGATAGTTGTGTGACTATCTGTGTATGATTTTGTGACTGGAAGTTTCCATTGGAAGATTATCACCACTCTGCAGATCAATTCATCTTTTTCAAACCAGCTTTATAAGCATAGGACTTTAAAAATCTATTTGTGATGCGTTCACAGCAGGAATACCACAGGGTGTTCACGATCCCTTGCTTTAAACCATCAGAACACCTTGATAAAAAGGAAACGAATCCCAAATGCGGTGGTGGGCCCCTGACCCCAGCCCTTGTCAGAGTGAGATGGAGCTGCTGAGCAGCACACCCCGAGGTGCAGGGGCAGTGGGCAGTGGAGCTGAAGCCTCCCCTCTTTTGTTTTTCAGGTTTGCGATATTCAGACCCACAGCGGGTTGCCAGCCCCCGCTCCGCGTGCCGGCCCCATGCACTATTCTGGTGACCTCAAAGCCACCACTGACCCACACTGGAGCTGGCCCGGGGGTAAGGTACTGTGCCACCAACACCTCCTTTTTAGTGTCTTACACTGTTGCCTCATCTGCTAAACATTTTAGGATTCCTACTCCTCTATTTGAACCTATGGGACTTAAGTAGATCAGACATTAGAAAAACCCGGAGAATTGTCAAAGCATGGGACTTATCTTGCCCTCGTGTTGCTCCTCTGGTGGCTGTGGTATCACCAGCATAGTGCATGTGAGGCATCACATGGATTGGGAGCTGGCAATCCACGGTGAATCTGGACATCACACACCTGAAAACAGCCAAGCCAGGTAAGTTTAACACTGGGAGTGTGCTGAGTTTTCCTTTAAAGCTTGTTCACTCAGGAGGATTCAGCATCTGTTTCTGGAGGTTGTCTGTTGTGTTTTTCGGGTTAATTTTAAGGGATGAGATAACAACATGTAGTGCTTCTGGTGGGTGAGTCAGAGCTGGAAGACACTTTGATATTCCATTGACAGAAAGTAAGCTTTCCCTGTTCCCGTGAGCTATCCTTGGGAAAAGCAGCAGCTAATTTAGCACTGGTGGGTTAGCAGTGATTGAAGACGTCTTACTTAGACAATAGAATCTTTTCCTGAGCTGTTTTAGAAAACAATATTTTGTAACTTGGCAAAGATTACTTGTCCTGCTGTGTTGTTTTTCTCTTACCTAAATCTGTTTAAGAGGTAGATGGAAGCCATGAGATTTCCTTCATATAAGACAGCAATTTAAACAAAAGCAGTTGCCAATTCAACGTGTTTTGTTGTATTTGAAACAAAAAGTAACATTTTACAGCTAACAGTCTATATTGATATCATTGTCTCAGCCCAGCTGATATTTTCCCAATTTTGCTATATTACACATTTGCTTTTTTAGAAAAGTGATCCCGGAGGCCCTGGATACACAAACTTCCTGATAGGTTTCTATTTTTTCAAGTTACATTGTAAAGACTGAATTTTTTTGAAAATACACAGGGTGGTTAATGGTGAAGAAGTAAACACAAATGTTAAAAATACTGCTGTAAGTTTGCCCCTCTAAAACAGGACTCCCTATTTTTGAAGGATATTGAAGATTTGGGGGCTTTACAGGCAATATTAAAACACAGTATGTGAGTGTACATGCTGTATTCATGTTTTGTGGTTTTATTTGCTGAAAACATTCTCACAAAAATTGAGAAATGCCTCATGTTTTTCCTTTATGTAATGTTTATTGCATTGCAGTTGATGTCCTGGTAACTATCTAAAATTGTGGGATTTTTTCTTATGTTATTTCACCAGCCCCATAGTGATGCACAGTCACTGTCACATAATATTAGTTAAATAGTTGGAAATTTTGCCATAAAGACAACTTCCTATCACACGTGGTAAAAATCCCTTGTTCAGCAAGAAGTTGCTGTTGTTAAATAACCTCCCAGGACAGAAATACTTGTTTCTGTTAAACTGGCAATGTGTTACGTTTATAAAATCTATGAGTTTAGAAAAAGTTGGTGTTGATTGAGTTGTAGATTTGAAAATAACTTTATTAGCTCCTCCCAATTCTAAATTGACAGGGAGTGTAAGCTTTGAAATACTCTTTTTGGCAGCGTGTGTAGTCATAGAGCTGGGTAAATAATCCCTCCTTGTACTGGGAGTTACCTCCAGTCCTTCCAACACTCAGACATGCAGTGGGAATGGTCATTGAATTAAATTAAACTTATATGTATCGTTTTCCAGAACATGGATAAGAAACTTTTATAAATGTTAAAAGCCTTGCAGAAAGAAAGAAAATAGTCTTTAATAAATTCATGCTTAGTAAATGTATGGAAATCCTTATTCCAAGATAAAGGTATTTCAGCATCCCCACTTTTCTCTCTTCTGGCAGCATAACAAATGTCAATTAGCAGGTGCAGTAACACTCCCACAGTGCATATAAAGGGGTATTAATGACCTGCTGCTGGGAAAGTCGAGTGTCAAAGGAGTATTGCAGGTCCTCAGTTGTGGCTCTCAGTGTTTGTGCTCTGACTGTTCCCAGTGTCCTGCCAGGTCACACGAACATCATGCAGCACATGTCAGACTCTCACTCATTCAGGTGTTGATGTTGCTGGCAGCGATTTCAGTAGAGATTTAGAAAGTTTTTTTAATTAAAAAAACAAAACCTCTCTTCTGGAGGAATTTTTTTTTACCTGATCTATATTTGATACTTTTTCAGCAATGAAATTAATCTGTTAGTTACCAAAAAAAACCCCAAAACCCCACCAAACAGCTAAACCAGCATTTTTAAAATGTTTTCCCTAGAGGTTTCAGGTTGTACAGCCTGGTGCTGATAACAGCAAGGATGTGGGACCAATCCCCATATAGACCATTCACTTCAGAGTTGGACTGGATGATCCTTGTGGGTCCCTTCCAACTCAGGATATTAATTTTCAGCAAAGGATAGCCTTCACAGAGGTTCTAAAATGAAACCAAATATTTACTTGTACTTACCTACGTTTTACCTAGTTCTGTCCTCAGTAACTTCTGTACTCACCTGGTGCAGTCTGAGATTTGTGAATAGAAATGAGGTTTCCCAGTGCTGTGAGCTGGGTAGATGTCTGTGGAATCCTGTCCATGGGTGGGAAGAGCTTAGTTTGGGGTTGCTGAGGTGGATTCCCACTCCCCCTGCTGCAGGAGAGGCACCTGCTCCTTCCCACCTCTCGCGACTGCCCCGAGCATTAAAGGCTTAAAGTGGCTCCAGTTTAGCCCAGTGCTCAAGGGGGTTAAAGCAGCTCTTGGGAGCCGCCACCAGTGCCCTGGGAGCAGGAAACTGAGAGGGGACTGGGGACCACTGCAGCCATCCCAGGTAAGCCAGCCTTTCCCAGGGATCAGAGCCAGCATCCACGAGGAGTCAGGAAGCTCTGCTGTCACTTCAGTGTTCATTTTAAGGAGTTTTTTTGCTTAGTGCACACATACTTTAACACTACGTGTGCAGTAAGATGCTGTTTCCCTGGGATGTATTTCATTCAGATTTTGTCTGCATTTTGTGGAATTCTCCTCTATTTAGAGGACTTCAGTGGGTGTTCAGCACTGCACAGGTTTCTGTTGACCATCTGCACAGGAGCTAAATTCATCCTCAGACAGAAGTGTGTCAGTACATGTGTCAGAGAGATTCTGAGTTCAGTTCCCTCTGTGCTGGCAATTTGGGGTGTATCTGTGGACATCTCTGTGAATGCCCTTTTTACCAAAATACGTTGCTTTTAATCGTTTGAACATCGGGGGATTTTTAGAAATTAAGTGAACATTTTGAATGTATAGGCCGAATCATCAGCGAGTGAGTTGTGCAAAGACTGAGGCATCATCTCTCACAGTAGTATTTGGATTTATTGTGACTGCATCTTGTAATCAGCTGTCTGTTATGCATTAATCTTCATTAATGTGTATGTTTCCAAGTGTGGATAAAATCATAATTTCTTTTAGGCAGAAGATACAGTCAGATTTTTGATGCACACTCCTGTTTCTTTCTCTCGGACCCAGCTTAAAGACACAGGGTTCACGTGTGGCCTAGGGCAGATGATGGGGAGTACAGTGTCGTACAGTCAGCCCAGGGCAACTTCTTTAGCTGGGAATGGACTCCAAGTCATCACACTCCACAAGAGTTTCAGCTACTAAATTTTAGTCACCAGTGTGTCAGTGAAACTTTTGAGAACTCTTAGACTGTAACAGGCAATTCTCGGTTAATTTTTAACACTTTTGTATAGATGTTTAATTTTAATTATTGATACATTTTTGCTTTCTAAGGGTAATAGCTTCAGCCATAACCAGTTACCTCATTCCCTTTGATGACAAGCTCCCTCTTGTGTTCTTCATTCTGTAGTTCCTGCTGTGTTGCCTGAGTTGCAATAAAATACTGAACTTCCAGAATCTCTTACAAGTTTCTTGAGATGAGCTGCTTTTAAAGGCCACTTATGAATACAAACCTTTCCTGTGCATGGGGAGAATAGTGGAGAAAATCATGCTACTGATTGCTTTGAGTTCTAAAAATGTTTGAACCTCATTGTTACTCTCTTCTCTTGCAGTGGATGATGTTGGAGAGAAATTGGACCATATAGGAAGCACTCCCTTGAAGATCAGTACCGAGGTGGCAAATGATGATGTTGCTAAAGATGATGGCTTTGGTTCAGAAGTTATCAAAGTGTACATATTTAAAGCTGAAGCTGAAGATGATGTTGAAATAGGTACTTTGAAATCCTATTTATTCTTCCAGTTTCGGGGTCTCTCTGTTTGTTCTTAATTCCACGTAATCCAGTGACTGGAGTGTTTTGTAGAACGTGACATTTGTGGAGGCTGCCCAGATGCAGGAAATGCTGGGTGTGGATTAGTCTGGAGTTCTTTTTTGATTAGCAGGGCTATTTTCAGGCAGCCAGAGCCCAAATGTAGAAGTGGCTGGGTGTCTGCAGCTGTTTTTTCAGCTGCTGCTTTTCTCTAACTTTGCAAGACACAAGTGTGTCAGCACAGCAGAGCCTCTGGAGTGGGTCCCTCCTGTTGGACAGCCTTTGGTGGCCTTTGCAGAGAGAGGGGAGGATTTCTGGGGCTGCTGGTGAGCCAAGGCGCTCAGAATTGCTCTGCAGTTCCTTTCCCCACGGATAGACCAGCACTCCCAGTGCTCTGAGGGGATGCACAGCTCACCTGTGTGTGTTCTTGAAAAAGCAGATCTCCCCTCTTGGTTGTTCTTGGAGCTGGAACCTCTGGATCATTCCCAGGCCCTGTTCCCAAAACACAGTTTGTTCTTCTGGGGATGGGCTGTCAGTATCCAGGGACAGAAGGGGCAGACTGCTCATGCAGGGAGAACCAAAATCTCTTCTGGCTGAGAAGTAATTCCCAGCAGGGATGTTCTCTGAGCTGCTCTCAGGGAGGTGGTCCCAGCAAATCACCCCGTTCCCTACTGGGAGCACTCCCTCACCTCGGCAGGGCTGCTGCTGGCAGTGCTGAACCTTTGCTGCTCAGCATGAGGAGCACAGAGAGGAGTCTTGACCAGGAATCCAGGAATATTCCCGATTCCAGGCTGTGTCTGGGGCAAGGTTAGGGTTGCAGTCAGGTTTTGGTGGGCATGGGCAGCTGTGTGTCTCCAGTGGCACCCGGGCTCCTCCGGGCACACGTGGGAGGTGGTGATCCCTGAGCAGGGGTTGGTCAGGCTTGAACTTACCAGGACACACCCAGAGATCTTCTCCCTCATCTATTCCCTATCAAACTTGCATGATTTTATGACAGACCTGGATGTAAAAAGATTTAATTGGAGTTTTATTAAAAATGGTTTTGTTGTAAACGAGAAAAAAATACTTGAATCTGGAATTACTCTTACCAATTGCTTTGTTCACATTGCCTTAATGTGTGTCACTTCTTTTTGTTCAAGGTGGGACAGAAATTGTTACTGAGAGTGACTTTCACAATGGCCATTCTGTAGCTGGAGTCATTGAGCAAGGAGGTGTTGGGAGAATGCAGCGAGAAAAAATGGTTTACATGGCTGTTAAGGACTCTTCTCAGGAAGATGAAGATATTAGTAAGCATAATAAGAAACATTTTTGTTTCTCATGCTGTTTGTGCACCCATATAACCATCATTCTCAAGGACATCTTTAATTTTTTCTGAGGAATTCTTTCACCTGAAGAAGTAGTAAACTAAGCTCATCTTCCCTAAAAATAAAAAGCAGGCTATAATTATTGTAAAGTGATGTGGATAATGCGCTTTGCTCATACTGTGTGCAGTCATTTCATTATTTATATTAAATTTAACATGTCCATGGATGAAGTTAATGAGGTTAGTCAAACTTCTTCTTTTTCTATTTTCCTTTTGTGAATTAAGCAGCTTTCTGACAAAGTGGCAAATGTCGTCAGTTGCAAGTTTATGAATTTGTATATTGGAAATTTTCTGGGCGTTTGTTTTGGATTAGTGTTTATTGATACATGTTTTCTCTCTTTAAGGAATGTTTGAATAAGCAGTGATCCCCTAAATGCCAAAGGAAGAAAATTAATTTATAATGGGTATCAATCAGAGCAAGAGCAAATTAAATGAAGGAAAAGTTAGGACAGGCAGAATAAAATTAAAGATTTATTCTCCTCCTTTAATCCAGGCTGTGCTGAAATAGCAGATGAAGTTTATATGGAAGTTATTGTAGGGGAAGAAGAAGCCACATCCCTTCCAGACACGCAGCTTGAGGACTCGGGCGTGAATAAAACGTTTGTCCCCGTTGCTTGGGCTGCTGCTTACGGTAGGAACCTGTGCTTCTTTCCTGACAGTCCCTGCCATTATTTCCTCCCTCATCTAGCTGCCAGAATCTCTGGGATGACCTCACCTTGTTCTTGGGGTTTGGAAGCAGCTCCTGATCTCCGCCATCCACTGATTGCTGTGTGTGTGAGGATTAGAAAAGAAAGCTTGTTAGGAAAAGTTTTATTTTGTTTCTGATCCCAGCTTAGATTTACAGAGTACTTGGGGTTTGATGCTTAATGTTCAAGATCTTAACCAAAACAGCCTTAAGTATTTTTCATTAGCTGGGAGGAAGGGGGAAGACTTCAAAAAGGGAATAATGGGAATAAACATGTCAATATGTTCCTAATAATTTCAGTTTACGTACACGTTTTAAGCCTGTTAGTCCTTTGGGTGAGAAACAAAAAAGGTGATTTGTTTTCAAATAGTGGAAGTGTCTTAGGATATATTGAGAATCCTGTCTATTCTTTTATATAATTTCCTTGGATTTTGGTGTGTTAAATGTTTGCTAAGGGGGTACCAAGTTATCCCTAGTTTCTGTTAGAGTTAATTAAGCAAGTTAGTGAAAATTCCTTGGTGTGGTAATGAGAGCCCAGCAGCTGGGCTGGTAAAGTGCTTCAGAACCACAGAGCTTTGGCACGTCACAGCAAATACTAACAGTGCAAAATGAGGAATGTGCTCCTTGTGCATCTCCCAGAACTCCGTTGTGCTGAGAGGCTGATAAAGGCCAAGTCCTCTTATCTGCCTGCTTTACTCCAGAAAGATAACGTGCTTCCATCTCAGGAGCAAAGTGAGCATTTCAGATAACCTCTGCCTGGGTATCTGAGGGGATAGATGAGGTTAAAAGTTTGCAGAAACAAGCATATTAATAATGGAAAGCAGGAGAGCCAGCAGGGTAAGCATGCAAACACAGATGGGGTGGATAAATCCTCCCAGAGATGGGATTTTGTCTCCTGAGCCTCATGATTACACAACACTGAGCTGCACATCTCCACTGGGATGGTGTTAACCTGTTACTTTCTAGCTAAGTTAGTTTTCTCTCATTATCAGGCTTTCAAAAGCAGCATCTTCAAAAAGAATATTATTTTATAATGACTAAAATACCATTTTCTGCAGGAGATGAAAGAAGGCTTCCCCGAAGATACGAAGATGGTCAAGCGGCAGGTGAGAACTTTTAACAGCATTAAGACTAAAACTGTCTTTTGAAAAATAGACATTTCTGTGTCAGTGCTCCTAATCAGAGATGCAAAGAATGAGCCATAAATTAGATATGGAAGGACTCCACAGTCTTACTACTTTGAATTTAAAACAATTCTAGATGTCTGTAGGCCTTTGGAGGAGGGTGGGGAAGATGGGAAGCACTGCCAAGTTTTTGATGTAGTTATGCAGACAGTAAAGAGATAATGCAGTTGTTAAGAAGTAAAAAGAAGTTAAACAAAAATCAAGGAATATATTTAGAAATGAATCAGTGTTTAAACAATCATACCCTTGACTTTTGCCAGGAAAGATAGATAGTGGTTGCTATTAGCACACTTCTTTTTAATGTATGTTGGTGGTAGAGGAATGGGCAATGGTTGCTTTTTAAAAGTAGATAGTGCTGCTGTGCAATTCCAGTCGTCAGTCCCAAAGAAACAAGTTGTTTAAGGTTTTTTATGGTGTCTAATTTTTGTTTCTAGGAAATAACTTGGATACACGATTAGAAAACAAAAACGGTAATGCAACACAGTACCTGCAGATTTGTGATAGCATTAGCACTAATAGAGTGCTCAAACAAAAAACCAAGAAAAGGAGGAGAGGAGAGGCCAGGCAATGGCAAACAGGTAAACACTGGATGGTTACGGTATTGTCATGGAGTGCCACTTACTCCTGTCCTATTCCTTTTCTCTTTTTTAAGCTGATGCAGAATTAAAAGCTATAAATGATGATTTGCGTATTTCCTGTGTCCTTCCCCCCTCCAGTTCTGTGCCTAGAAAATGTCATATTTTGCTATTCAGAGTCAGTACACTCAGGGCTGATGCAATTCATTGGAATGCTGCAAGCTATTAAAAAGTACCCATGGCTATATTCAGTGCACATGTGATATTCCTGATCTGTTTGAGCAGTTTCTAAAACAGAACTATATAAACTATAGGTGCTGTGGATTGGTTGTTTTTAAACTACTGAGCCACTCTTTCTCTGCTGCAAGTGTAAGTTCATGAATCTGAACAGCACTTGGCTGATTTAAAACTTCTTAATCAGTAAATGTGTTTCCTTCATAACTTGTTTTTGTTTGTTCAAAAACAGCTGTTATAATAGGTCCTGATGGACAGCCCTTAACAGTTTACCCTTGTCATATTTGTGGGAAAAAATTTAAATCCAGAGGATTCTTGAAAAGGCATATGAAGAACCATCCCGATCATATGATCAAGAAGAAGTACCAGTGTACAGACTGTGACTTTACAACTAACAAAAAAGTAAGTTTCCACAATCATCTGGAAAGCCATAAACTTATAAATAAAGTTGATAAAACGCACGAGTTTACAGAGTACACGAGAAGATACAGAGAGGCGAGCCCGTTGAGTTCCAATAAACTCATCCTGAGGGACAAGGAGCCCAAGCTCCACAAGTGCAAATATTGCGACTATGAGACTGCAGAGCAGGGGCTCCTCAACAGGCACCTGCTCGCAGTCCATAGCAAGAACTTCCCTCATGTGTGCGTGGAGTGCGGGAAGGGCTTCCGCCACCCCTCGGAGCTGAAAAAGCACATGAGGACCCACACGGGGGAAAAGCCATACCAGTGTCAGCACTGTGTGTTCAGGTGTGCTGACCAGTCCAACCTGAAAACTCACATCAAAACCAAACACGGCACCGACCTGCCCTTTAAATGTGAGCACTGTCCCCAGGCCTTCGCCGACGAGAAGGAGCTGCAGCAGCACATGGAGCTCTTCCAAGGGCATAAGACTCACCAGTGTCCCCACTGTGACCACAAGAGCACCAACTCCAGTGACCTGAAGCGACACATCATTTCAGTGCACACCAAGGATTTTCCCCACAAGTGTGAGGTGTGTGAGAAAGGCTTCCACCGGCCCTCGGAGCTCAAAAAGCATAGCGAGACCCATAAAGGGAAAAAGATCCACCAGTGTAGGCACTGTGACTTCAAAACGTCCGATCCTTTTGTACTCAGTGGGCACATCCTCTCCGTGCACACCAAGGACCTGCCTTTTAAATGCAAAAGGTGTAAAAGGGGCTTCAGGCAGCAGAACGAACTGAAGAAGCACATGAAGACCCACAGTGGCAGGAAGGTGTACCAGTGCCAGTACTGTGAGTACAGCACCACGGACGCGTCGGGCTTTAAGCGCCACGTCATCTCCATCCACACCAAAGACTACCCCCACAGGTGTGAGTACTGCAAAAAGGGCTTCCGCAGGCCCTCCGAGAAAAATCAGCACATAATGAGGCACCACAAAGAGGCCATAATGTGATAGGTGAGCTCCAGAAGGAAGCGATGTAGAAACTGTGATATGCTAATTGGGGAAAAAAATAAATCTCACGAACTGTTTCTCCTGGTTTCAAAGCTTGATATTAAATCATAACTTCACATTCTTTGTATTAAAAGTCTTAAAAAGTATTAGGGTTGGCAGGGGATCTCATAGCCCTATGATTGTTGCTTATCAGAACCTAAAGAGCACTAGAGAATGCAGAGGATGGATGAATGTCTTAAATTTGCAGAAAGATGGATGAATGTCTCCAAGTGAGCAGTATTTGCCATTGCTGAGTCTAGAGGACAGGGCAGAGCTGATGGTGTGACCCATTCTGTCGGTCCCAACGTGAGTCTCCAGTATGGAAACAGATCCCTGGTGGGGTGAGCTGCAGAGGGTTTGCAAAGGAGCCCACTCTTCACTTCTTGTGCAGTTTGGAACAGGGAGCTTTAGTCAGACACTTCATCACAACGTTTTCAATTGTGCCTAGAAATTGAATTCCAGAACTGGCGAAATTTGGGGGGGGTGTCCCTTGTTTGGTTTGGTTTGGGGTTTTTTTAAACATTTCATAGGGAAACATTTTGGTTTCCTTTATTAGTTTAGGTCCAAGAAGCATTTTTTTACTGGTTTTCAAAGCTGCTAACCTATTTTATTGCAGGATATGATGTTTAAAATAGAGCATTATGTTATGGTCTCAGAGGTGGTGTTCTGGTGCTAGGGTTAAAGATGTATATGTATATAATTTCCCTTTTTTAAATCTGAAACTACGGTTGAATGTTGTTCAGTATGGCACATATAACAAAATTAACTTTGACTTTTTTTTTTAAGGATAAAAATGGATGCAGCTCATAGTGTTGTGACTCAACACTAATTTTTTCCTTGCTACTTTAAAGTCTTCTCTAAAAAGAGTATTAAAAACAGTTGAAAACTGTAGGGGTTTTTTAATTAAAATTCAAAGTACTTAGAGGTTCTTTAGGGCAGTGTTCTTAACAGGTATGACAGTTACTGTCCTACCTCCTAATAGGAAATTTTCCATATAGACATAAAATTGCACCTTTTAATCAATTCTTTTAAAAAAAGATCTATACCATGCTATAAACATGCATTTTCAATCTGTAAGAAAGTATATATGCAGTATTTAACCAGAAAAATCTGCTGCCACTAGAGTTTGGAGGTGGATCTTGAGTTTACAGTGTATACATTTAAAATATGCATCCCTTTAAAAATGCTTTGTGTTAGCATGCTGCAAATCCAATGGCGCTTATATAACGAGCTGGTCTAGGGCTATTTAATGAAAAACCTGGTCATAAATGTTATGCATATAATGTGTATTTTTTACTTTTTTTAGTTGCTTCATGTTTGCACACAGCTGTTCACATGAGAAATTGTAACTTCATGCTATATTGTGGCTTTGTGTTCCAGATAATGTTCATATTTTGTTTTTGCACCAGATGAGAATCAGTTCCTTGAGAATAAATTTTTTTTATATTTCTAAACTTCAGAAAGTTAAAATTTGGGAAATCTCTTAGACAAATAAGTGTTTTATGTGGCTGTAAAAAATGATGTACACGCTGTAAAATAAGATTGTCACTGTTCTGTGGGATTATTATTTCTAAATGTGTTACTCATCGTAACGGGCATACAATAAAACGCATCTCTTGCACTCCAGATTTTTTGGAGTTTCCTTTTCATTTCTGGTGTTTAAGAAAGTCTCATTCTCTGTAAATTCACCTGATATTTTTAATTGCATTATTCACTAATTATAATGTGATCACATTTCAAGTAAACAGGTTACTGCAGGTCTGTTTATCAGATTGTTGAGGGGAGAACATTTGATTTAACCCTTTAAACTTACAGGTAAGCTATTTGGGTTTGTTTTGCTTATATCTAAAATAATTATCAAATGTGATCCTGACATTTCTTTGAATTTTTTTTTTTCCTTTAAGAGCACAAAAAACTTCTCACATATTTTGGGAAAACCCAGGTAGGCTTTTCTCTTTTTATCTGTGTAATGGGACAGCTTGCAAAATGAAATGCTAAAAACGCTGCTATCCTAAATTCCCTCTCTTTTTAGAGTACTTGAATTACAACATCAGTAACAGATTAAAAGGCTGAAGAAGAACATGCTATTAAATGAACCCTTCATCAAGGATTTCCATCGGGCTTTGAGCCACTGAACTCGTAGGTTTTGCACAAAGAGCAGAAATTAAGCAGACAGGAATGAATTCATCTGGTTTTTGTTGCTGCTTTTCCTTGCATGCCCAGCAGTCAGAAGGGAGAAAATCTTGGTGATTTAAAGCTGTGGATTTCTCACAATGTCACTGCTTGTTCCTGAACGTGACGTTGAATGCATGCACTGAAGGAGTTCCTTCGTAGCAGCCTGGAGATGATCCCTGACTGCCCATGGCTGTGCTGGCTCATTTCCCCACCCTGCAGATGGACCAAACAATCAGGTAATTGTTCTGTATCAAAGCAGGAGCTTGGTTGCTGTTCTTGACATAAGATTTTACTAGAAGGTGGCGTTTTAAATCCTCTGAAATGCAAGGATAAAATGTCACCTGTATCCTCAGCAGTTTGAGGGACAGCTCCCAAATCCTTCTCAGTGCCCTTTCCAGTAAATATTTAAGAGCTGTGACAGACAGGTTAGGGTGCTTGAGCAAGCAGAGCCTCACACACGTGTGCAGGGCTTGCTCTGAAATGTCAGATCTGTTTGGTGCAGCTTTTTAATGGGCTGACAGATGCAGTTAAAAGTGAGTCACATCCTGATCATCACTGGTGTTTTTCTTTCCTCAGGTTTCAACTGCCCACAATTAAAGGTAATAAATTAGAGAGAAAACACGGAAGAGCTGCAGCAGAGCTCTGGAGGTAAAGGTGAGGTACTGGGTGTGGGCTGGTGGCTGCTGGACCTGTCAGGGACCTCCCAACCAGGGCTCTCTGTGGCTTTTATTTTACAGCTGAGGCAGAGAAACTTCAATACTGCAGAAAGATCAGTCAAAAAACAGAAGACAGTTTTCTCATTTTCACTGATGAAACAAGACTCTGCATTCTGGCAGATAAAGACAGGGCAGAATGTAGATCATTGTAATTATATGAAGTAAATAGTGTCTGATTTTTTTCTAATTTGTTCCTGAAAAAAATGTAGAAGTCTTGGTGGACCTACCTGAAATTGAGGTGGGAAATGAGCTAAAGTGAGCTGCTTCTAACCAGCATCTACAGAGCTAAGTAAATGAGAAAATGTGTTTCTGTAAACTCCAGCAGAAACCACCTTAGGTAGATCAGTTCCAGTTCCACAGCACAGAGGGGACAGCTGAGCCCACAGTAACAGGTACTTTATAGTAAAAAAATACTAAATTTTCTTTTTAAATAAATAGGGTTTGAAAACAAAACCAGCCCATAAATAAATGGCCATATGCTTTATTTACTAGTCTAATTCAGCTTTTTGACAACCATTTATTGCTTTGTGTTTTGTGTGAGTACAGTGTGTAGGTTACAGGGTCTGGTGATCTCCACATTCTTTGAGAAGCTGTCCTTGGTACCCCAGGACAGAGAGCTGGCTGGCGTGAGCAGGAACCTGGGCTTTTTCTAAGCAGGAAGCAGCTTTCCTGGCTGCTCCAGGATGGTGTGATGGATCAGCTGTGTACAAATCAGAGCATTTGCCTGATGGTGGCCTTTGCCATGGAATTGTCTCACCACACCCAGCAGCTCCTGGTCTGAGCCCTGTGTGCCCTGTGCGGCGCCACGGAGTGGAGGAGACCCAGGTTGGTGTCACTGAGGGGCAGGTTGGGAAATCCATGGCTGGCATGAGCCATCAGGAACTGTGGCCATTAATAACTCCCATTTCTGCTCGTTGTAGCTTTGTCCGAGCTGTGGGAAACACCCGGCCCTGGTGGGAGCACAAGGAGCACCTGCACCCAGACACCTGCACAGGTAACTCTGATGGCATTAAACAAATGTGGTGCTGTTAGGCTTTTTTTTGGTTAAGCTCACCAAAGGTGAAAAGTCTTTTGCTGACAGTGTACCATAACTACAATTATTTATTATACTGTCCCTGTCCTCCGTGGCAGGAGCACGTTAGCTCTGAGTGTAGATGTACCTTTTATTCACTGCTCTGCAGAAAGAGGGGTTGCTTTAGAATCTGTTTTAGAAGAATTACTGAAGTCAGAGGGGCAAGGCACACCTCGTTCAAATGAGGGTATTTAATTAAAGCCTGTTCCTGAAAAGCCAGGCTGAAGGGGTGGAGCAGGCAGGTGAAAGTGCAGGCCCCTCTCAGCCTGGACACACTCAAAGAGCAGCAGCAGGAGCAGGTTTTACCCGTGGCTCTTTGCCCAGTCCTGAAGAGCACGAGGCCAGCTGGACATCCAGCAGTACCTGAGGGAGGACTGGCAGCAGCAGCCAGAAAAGGGACCCAGCCCTGATCTTCACTTGTAAAGATTCGTAGAGAGGAACAAGACTCCCCCCTCATACAAGATGTTTCCAGGACAGACAGACAGTGACCCAGAGAGTTAGACTTGGCTTTATTTCATGGTTACATGTAGCCTCCAGCATTCTTTCCCATTAAACAGTGCCTAGGATCTATATTATCTGGGAACAGAAGTACATGGCTGCAGCAGGAAAGCAAAGCAAGAACCCCACGATAAAAGAGCACCTTTGGAGTGCAGCGTTCAGACTTTCCCTGTGATTCTCTGTGCTGAGTTGCTCAGACAACTGTTGAATCATGAACACCAAATCAGTTTGAAAGAATTTCTGTGGTCCTGCAAGGAGCAGAAATTGTAAATGGCAGGTTGGTCTGATAAGGAAATTTAGTCCATGAGCTATTTTCATACAAAGTTCTTCTATATAAAAATATGCCAAGTTGTTGAGAATTTGAAGCACAGCAAATAAATACTTACAGCTGGTTTGGGGCTGAGACACATCACCTCTGAGGTCAGAAACATTCTCTAAAATGAGCCTTTGCCCAGCCTTCACTGAACTGGGTCCTGCTGGCATTTGCCAGGTCAGAAGCTGGGTTTGGTGTGAGTTTTGTCCTTTGTGTCCAAGCTTCCCAGACAGAGGCAGGTGTAAGGTGAGAAGCAGTTCCCAGTGAGGTATTTTTGAAGTTCCCCAAGACTCTGCACTGAAAGCAGCCGTGGGAGGGGTGGGACTGACATCGGGGTCACTCCCACTCTCAGCACGAGGACAGAGAACATGGCTACAAGGACGAAGTAAAGGTTTAGGTGTCTTCCTTTTGTCTCCTAGACTGCCTCAGGACTGGCTGAAGAACAGGAGTTAGTCAAGAACAGCTGAAGTCCAGAGGGATTGCATCCCACTCTTCCAAGGGAAAAGTGAGTCCTTAATTTTTCCCAGCCTTCCTCACTATCAGACTGAACCTTTTTTTGGATGCAGAAGAGCAGAAAGTAAAGCAGTTTTAGTGGTTGTGAACTCCGTGGAGCAGCTCTGAGGGCTCAGAGGTTTCTTTCACTCCTAAAAGAAACAAGCAGCTTGTTAGAAGAAATACACAAACCTGTTTCTGTTAATGAATAAACTACCTCCTGTAAAGCACCTCATTTGATTACCTACTTGTTTTCTCTTGTGAAAGGTCCAGGGGGGACCAGTGAGCCTTTGCTCCGTACCAAACACTTTACTTTTTAATTTGTCTATTGATGTTTAATTGCGTGACATTTCACTAGGTTGCAATGCACCTGGGTGAGTTTTAGGGATCAGTTATAAAACTCTGTTCTTTGCCAGTGACCTGAACCTTTTACTTTGTTAATGCTGCTGCAGGCAAGGTCCCCCTGGGGAACGTGCCAGGTGTGTTACCTGCATCTGCTCAGGCTGCCACAGGCCTGTCTCCCGTCTCTGTGCCCCCCGTGGTTGTGTCCAGGTGCTGCTGTGACCTTGTGCCTGCAGCCACCACCACCCCTGCTTGGCCACCCTGCCACTTCTCCAGCCTTTTCCTTGTAGTCAAATTTGGCACCACAAGCCCCTCCCTGTAACAGAAATAGTTTCTGCAGCCCTGTTTTCTATTTTTACTCTGAATCACTCCTTAAAATGTCACCAGTCTTCTGCATTCCTGGGTTACTCACTGCCCTGGCTCAAGGTGAGTTTCAGGGATGTGCTGCTTCCTATGTTTTAGTACCAGCTTGGAGTCATTAATGCTCCTAATGCAGAGGAGCACAGCCCTCCCACCTCCCTCCTCACCCGAGAGCACAGCAGGACACAGCCCCTCCTACCTGCCCAGTACAACAACACCCCGGGGCCGGTGTTAGAGCAACGCTGCTGCTTTTGTTCAGGGTAATTATGTACCAGAGAAAACAACAAAAGGTTTTATTTGTACCACACCCACCAATTACTGCCTGCTCGCAAGAGCCAGGACACTTCCCTGGCTGCAGTCAGTCACTTTGCTTTGTGCAGCGAGTTAAATTACCACGAGGGCATCTCTGAGCTCTCAGTTTGGGAAATACTTGCTTTGAAGTTGAATTGAACACTTAGGGATTGCAGAGGGAAGAGTCCCAGGTAAACTTACGTGTTTCCAGATCTCTCCAGTCCTCTCAATTACAATCGTTTGTGATTTATTGACAGGTGATGTGACCTTGTAGTCATCAGACAGCAGACCCAGAATAGGATACTGATTCCTGTACCTGCAGGGAGTCGAACAGGTTGCTTAACAGAGCCTAAACAAAGGAAAGCCCAAAGGATGTGTTTGTAAGAAAGCTGAATAACACATTACTTTTTAGTGATGATGGCTGTCACCCCAGGGGACTGACTGCCGGATAATTTCTCATGCTTCAGTCTGAAGAGCTCCTGAGAAAACCAAAAGCAAACATTGATGTGAAGTAATGTTTTCTGAAGTATCAGTTCAATAAAGTCACAACAAAATATTTGCAGAACTTCGTCTCAAAGAACAGTCTGAAAATCTGTCCTTCTAGAAGGCTGGCAGAGGAACAGCATTCAGTTTAAAACAAATCCTAACCCCCATTCCTGAGCCAGGAGAGGACAAGGGACTTCCTGGTAAGGTTTCACCTGCAGAGTACATGGAGGTCTAAACACAAAAACCCTTAGAAGAGAAATAACTTGCATTATTTTACCTCTTGCTGTTGTTTAATAAAAGCCTCTTTGTCCTCCAGCAGTGATGTCAGTTCGTGCAGCCTCATTTGCAAGTCGCTGTTGCTCCCCTCTCTCCTGGTTATGTCCTGCTGGAACTGGCACAGCTGGGACTGCAGAACAAGGCAGGAGCTCTCAGGTGTGGGGGGCTCTGGGCTCAGCACCCACCCAGGGCTCCGGGGTGGCATTTCATTAACACTATCAACAGTGAGACCCAGGCATTTCCAGATCAGGAAGCTGAGCCACACAGTAAATTCAGGAAGTGCTAGTTGGACTGAATTCTACCCAGTATTAATTTAATTATTTTATAACTCTGTAAAGCTAAACCAACACTGAACCAGTTGAATTGGCTTCCAGGGTTGAACACTTTTACCACTGATTTCCATGAGAGATATTTCCTACATACAGCTGTGACTGGGATTTATTTTTGTTTCCTACTGAGCATCTTTTGACTAATTCTTATGTTATCAGGACACAGGAAATATCCTTTTAGGACAGCCTGCTAATCAGATTGATCCCTAATTTCCTCATGTAAAGAACAGTTGGGTTTTTTTTAAATCACAGCTTTATGTTCTACTCTAAAGGTTTCGAGCCATCACCAGTGTCTATAAATAAAGTAATTGCAGAACCAGGAAACACCCAAGAAGTGCCTGTGGTAGATCTCTGCTGTTGTAACTGCAAGAGCAGCTGTCCCTGCACACAGCCAGTGCCAGCAGAGCCCCTTACCCTGAGGCTGCGGATCTCCCTGTCCTTGTCCTCCCGCAGGTTGTTGATCATCTCCACGTAGCGGCTGGAGAGCTCGTCCGTCGTGGTCTGCAGGGTTGGGCTGGAGCAGCTCTGCAGCAAAGAACCAATTTTTATTTTACAAAGAGTTTTTCATCATTAGTTTTCCCACACTGATCCCTCTCTGAGTCTAGGACTCAGCTGCTGCACCCAGCCAGCTGCACTCACCTGCAGCTTGAGGCTCTGGACCTCCTGCTCCAGGGCCCTCTTGCTGTACTCCAGCTCCTTCAGCTGGCAGTCCTTGTCCCCCTCGCTGAGCCGCAGGGACAGGAGCTGTTCCTCCAGGGAGCGGCATTTGGCAGTGCTGTCCCTGAGCCCTTGCTGGAAAGCACAGGGGCAATGAGCACATGCAAGTCCCCAGGAGAGGAACAGCATCACACGCACAGCAGGCAGCAGTTACTCAGAGTACCCAAAAGTCAGCAAACTGCCCCCATTCTGGCTGCCTGGAATGACACTGAAAACATTTCTAGATTCACCTGCTGCTGATGATTGTTCTCCCTCAGAGAAGCCAACATTGTTTCATATTCTTTTACTTGAGAATCCTTAAAAGCCAAATCCTTCTTCAGCAAGACATTGTCAGTTTCCAGCTTCTGCAGGACAAAAGTCAAAAGTTCTGAGTCAAAAGCTGCAAATTTTTAGTAAACTCTTCCCATAAAGTGCAATACAGTCATTAGTAAAGGGATGTTTTAGAACTGAGAGAATGCTCAGCCTTCTTGCAAGTCTGGGGTTTAGGTACACAGCACACACTGCAGTGCCTGTGCCTTTGTGCTGAGTGGTGAGCGCTGGGATCCTGGCCACTGCCCTTCCAGTCTGTCCCAGAAACAATTTAAATAGAAGCCAACAAAAAATCCCCAAACAAACAAAAACCACCCCAAAACTAAGACCACTGCACAGACTCCTTGTTCTGAACTCCAGTTCAAACTCCTTCTCCCTCAACTTTGCATTTTCCAGGACAATGCTGTGACATTCCCAGCAGTGCCAGCACTTGGGCTGGTGTGGGAAACATTGCTGCTTCCGCAGCAGGAATGATCTGCTGCCTGCATCCACAGCCACAGAGCTGGGGTGGCTGAAGCCCAGAGAGCCCCCGGAGCTGCCAAAGCCACTCGTGTCCATCCAGCCCCCGCGAGGCACTGACAGAGCAGCCCCAGCCTGGAATGCCAGGCCTGGGCTCCTGCTGCCAGCTGGGAACAGCCAGGTGAGCTGTGGGCAGGGAGGAACAGGGCTCACCCCCAGGTCATCCTGCAAATGGCAGAGCTCCTCACGCAGATTCTTGAACGTGGAAAGCACAAGTCTCAGGGATTTGTCCGATGTCGCTCTCATCTGGGAGGGGAGAAATTAAAAGGATAATTGGGATTAATTAGGCAGCTTTGTTTACAAATTCCTGAGAAGAGGTAGAACAGAAACTGGTTTAAAGCTGACAGTAACTTCTAAAACCACGGCACGTCCTTTGAAGTGCCCACAGTTTCTACAAGAAACATTTTCATTGCACTTTGCTCTGCAAATGCCAGTGTTCAATTTCTGCCTTGTAACACAGGACAACATTGTTAAAGTGGAAGGAACAACAGGGTAAGGAACTGCCTTTGTACACCAATAAAGGGAATAATAAATTGTTAATATTGCAGTTATTATTTGAGCTTTCAAAGCTTTGTGCTTACACTGATTTTTAGAATTACTGCCCTGCCTGAAAAGAGGAATGAGTCGTGTTTGAGATCTGGCAAAGATTTGGGCTCAAGGGGGATGGAATTTAATTAACATTTTTTAAAATTTAAATTAAAAAACTTATACAGCCAACTCCTCCCTTTAAAAGGAAAAAGAGCCCAGAGATGAAAGGAGTCACCTGGATGAAAGAGAAAACCAGAAGTGACCACAGCCCAACACTGTTCTCCTTTGGAATGTTAATTTCAATGCCTCTAATAGCTGTGTATTGATTCAGGTGAAAACATAAATTGTTGCATTTCGTGATATATTTATAATATTTAAAAGAAGAAAAATAGACTTTGAAAGGACACACAAAATAACTCCTCACGTTGTGAGCTCCTGGAAGGGCTGAATATTCTGTGCAAAAGCTGTGGTTTTTTACTGTCTGGACAGAAGTGAAACCTCCCTGTGTGTTCCCTTAACTTGGAAGAACGAGCTCTCCATCCATATGGGGATTGGCCCTTGCCCAGTTTTTTATCCCCACTGGTGCCATGGTATGACTGAGACTTCACTCCTAGGGTAACTCACCTTGTTTGTTCTGTAATTAAAGTGGAATTTCACTTTTGCCTTACGGTTTTGTTGGTTTTATTGTGTAAGACACTACAGAGTAGTTTCAAAGAAGGAATTGAGTCAAATGGTGAAATTTAGACTATAAAAGTGGAATTAAAACCCCACTCAGCAATTGCTTCCTGCTAGAGGTTGGTAAATCCCAGAGGTGCCATGTGCTTTCCTGTGGAATGCTCTGTGTCCTTAGAGGAGCCTCTGGCCATTCCCAGCTCGGGATCCCGGGCTGTGCAAACCCTTCCCTCCCAGCCCTGCCCCAGTGGCCAAGGGGTCTGGGAACACTCTGGGTGTATCCTGACAACACCTGGTTCCCCAAAAGCCATTTTGGCTGCATTTTTTAATCACAGCTGTGAGGATGTAAAACCAGCTGGACACAGAGACAACAGGAAATGCCTGTTCCAGCTTTTTCACCTGGAGCTGAACCAGCCTCCTGGGACAGTGTGCCAGTGTGAGGCCATGGAGTATTTGGGGGTTGATGTCCATCTTCCTTGTAAGAGAAGCACAGATTAACTCCAGGTGGAAGGGACTGGGGAGGTCAGAGCAGGGCAGCGGCAAACTCAGACCAGGCTGCTCCTTCACAGCTTCATTGCAATGGATTTTTTTTACCAGGAAGTGATCCCAAGGTGCAGCTCCCCCTAGGATCACCCTCCCCTACCTGAGGGAGCCCAGATCAGGACACTCCTGCCGAGGCTGTCCTGGATCCTGCTCTGACACCCCTGCCTGGCAAAGGCAGCTCTGAGTGCTGAGCTGTGCTTCTGGCATCCGGCAACAAACGGAACCATCGCTGTTGTGGTTCAGGGTTTTGTCCTCCTGGTCTGGTTCTTCAGCTCCCTCTCCACCCTTCCCTGCCTGCTCCATGCCCAGCAGTGGGGTTGGGCTGTGAGCAGGTGGGATTCAGGCTCTGCTTCTGTTTTCAGCACCTCCTGTTTGTGTTTGGCTTTTAAAGTAAAGCCTTAATACACAACACAGAAAGATGAAAAGTCTCTGTTCTCCTGTCAGTGGTCTAATGCCAAGACAGTTTCCAGTGAAACTGGAGGAAAGCCCCAGTAAAGCTCAGTTTACAAACCACAAGTGGACTGTGGGTCCAGCTGACACTTCCCTTAACACCACCCTTCCACCCCTTTACTCTAGAAACAGTGGAATGAGGGAACACAGAGGGAAGTGTGTGAGTTACCAAGTCCCTCCTGTGTGTGAGCCACCTCCGACTGCTCCCAGCTCCTAAGGCTGCCAAGCTCCCATACCTGGAGGAGATAACGAATCTGCTGCTTTGTTGCCTCAGACAGTCCTTTGGGAATTAATTCCTCAATATCTTCAGTCTAAGCAAAGAAGGGAGGAAAGGGGAGACATCTTGATTAACAATTTTGCCTGGTAGATAGTAATGTGGTTTCTTCATTAATTACACAGCTCTGCTATGAAAAACATCCTTAGTACAAGGCAAATAAGAACAAAAATAGATCAAAGTCTATCCAGAAAACTTCCAAAGTCTTTTATATGTGGGGCATGTACAAAGTGAGATGAAGTGATACATGAAGCATATATTCAAATCCTTAAATGTAACATTTATTATAAAAGCAGTATTCAAACCAATTCTCTCTCAGGGATTAACAGCTGATGCTACAACAACTCCCAGCAGTTCCTGGTGGAGCAAACCCTCACGTTCCTGACCAGTGAACGGGCTGATCCCTCAGACAACCAACAGGAGATGCTGCCAGGATTCAGTGGCATTTGCTCCCTGCAGGTGAACCCTGGGCAGTTATTTCGGCCCCGTTCACATTGGGTGCCTTCAAAGGTGCAGCACTTGCTGCTCAGCAGCAGCTTCACTGGCCAGGGGGTAAAGGAGCCTTTGCAAAAAACACATTGTGAAAATACAGGTACCTGTGCAAGTTGTCTTCCAGTGAAACCATTACTGGCACAGCAGGAGAGACTTCCAAAATTTGACTCTCATACTGGAATAATGCAAATGCTTGAAGTTTCCTTTCAGTATTATCACATTTGCAAATACCTGCCTGGCAGTGGGTTTCAGGCTCTGAATGTTATTACCAAGCAGGAACCATTAACTAACAAAGACCAGCCTCCCTCACTGCAACTGGCTTGGCCTAATTTGCTTGAACCCCCCCCAGCGGTGTCAGGGGACAGCCTGGGCCTTACCTGGCACGTGAATTCGATGTCGTGGTTCCTGTAAAACACAAAACGCAAGGATCTGTTAACACAAAGCTGCTTGAGAACTTCCAGGATTCAGGCCCACATTCACCACTAAAAGGTTATCTGGACAATACAGAGCAAGGAAGGGTCTTTATCAGCTCAGGAGTCATTACCCTCCCTCTGTGGTGCCAGGCAGTGACCTGTTCACCACCACTCCAGGAGGAATTCCCAGGGAGGCTGGAGTCCTACAGCAGCACGGCCAACCCGGGCTGACAATCCCCAGTTCTTGGGGCAGTTATCCCAATTATGGTCAGGTAACCCAATTACTCCCTTAACTGCCTGGATAATGGTTTGCCCACAACTCTGCTGCAATACCCTGCCCTGCCCCACCCCAAGCGTTGACTCGGCACTGTCAGGGTTTCTGTGTGGTTAAATTCCCTTTTTCCCTCTGCTACAGGACCACCTTCTTTATTCAGTGACCTTGGGAAGCACCAGACAAGACTGGGAGTGAGAGGGAAGGATGAGGGTGACTGGTAGGGAAGGGGGAAGGTTGTGCAGGCTGTGAATCTCACTTCTTCCCACAGATGGTCTGCAGGGCTCTGCATAAACATGCTTAATGTTCATTTGGATGTAGAGACTGAGCTTTATGCCTGGTGGTGGCTGTCCTTTAATCCATGACACAACATCTCAACAGGACAAAGGAACTTTGGACATTTGGGTTGTTTCTCCAGGACACAGCAGCAGAATTGTGCCATGAAATATATGTCAGTGTGCTGTAAGTACTTGTTTGCTCAGTATACAAACACATATGAGACACAATTCTTAAGCATCAAATTCAATAAATTTCCTTGGCTTACAGCATTATGTCCTCAGTTACTTGCAAATTAGAGGAATGTGTAAAACATCCAGTCAATTCTAGCTGTCAGGAAGGAAAAAAGAGTACAACTGTTCCCTCAGCTGCACAGTGCTGGATGTCTGGGACATGGGAATGACAGATCCAGTGGCAATACCTTGTCCCAATCTTCTCCACGTGCTGCAGCAAACAGCTGTACAGGTCAGTGCTCTTGCGGTGCAGCTCCGCCAGCAGCTCCCCGAAGAAGCGACAGTCCAGCTGCTCGGGGCTGTCCTGGGGACAGCTCACCTGGCAGGAGACAGGCAGGAGATCAGAGCAGGATCCCTGCGGGAGGAAAGCTGAACATGAAAATGCTACAGGTAGGATGGATTTGGATCTGGCTGCTCTTAGACATTCGCAATTTGTTTACACTTCCCTTGGTCATGAGCCTCCCATGTCTGCTGGTTTTCAATAAACCGTAGAGAGAGGAAAGCCCCCATTCCACAGCAATGCCATCATTTGTCATCAGCTCCGTGGGAACATCAGCCCAAGCTGAGTGTCCCAAGCTGCTCGATGGGAGTGTCGGGCTCTGGAAGGTTCTGCACAGGTCTGAGACTGAGGTCCCCAGGGTGTTTGTGTTTGTCACCCAAACACCGACTGGGTGCACAGGAGGGACCTGCTGCACTCCCTCCCCAGCTGCACTAACAGCCTACAGCTACACCAGGAAGCTCCTTTTGCACTTCCAGTGAATCTGTGTCAACAACTTTTGCATCCAGTTGAAATATATTTGAAGCCCTGGTTGATCAGCATAGGAGGAAAGGAATCCTGAGCTGATGTTTGTCGAGGTTACAAAGCAAAGTGTGTTTTTTCCCAAACTCGAGGCAGAGCTGTGCATCCCTCAGTCTTTGAGTACAGACTGACAGGGGGAACCTGACTGAACTGATGGGTAAAGAGAAACAAAACCAAACAACCCAGCGAGACTGAGCACAGGTAACACCACGGGCTGATCTCAGTCAGTGCACACCTGAGCACAGGTCTGGGACAGCGAGGAGCACAACACCTCAAACAGCCCTTTCCCCCCTCAACAGCCCCTGACAAAGCCTTGGGCAGCTCCAGACAGACACACAGACCCCGGTTAGTTACAAGGGAGTGGTGCTGCGAGCTCCGACAACGCCTGCAGGCACAGAAACCCCTTCATTCCCGGAGTTTTGTCCCCGCCTGAGAACAAACCCCGCCGAGAACGCGGCGCGGAGCCCTCACCAGCTCGGCGCGGGCCGTGGCTCTCCTCACGGCGTGTCCCCGGCTCTCGTCGCTGCCCGGGCCCGTCTGTGTCTGCTGGCAGCGCCGGGGCACGGGCGGGCTCTGCGGGCACGGCTCGGGGGGGCTCAGCGGCAGCTGCCGCTCCTGCGGACACAACCGGGGGTCAGTGCCGGCCGGGCCGGGCCGGGCCCTCGCCCCCAGCGGCCACCGAAACGCGGCCGCCGCTGGCCAGGCCGCTGGCGCTTTCCGGTGTTTCAGTAATCCAAATAAAACGGCGTTTATTCCTAACCCAACGTGCGTTTGCCTCGCACTTTTATGCTCCAGGGTTGTAATTCACGGCTTTCCCTCCAATTTTAGTAGCTGCCAGTGAAAAGCACGAGAGACACTTTTCCCGAGGTGGATGTCCCGTTACATATGAAAACTTCCGTCAAAACTACGCTCCTGATTTGACCTAAATATAAATATACCCCAGGTAACAAAAACTAGAAGTAAAACTATGGTTTCCAGGACTAGACTCAACAATTTTTTATTCTTTTCTTTGCACATCATCTGCAGAAAGAAAGAAGCTATTATTTATAATTATTTTTTCCCTCTTCCACTTCAGAGACTGGATATCACAGATAATTCAGCTGTCTAAAATCCAGTGTGGTAAGAAAATTTCAGTTTAAAAAGAAACAAAGTAAAAAACCCCAGGTAAATCACTCTGTGTGATTTTTTTTTCTTGTTGGAAATATTTCAGAGCAATAAAATGGAGCAATATTTTTGCTGTTGACAAAACACCAGTTGTAAGATGAAATTTCAGACAGGTTTGCCAAATATATATTGTCTCAAGAGTCAGTAAAAAAAATATTGTCGTTTTAATTTTTTTTCCAAAAATTTATCTTGGTTGTTCTGTTGTGAAGCTACCGCAAGAAACTAATTCACAGTCACTACTCAGATATAGACTGACAGTATTAGAGATACAAAGCAGTTTTCATTGTTAGTAAAGAAATAAATTCTCAGGAAAAATATAGCAAACATTCCACGTTCTGCTCTCCTCAAATATTGTTTCATTTACTCTGAGAATGTGTCCTAGGTCACAACAAGGCAGTTCTCAGATTGCCAGCTCCTCTCAACAAAAACAAACAAAAAACCAGAACCAAACCAACCCAGAAACATCAATTTCCTGCTACCACCTCAATTTTCTTTTTGCAATAGATAATATAAACACCCAACTTACTTGGAGGGGATTTAA
Source organism: Platysteira castanea (assembly GCA_013397175.1). Taxonomy (NCBI): domain Eukaryota; kingdom Metazoa; phylum Chordata; class Aves; order Passeriformes; genus Platysteira; species Platysteira castanea. The sequence continues at coordinate 162,490 of VYXC01000176.1, forward strand.
TAGTTCATATTTTCTTATTGTCTTTTCATAGATGACATTATTTCCAGGACAGAAGTTTGCCCCTCTAAGAAAAGGGGATAATGGCTCCTGTAAAACACATAAATAAAAACATCCATAAATCTTGTCAAACAGCAAACTCAGGATTAGTGTAATTTTGACTAAAAATAGATAATTTAAAGACATGTGAGATGTCCTTTAGGATGGGTACATTTGAGCATTTGTCCATTTGGAAACGAAGTGGTTGTGCTTGCATAGGGACTGTGTGAAATAAATACAGCAAAACAGTTAATAGCTAATCAATATTAATGAAGACTTAACTGCTGAGAGGTGGGAGCCTGCCTGGCCATTCTGCAGTGTTTTCAATCCCTCATAATTCCATCCCTCACCCTCAGAGGTGTGAGCTGTGTGCTCTCAAAGTGTTTATCACCCCCCGTGGAGGCAGCTGGGGAAGGAGCTGAGGGAACTCCAGCACGGTTTCCCTACCTGATCGGGGTTCTCGATGATGATCCTGCGAATGGTGCCCTGCAAGGAAGGAAAAAAGGTTCAGGGATTACTGCACTTCAACCTCCAACACCTTTTCTGGCAGAGCGCAGGCCCTCAAGGATTCCCAAAGGAATCTCATCATGGACATTGGCTGTAAAGACTTTGGGATCCATTGGCCACAATCACCTGGAGATGCTTTAAGTGCAGGGCCTTCCCACCCCAAAGGAATTGACCCATGTGCAGCACGGCAAGACACAACCCATCACTGCATTTTAAGAGGTGGGTTTTTCTCGATCCCCTCTTCACAGGTCTGAGGGAATTAGTCCATATTTTCTGTAAGTGCAGCAGAACAGGCTACAAATCAAAGCTGGATGAGGCTTCCTGGATCCCATGTCCCTGTTCCAGTCCATCTCTTTTACTTTCAGTTTTTCATGTTACATATCAAACTCAGCGGTGTAGATGGAGATTCATCATCAACTCTTTTTGTTTCACTAAGGCATGAAAATCTGGATTTTGCTTAAACTCAGAAACAGACAGAGGAGCTGCCCAACAACCCACTGGGTCACATCCAGTTCACACAACTCCACAATTGCCACCTAGGGGAGCGATGCCCACATGGAGCATCTGCACATTCCTGAATGAAAAACGAGATGTGCCTTTTTAAATTACAAAAATATGTCCCTGGCAGCAGCTTTGTTTTCAAATAGATTTCTTCACATTTTGCCCCAGCACTGTCTACAAGCAATTGCAGACGCTGTCTTCCACCAGTGCTAACAAATCTCACATTGCTTCAACTCTTCACACCCAGGTCTTTACCCAAACAAGCAGAGTTCCCACTGAATCCAGTCTAAGGGCTGGGCAATTTGTCAGTTGGCAGCATAATGTTTATTCTCCCTCACAGCACAAACCTCCAATTTTCATAATGAATCATTTCTTCCCCAGACCCAGGGGGAAGTTTATGTTGCTGCCGTTCAGTCTCCGACACATTCTCAGCCAGGTGAGAGCAGCTCTGAAGTAGGTCAGGTTTCCTGACAACTGTTGCATAACTTTAGGAAGCCTGGAGCAATTTTCCAAACCTCCCAAGGGTGAATCATAACAGCACCAGGAAAGAGGAACAAAAGTAGAAAATGTGTTTTTGTAGCAGTCACAGTAATTAAGAAATTTCAAAATTAGGAGTGCTGCAGAAATTTGGGAAGCTGCTCAGTGCTGCTCCCACCCCGTGTGCCAGTGGTGCCAGCAGGACTCTGAGTACGGGGACACAACACTGAGAGAAGGCAGCACAGAGGTGGAACGTGCAGCCCAGTCCTGCGTCACTGACACCTGCAGAGCTGGAACTAAAAACTGAAATACTCAACAAAGGAATGGCCACTGGTCCTTCCCTCAGCCGGGTCTCAGAGCAGGCACAGCTCGATCCCAGTGTCCGTGCTGGAGCACACGGAGCTGTGACACAGGAGAGCCGTGGGACAGCAGGGAGTGAGTGCTTCATTCCAGCACAGGGACACCACTTGGCCAGTGTGTGACATTAAACAACAGCTTTGGAATTCGCTGAAAGGTTGGAGGAATGTGCCAGGACCAACTCAAAGTCTACAGAGGATAACACATCCAGGGTGTTGTCAGAGGAATAAACCCACAATGGAGAAGTCTGGAGCATTTTAAGTTGAAGCAGACCTTTATAATATTCACAAGGACAGTCTCATTGTATATGCAATATTATACAGAACCTACAAATGTTTTGCCTGGATAAAAGAATGCTTATTTTCGAGATACTCAAACTCTTTCATTTTCAAAGAACTGCTTTACAAACACAGATTTGCCTGCCCTTTCTCCCATTCCAGCCAAGCAGGCTGGACTGGCACAGGCTGGGAGGGGACCAAGAGGCAGAAATGCTGTGTCTGTGCCAGCCTGGGTTGCCCACACACAGCTCCCGGCTCAGCACAGGGAGGTGCCACCTCCAAGGCCTCTGGAGCTGTCCCCTGGCAGTGGGGACACTGCCATGGGAAGGGATCTCGGGCTGTTTCCATTTTCCAGCATCCCCAAGGGGCACAGCTCAGGCTACTCTCTCCTTGCAGAAGATGCAGGGTTTGGAGATGCAGCATTTTCTAACTGGGAGAAGGAAGGGGAAGGTGGGATTCCAAAGCGAAATGCCAGCGCTGTTGTGGGTTTCAGTGGCACGACTGGGTTTGGAATTTATAACAGCCTGGCCAGCCACTCTGGGTCTATTTTACAGAATCACAGAATGGTTTGAAAGGGACCTTAAAGTTCTTCCCATTCCACCCCCTGCCATGGGGTTTATAAGGAGAATTTTCAAAGGTAACACTAACACTTTCCTAAATATTTTAGGTAGTCTTTATGGTTTTTAAATAATATTTTTAAATATTAGAATAAGCATTTGATAGATTTATCCTTACTCTGTGCCAATTTTATGTAGAAGCAATCAGTCCACTCACTTTTATTTCCACAGGTTCCCCTTGGCTTCAGCTAACACAGAGATGAAAGTGAGAATTTCATCTATGTCAAAGGCCTTTATCCACAACACATTGTCTTGCTAATTACAAGCAATCCAGTCATCTACTCATAATTTATGAGTTCCAGTTGGCAGGTGAAATGGGGAAATGGCAGGCTGTGTTTGAGGCTGTTACAACACAGACCAACCCTGAAGCTGGTTAATATTACACCATCTTCATGGGAGCCCTTTGCACGTCACAGAACTGAGCCCAGCCACACAAACACCTGACTCCCAAAATTCCTCACATGGACAGAGAACCCCTACAAAGGCTGTCAGAGTTTTGCCCTCTCCAAACATCTTGCAAGTGCCATTTCATGTATTATCTTTTCATGACCACAGTGAATGGATCCATACACATAAGCCACACTGGAAGGGAATTTATTCCAAACGCTTCTCATTTAGATCAAGCAGAGCAAAATCTGCTGTGAATTACTCCAAGGACAAAAAGTTACACCAAGAAAGTAAAAAAGCCTGAATCCTGAACTACAAAAGGTACCAGCACGTGTACTCTGTGCACACACCAATTTCAAATTCTCCCTCTCTCCAGCTTATTGAAAGTGTATGTAAACACAAGAGCACACTCCAGCCACATGCCTGAATACTAGCACTGTATCAACAGGGATGTAGATGTCTGTTATTGTTAATCCACAAAAGCTCTGCAGAAGCAAATTAAATATTGCTCAAAGACAGCCCTTTGCTTCACAGCAGTACAGAGTTGAAACTACAGCTCTGGGCTGCCACTAACCCCAAACTCTTGTGTTACAGCAAACACAGATGTGAGGTCAGTATTGGTGCATTATTCACTTTACGTGGCCCTACACAACCAGCTCAAAGGGCAACTGATCCACTCTTTGGGAATGTCCAACACCCCTCCCAGGGCTTCTCTCTGGCACCTCCCATTCAGCACCAAGTGTGCCACTTCTGCCTCCTCCCAGCTGACTTCCCTGTTTGTTACTGTTTTCTGCTTTAATAACTTCCTAATAATCTGTATTAGGTGCCCTCCTTCTCCACCACTGAAACTGCAACCCACACAGAGCCTAACTGAGCTACACCCTCTTGTGCCCACCGTCTCATCCAGCAAAACACTTCAGCAAGAAATTAGTTTTCATCAGCAGGACGTAATGGATTCAGTGACTACAAGAGATGTTGAAAATGTAACATCCTCCATAGAGCAGTGACAGCATTTGACTCTGTAATCCTTGTTCACAGTACTTATCTAGGCAGAAGAAGCCTAGGACTGCAGTGTTTATGCCAATGAATATTTAATTAATTAACTGCAATTCAGACTATCATCCAGCCTAGCTGAGCAGATCACTTATCTGGGAGGTGAGAGACCGGTGTTTACACTCCTGCCCAACACCTTGCAAAAGAGGATTAACAACGTGGATACAGAGGGAATGGCTCTGCCATAACCAACTCCTACAAAGCCATTATGATCACAGACTCGTTCAGGTTGGAAAAGCCCACCAAGATCATCGAGTCCAACCACTCCCCAGCACTGCCAAGGCCATCACTTGACCATGTCCTCAAGTGCCACATCCACATTTTGTGAACTTCCAGGGATGGTGACTCCACCACTTCCCTGGGCAGTGTGTTCCAATGTTTAACCATTCATTCCATGAAGAAATTTTTCCTAATATCCAACCTAAACCTCCGCTAGCACAACTTCAGGCTGTTTCCTCTTGCCCTTGTATTAGCGCAGCCGCTTGCTCACTTCCCAGGATTTACATAAACCATCCTGGAGTGGAAGGCAGCCTCAAACTGTGCAAATACTGCTTTGACGGGAATTCAGATCTTGTATTGGTCTTAATCCACTTTTTTTTTTTTTGTTTTGACAGGTAAATATAACACGGGAAAGAAAATTCAGTAAGAGTACATATTGAAATAAATGTATGTTGCCATTTGAGTATAGCAGAGCAATCCTACCAATGTTAATGATATTCTGTTGTATGAGGGAAAATGGTTTGAGAATAAACTCCAATCTCCTTTCCTGGTTTTGCAGTCAAATCTGTTGTTAAGATATTGGTTTCTAGTTTTAATATACTAGTTGCATGTGTTAAAATGACATTAAGTTCCACCGATACTTTCAAGCGATGCCTTGAATACACACACAACAAACCTGCTGAACTGCATTGTGAGGGCTTTCCAAGACCAACACTTCAGTCGCGGACCTTATTAAGCACCATCGATTCAAACAGACCTAATAAGCACACAGGCTTCGTGTTCTATTTGCATGAGCAGCCCCAAGTCAGCAGAGCCGCGGGGTGACATCCCGGCGTGGGAAGGGAGCACCCGCCCGCGGCGGGATCGCTGCTGTGCTGTGACAGAACCGGCAAAAACGGCGTTCTGCCTTAAAAGGGCGCCGGCGCTGGGCGGACACGGGTGACACCGCGCTGGGGCCGGTGCCGGTGACCGCATCCCTGCCCGGGGACAGCCCGGCGGGGCTGGGGACGCTGGGAGCGGCCGCAGCGGCTTTTCCACCGGGAAACGCGCGGGGCTGGCGGGGGATCCCGGCCCGACCCTCCGGGCGCACCCGCAGCTCCCAGGGTCGGGCTGCGGCTTCGACGGCGCCTGATCCTGGCCGGGAGTGGTCGAGAGGGGAGCAGCGCCCGAGGGGCCGGGCAGGAGCCGGGTCCCAGGCCCGGAGGGGAGCAGCACCCGAGGGGCCGGGCAGGAGCCGGGTCCCAGCGCCCGAGGGGCCGGGCAGGAGCCGGGTCCCAGCGCCCGAGGGGCCGGGCAGGAGCCGGGTCCCGGGTCCGAGAGCAGCGCCCGAGGGGCCGGGCAGGAGACGGGTCCCGGGTCCCGGAGC
>VYXC01000176.1:168453-281593 GCA_013397175.1 Platysteira castanea
TCTGCCGTACCTGTGGCGAGTCGCAGCCGTGCCCACAGTCCAGCGGCGAGGCGGCCCGGGAGGAGCAGGAGCTGCTGACCCGGCGGCAGCCCGGCCCGTAGGTGCGCACCCGGTCGTAGGCCACGGCGCCGTCCTGCTGCTGGTGCGGAGCGGGGTCCAGGCAGGGCAGCGGCCGCGGCGGCTCCGGGCACGGCGGGGGCTCGGGGCAGGGCGGCGGCTCGGGGCAGGGCCGGCGGACGGGCAGGGTGCTGTAGTGCTGCTGCCGNTGCCCGCGGATGGGCTCGGACCGACCGCGCTCCCGGTACTGCCCCGCAGCCAAACCTCAGCAAGCACCACTGGGAGAAAAGCAAAGCCCCATGCGCTCAGTAAAGCCCTTTGCTATTGTTCCCTTTACAACGTGTATAGCGGGAGTGTAAATCCATAGTTATCTGCTACTCAAATGACTTAAATATTCTTTTCACGGGAGGTTATGAACTTCGCCAGAGAGCCTTTCACACCTGCAGGAGCCGCGGTCGCCTTTGCCTGGAGCAGCAGCTGCCAGGGAAAGGAGCACGTTCTGTACCTGCATCCCTGCACCTGCAGCGCAGAGCACGGGCTGCCCTCAGTGACCGACTGACCTGAGCATCCCAGGATGGTTTGGGTTGAAAGAGACTTTTAATCCCATCCCGTTCCACCCCTACGGATGGAACACCACGTGGCTCTTATCCAGAAAGGATGGAGTTTGTTGCTTATTCAAAATCCCACTCTGCAGAGAAGAATGTGAACTCGGTTTCTCAATCCAGCCTATTTTGAGTTGGATTCCTCTGCCAGCGTCAGGCAAGCCCTAACTGAGAACATAACTTTGTTCTGCAAGGTCATGTAGCAATAGCATAATTGTAGAATCTTGTGTAATGAATTTTCTTCTTAATGATCAACGTGAATTCTTAATTTTGTCAGTTTGTTTCCCCTACATACTTACTGTGCTGTAAGGCCACATACTACAGTCACACAGAATAAAATATAATTTCTAAAGTACCATCTTAGGACTAAACACCTGTGAGGTGATGGAGCAATGCCTTCTTCACTGTTCTACACTGGCCATTCACTGAAAGCTCTGTCTCTGAAATTAAAGTGTTCACCAATTCTGCTCAACAGGCATTTGGGAAGGTATGGATTTTAGGGTGAGTGCCTACAACAATCCCATATTTTAAGGCACTGTGACATCTGGAGACATATTCATCACATATTAAAAGTTTCACTTTTCCTCTGGGCATTAAACCCAAACAGACACCCTGCTTTACATAGGAGCATTTATAAAAAGCATTTCAGGTAAATTCTATCCCACTGGTTACAAAGGAACTAAGTGCAAAGAAAATCTTGTCATAAAACCTCATTCTTGCTTCATCAGCTTGGAAGAGCTGTTGGTGGCTTCTCACAAACAATTAAAAAAAGAGCATTTCTTGGAAAGCAGTAAAATATGATTACAACGGCCTCTGTTTTACACAGACCATAAGAAACTGGTTTATGCTTCAGTAGGAAACTACAGAAACTGCAGTAATACTCCTCGGGGGAAGAAAGGTTTGTAATATAAAAAGTGGAAACGCTGTTGGTTTGCCAGCTCAGGAATGTTACCTGCATGCAGCACGTTGCCCTGCTTAATAAAGAAATTTCTACAAGGGTCAGCAGAAAGCAGGCCCCAAGTCATCCCATTGTAATGGAAATACAGAACAGCTTCCGGAAGGCTTTGTAGATGTGGTGAGGATTATTGGAGTCATAAATAACAACAGTAAGTAATACATGCATGGTGATCTGTACCAGGTAATGAAAAGAGCCTCAAACAAAGCTTTTGAATTTTAATGTGACCAAAGTTCCATGTACATCCAAACCCTGGGATGGTGCTGCACTGTGGCATGCAGGGTGTTACCTGCTCTGGAATTCTGGCTGTGACAGCTGGGCCTACAAGGAACAAAACTGCTTTGATAGAAAATAGAAAAATACTCCCTTGAGAAGACCACGACAAGAAACAGTGTTTACAGCTTCTATACTTACATTATTGAGGGGCTTGGGAAGCCCTCTGAAGGGCTGAGGCACAGAGGGTTAAGAAGCCTGGCAGGCAGCAGCACCCCATAAGCAACTTGATGAAGCAGATAAAAATCTGCTTTCAGCTGAAGGAAGGCTTTAGAGCTGGAAGTGAAGTCAAAACCAGCTGGTGAGCAGAGGCTTTGTTTGTGTGATCTTCCCTTTGAAGGCAGAGCTATCCTGCACCTGAGGTTTGGTGGAAGGTGCCTGTCTGCAGAGATAGCCCAGCGCACCCACTCCTTCCCTGCTGACCTGATCCAGAAAGCTCCGTGCCCCCACTTTGTTCCCATTGACCTCTTAACCCCAGGCTGCCTGGGTCAGGCTGTGCTGGTAGTGGGACAACACCTGGCAGAGGGAATCAAAGCAGGAAGATGTCCCTCTCCTCCTTCCCAAGGCTGGGACAGCCTGGCTGCAGGGCTCTGCTCTTGTCCCAGCTAAAGCTGGGCGCCAGTAATTGCCACAGAGATGGTGCAAGGCATTTTCAGACAAGAGAGCAGATGTCTAGAACTCGCTGTTCAAATCACAAGTACGTCACTGGTTTTGAAAACCGAGCTCTGTTCAGAAGTGTGTGTTTACAGTAAAAATTACTCAGGACGGTCACAGCCCACTTTATGCGGGTCAGGCTTTGTGGCCTTGCCTTGTACCAGCAGATTCTGCTCTCTGGGGTCCACGCTGGGGCAGAGGGGATTTAGAGGAGCAGCAGGAGGTGAGTGGGGAGGGCGAAACAACAGATGAGCACTGAGCAAAGGTCTGGCTGGGGGACACATAAGGAGTGTTGGAGTGTTGGCTCTGCGGCACCTGGAGCCCCATCTGCCACCTCTCCACGGCAGTTCTGGGGTGGAGAATGCTGAGGGAAAGGATGGCAGGTTGGGTTTGGTACTGCCTGATCCTTTGCCCCTGTGGTTCGTGGCTCTGCAATAACAACATGCTCTACTTCCCACAGGAAAAAAATTAAAAAGCACATGAGGTGAAATGCCTTGAATTGTTTTAGGACAGCACTAGTTGGCTGTCCTGTCCCACACTAGAGCAGCTGCTCAGAGCCCATCATTCCCACTGTTCCATACAAGTATTCCTGTGTGCTCACCCACAATGACTTATCTGCTGTATCATTTTATATTTCATTTAGAAATGTATTTTAACGAGGTGCCTTGCCATGCATAACTAGCAGGATTGGATCCTAAATGCTTCTTGTGTGATTTCAGAATTATAATTCTCTTTATACATTCAGTGGTAAGAAAATTCAGTGAGCAGAAAGGGTTGAACAGAGTTTAGGGTATGGTTTAAAGACTCTCATTTACCTGGCTGGCAGTAGCTCATGATCAGACCATGACAAGTGAAGGAGATCTCTCTTATCCCATTAATATGTTCCTTATAATAAATTGTGATATCAGTTTTAGTTCATACACTTCCAAAAGAAATGGAAATCCTTGGAATATGAAAAAGAAACATCTAGATTTTAAAACTGCATTTATTCATTAGTATCTAGGATGGTTTATAATCTAAAATCATCAAGGAACATGCAAATACACTTCTGCTGTGCCACCAGCGAGAAAAAAGAACCTTTGTATTATAGTACAACAGCAATACAAGGGGTACCAAAACAGAGTAAAATGACTTTGTTTTATAAGGACACTGGGTTTGTGATGGCCCTCAGTATTTTCAACTACTCAAAAGATTGTATTTCATGGTATGAAATGAAATAATACAGTGCTGCACTTACCCTGAAGCAGAAGTCACTTCTTTCTTCTAACCATTTTCCTGTTTGAATTGTTGAGGTTATTTAACAGTCAATTTACTTTGTTTCAGACAGTTAATACTATGCAGGAAAGTGGTGATCAAGCAAAAAAAACCCCTCATTGAACAACTTTCCTCCTACCCATTAAAGACCTTATTCAGCATGCTAAGGAGTGAATGCCTTAGTTGAATAAAACACTGCCAGTCATTTAACAAATATCAATTGCAAAAAACCCCTTCAGAACATAACATTGTATGATCAATATAACATTTTACCCAGTGGTAAGGCTTAGTACGAAATAAAAAGATGATGCTAAACTTTCTTCATGACACTGCAGAAGTCCTCTGAGCAGCAGCAGTGATATCTGTGTTAGGCTGCCAGCTCTAATTTATGGTTCAGGGATGCTGGAAGGGAACTGATAAAGGAAAGGGCCTGCAGACATGTGGAGCACACAGAGCAGCTGATCTGTGAGTTAAACACGGAGTTCCACGCCAAGGAAAGATATTACATTCATTATGACCAAAGAGCAGGAAACCAGTTCAATTCCAAAGCAACAATTTGCATTTCCCCCTCCTGGACAGACTGCCTGAGGAACAGTGCTCCTCACTGAAGGAGATAAAGGAGCTGTGCTTGTGACACACTAAAGTAAGTGTTGGTACCTTGGCATTTTTGGGGGGAACAAGACAGGGATTTGGGAGTTTATCTTTGCTGTTACTTGTATGTGACTAAAAATGTGTTCTAGAAACAGCTCGACTGTCTTTAAAGAAAATCTGAAATCATTAAGCAAGCAACACAGAAAAGTGTTTAGAATATAAAACTATTAAAAGTGAGGGAGTAAGTTCTTAATATCTGTAAATAAACTCTGCTATAGATTTCAGAAACTGGTTTTTTCTAAAAAACCTGTCAAGATGAAAGAATGCCTTAAGATATACTTAATTTCTGATGCATCATCGTTTCCATTATTCAATTGCTATGAAATTTCTATGGCTGAGGATGAAGGATGATTGGAATTTAAAATAAGAAGTGTAGTGAACAGTTCTTTGGTCAATGTGTATCACAGGCATACAGAGACCAGAACAAAATATCTGACTATCTCAGGCAATCGGGGCACAGAAACTGGGACAGGGATATTTTAACCTGCTTCATACTACTGCTAGACCATTAGTAACTACTAGGTTTTTTAACTACTCACTACTACTACTGTTGTAGCAGCCAGAGAGGCTGACTGAAATGCCTTGTCCCATGCCGGGACCTATAGAGCGTCTCTTCACCATATTATTTGGCTAAATATATTATATATTATGAAATATATCTTTTTGTCATAAAATTTGGGGGTTTTTTCCATAGTTCCTCTCTGTTGGAGTGACCTAAGTTTTGGTATGTTCCTACAGTTTACACCTGAAATTTCAACTTTCCCTAAATACAGTTTATGCTGTTTGGTTTTGATGCAACATAGAACAGTTCCCAGGTTATGGATGCATTCAGCAATCTTTTGGTTTTGCTGAAGTAAAACACTGTGCAGAATTTAATTTTGAGAAGATTATTCATTTTCAGCCCTTCCCACTTTTGAGAAAGCTTACATTTCTGACTTGTCTCTTACTGGGCAGGTAGAAAGCAAGAAACTAACTTGATAATTTTTTTTTTCCTATAAAAGTCTATCAGATTGATAGTTGCTTCTCCGGGATTTCAGAACCAGGGCTCCTGACAATCCTCCCACATCTGTTTCATCAGCTGATTAAAATGCAGATCTCTGAGGAGGTAACACATTTTTGGATGCTGGGCGTTTCTCTACCCAGCTCATTATTAAGAGAACAACTTTATGCACCATCAGCAACTTGGCAGCATAAACATGAAACAGCTCTTTTAAATAGGACTTGGTGTTTTGTTTATGAGAACTTCCATTTACCGGGAGGCTTTATGGCTTTTATCACCCATTTGAGCATAAAAGTTTTCGTTATCTTATAAAACCTTTTAGCACAAGAAAGAGTTCAGATAGGAGCCTTATGTAAAGCAATGAATATTTGGTTTCCTGATTGTGTTGTATGATTTTTGGTGGTTTGGATTTTTTTTTAAGCCCACAAGCTACCTGACAAGTTCTAACTTATTCTTCCAAAACTGAGATCCTTGTGTTGATAGAGACAGCGTGTGCTGTTACACTTAATTTTATAACTACTCTTTTTTTATGTTTTAAGTTGGAAAAGAGTCAAAATCAAAACATTCCAGTCAAATGTGTATTTTGATTTTGGTTTTGATTTCACAATTAGAACAGTTGCAGTTTAAACCCAGGGCTGCTGGATTTTTTGAGGAAGGAATTTTTATTTTGACACAGCTCCACCTGTCTATTCTCTGACTTGCTTTCCTCTGCCAGCATAGCAACTGTTTTGCCCCCAAACAAGAATATAAGAATTAATTGTACCCCAGTAAAGCTAACCCTGTGCAATGCTGCTGGCAAAACCAGTCACTGCCCCGAGCCAGTAAAACGCACCTAGTTTTAGGAAGCACAAACATTCATTCTGCAAGTTTTTTCCTTCAGTATCTCACCCTGATTAACATTTCAGGAATCATGTTGGCACACAGTGGGGTAACCCACAGCTCACCATTTTGGGGATTATTGCCACTGCCTCAAAGCACTTTCTAGTTTTAACTATGCCATCAGATTACTCTTTTCTCAGCTACTATAAATTTCCTCCTGCATCAGACAGCCACATCCAGTTGGGCTGTAAATTATGTTTTAAAACACCCTATGGATATGGAGGTTTACTTGTTTATAATGAACGAGATTATACTTTGCACCTTCCTCCCAGGTAGGTCTTCATGCTCACACATTCTATGTAAAGCTCCAGAGCAAGAACAAAGTCCATGGAGCAGTGAGAGATTAAAGAGTCTTGGCTTTCATTAATTGCCTTCTGTTTCCTCATTTACAGAATCTTAACAAACGAGTGGTTTCCAGTCATCCCCGGATATTGGCTGCTCTGAGCAAGCAGCACTCGGAGGGGGTTCCCTGTTGTGGGATTGCTGATGATTTTGGTGGGTATGTGAGTGTACATGTGCACAGTACCAACCTGCCATGTGTCATTGCAATCTCCATTAGCTGGGGCTTTTATGTTTATATCAGATTATTTACTTTTTCCTTAAGCATTTTTCCATTTTACAAAGATGCCACCAGATTGTGTTTTCTGCATTACCTTGTTCACACTTTGGTAATACTTCAGCTTTCCTGCTCTGCTTTCTGCTGTCTGGTTCACACATAATTGTTCTTTTACTATTGGTAACTATACTTACTATTCTTTTACTCTTTTTATCTGTGCATTATTACATTTGTCAAGAAAAATTTTCACTTGCATAATTTGTCAGGTATACACATGCTGAAAAGGCAGCTTACCACCACAGAGACATCAAACAAGCCTCTCTTGCCTGATCTGCTGCTGCTGCGTTTGTTCAGTTCTAAACAATCTGCTTTACCACTGGGTTTCTCTTGTCCTGAAACAATGGAATACCACAAACCCTTCCTACAAACTGCTCAGGCATCAGCACCTTCTGGAGCTTGTTGGTGAAACATCAGCTCCATTCTGCCCGGAGCACATTTTTGGTGTTCAGAAAGACACATTTTCCATCTCGGTTTACCTTGAGATAAATTATTCTATTATTAACCTTGAGAGAGCTGCTCCTCTTGAGAGAGGAGTCACGTTAGACCTTTGTTCTCTCCATCCTGGTGGCTGGAGCAGTGCTGGAAGAGGTGAGGAGGTGCCCACAGACCCGTGCATGGCCCTGTCCTGAAGGAGGCTGAAATTTGCAGCAGTGTCTGCACTTGTATGGAGGCACTTCAGCCCCTGACCCTCACAAACCGAGACGAACATCTCGGAATATCCATCAGCACCCACTTCCCTACTGTGTGCTGCTGTTGGACCAGGAGATGATAATAACAACAATAATATTAATAGTATTGGCTTTAAGACAAGTTAGGAGAGGCTTGAAAACCTGAAGCTAAAGGAGGCTGTTTCAAGACTGCCCTGTTTGCATAAAATCTTAAAGACAACATGAGATATTTGGGAATATCTGGAAGTGAGAACAGTCCTTACTTGAGGCACAGCTGTAGATAATCAACCTGAGACATTTGTACTTCCTCTGCAAGGCAGGTATTGCTCTTCCACGCTTCCAGACCATCTGAAAAACAAGATATATAATTTTAAGATAAGAATATTGGATTTTTTTTTTCTAAATTAAAACCAGAAGGTTAAATAAGAGGTGGCAAGTTTCAGACACTAGGTCTGCCCTTGGGGATGGTCTGTACCATACCTGGTTTTGTTAACTTATTAGCTCTTAAAGCTACTGGTAAAAATCTTGCCTAATGATAATAATAATAACAATAATAACAACAATAATATTAATAGTATTAATATTAATATTAACAAACCACTGTATAACTGTATCAGAAAAGATGTTCCCCCATTCCCTGCAGCCCAATTTCTCTGTCTCTAAGGAAGAGTATCCACAAAGGAGGATGAAAGCATTTTACACCACAGAGCACAGGGCTAAAATAAACTCAGTGTAATAGAAAGGGGTATGTACTTTACAGACAGTGAGAGTGAAGAGAGAGCTCCTAATTCACAAACTACTAATTCTGTGGTCAGTGCAATTTAGACTATCACTCCCCGAACTCAGTAATTGCCTCGTTATTTTAATTGCAAGTCAGCTGCCAACCCAAGTGATCAGTCAGAAAGACACGGAAGAACCTTCTACCTGTGGCCAAGGTAGAAGATAACAACAGGAGCCTTTCCTAAATGATCCATCAGCCCCTCATCCATCCACCCATCAGCGCTGCTGCAGAGACATGGCTGGTCTGTGAGTATCCAGCCTGTAGCTTTAGGAACTGGGAAGAGTTCTGGAAAATCATCAACTATCAATAATAAGTTTTTCTAATGACAGGAGCAGAAGAAAGAATACTCTTTAAGCAGGAGGACTAGTTCAAACCAGTTCTGCGGGAAGCGTCACGCACCAAAGATCAAGAAGAATGCTAATGTGCAATCATTGAACAGAATAGGAGCCAAAACTTGATATAAGGCACGTAATGAATAATGCTATACAATCAGCTTCTCTACACCCACAGCCTCTCTAAATTTATAAGCCATACATGCCATTGGATGGAATTTGAATGCATTTCCCATCATCGAAGGGTACCATCCAATCTGCTCTAACACAGGACCATATTGGGGCTGAGCAGACCATTCTGTTTGTTAGAAACCCACCAGAATGTGCTGGTATTTATATCTCATAAAAGCTGTTCAGTAAACACAGTACAAAGACCTCTGATTTCACCGAATGCATAAACACGTGCAAAGAATTTCATTCTAGGATTCGAACACAAGAGAGCTCTCTGTCAAATGAGCTTAACCATCATTCCCCCAGCCCAGTGAATTAAACACCTTTCCACTTGGAAAAACTGTCCTGGCTTCACCGATTAGCATTTCTGAGTTGAAATGACAAACTCTGAATTTGCCTGTCACAGTTATTTCAAAGGAAAATGCAGTATTAGAGACAACACTTTGGGGTTTTTTCTCCAACATCCTGATGTTGTCTCTGTCCTTTAACATTTCTGTGTGGACTTACATTTGTTGGGGTATTTTTATGGATGTGACAGCTCAAGCCTGTAAGAATGACTGTTATAATTTCATTTATGTTGTAAAGATTCTTTGTCAGCCGTGGAAAAAAGTGAAAGAGAAAGAACTACAAAGCAGCATGACAATCTCTGCCGTGTACAATTGCTAAACCTGCTTCTCCGAGCCACACAGACCGAACTGTAATAAACCAATAAACCAAGACAGAAAAAGCACGTCAGGGTCAGAACTCCTGCCTTGACAAGGGAAGGAAAGGAATCTCTGAGGCTGGAAAGGAACGAGGCACATTTCATTTCTGTTCCTGATTCACTGACAGTGGAAGGTGGAAGGACCTTGAGGGATCAGCTACATCTAAATGCATCTTCAAGTTTGTCAGTCCCTTTCTAGCAACAGCAGAACCTCTGTAGACAATCTACTCCATGGCTCAACTGTTGTCATCAGTTTCCTCAAGATTACCTTGAATTTCTCTTGCTGCCTCTTAAGACCATTATTTAAAGAGCTGCTTGTGGTGAACAGAGGGAAAAATGCTATTTCCTCTCACAAGCTAAAGATTGTAAGATATCACATTTAATAATCTCAAAGACATTTGCACTGAAAAAACCCATACCAAACCAAAAGAGAGTCTCTAGAAATACCTGACAGAAGGAGAAATCAGCTCTCTTGGCAGGCTCTCGCTTTCTGGGCAAGCCAAGCACACGCAGTCAGAATTAGTCAGGGGTTGCAAAATTACTCCAAAGAATCCCCAAATCTCTTCACTTAGCCTGGAAGGTGTTTGGGTTTGCCCAAGGAGTTACAAACTGCCCTTAGGCCAGGCAGGGTGTTTGAGAGCTGATTGCAGACCAGGTGATCTGGTTCCCTGGATGTTCCCTTCCTGCGGGACAGACCTTCCCGGGAATGTCAAACCAGGAACCTTTGCTGCCAGAAACCAGCAGGAGCCCAGCACAGCGTTCAAGCAGAGTGATTTAAGTGATTTACTCACCTTGCAGCCTGCAAAGTGGGAGAGAGTGGGGCATTGCAGTTCAGATTTAGGATTCAAACCCTTCACAGAATCCCAGACTGGTTTGGGTTGGAAGGGACCTTAAAGCCCATCCAGTGCCCCCCCCTGCCCTGGGCAGGGACATCTTCCACTGTCCCAGGGTGCTCCAAGCCCTGTCCCACCTGGCCTTGGGCACTTCCAGGGATGGGGCAGCCACAGCTGCTCTGCAAACTAATGACCCTCAGGGTGTCATAATTACTTTCATAATTATTTCAGAAGAATTTTGTTGCAGGACACAGAGTTGATTACCTCAAAAGCCGTGTGTGTAATAATCTTGCACTGTAACTCAAACCCACAGCATCATTGTAATGATGGCAGATTTTACTCTGTGTAGTATTTGTAGACAAGCAATAAAATATAATGTTGAGAATCTTCAACGTTTTTCCTAAATTTTCCCATTATTAACTATGATTTATGTTCTGTACCTTACTTCTCTCACTGAGCTTGATTTTGTATTATAATTTCTAGAAGTTGCCTGGTTCTGAGATTCTTAAAATATGAGCGATTTTTGAAAAGAAATCCTGAATTTGGAGTAGCTTTTTCACTACTCATTGAGCCAATGACTGAGGAGAATACAGCACAAAGGGAAAGTGAGTGAGCTGACAGAAATTACCAGAGAGGTATTTACAGAGGAAAATATAGAACATTTACAAAATAAAATAATATTTCACATAAGTGATCTGGCTAATTTTAATAAAATATTTGGATGTAATGTAGTTTAATAATTCAAATGTTTATAGTCTGGTAACACTAGAACAACAGAATGGACCAAGCTGTGCAACTTTCTTCCTAGACTAGAGCAGAGATGCATTTCAGAGTCATCTTTGCCCAGTACATTGGGAAAGATAAGTGACGAGGCAACTTCACAGTGGCTCAGACTCAGAAAATTTTGATTTGTTACCTTGGTGCTGTTTTGGGTCGATGGCAACAAACCTGAGTCTTGTGCAAGCATTTTAGAGAGAGAATTATGGGTATAATTCAGGAATCAGGTGCTTTGTAGGGTGGAGTTAAACTTCAAAGGCGGTGAAATAAAGGCCAGTCATCACTACACTCACAGCTGTCCTTCTGTTGTAATTAAATAGCACGTTAATTTCCAAGTGTTATGACTTTTAATCAGCTATATAAAAATAATAATAGTAATAAGAATGATAAGCATCATCACAAAGTTATTATGAGAACGAGCTGAGATCCCATGCCCAGTGTTTCTAAAAGTTCTTACGGACAAGTCATTCCAGTACTGTCCAAAATATTTTCTTGGAATGTATCCTGATAAATTTCTGTCTTTAATGAGAATTTTTGCAAAGAATCCCATGGTTCCTACTTGCCAAATGAAACATCTATCCTCTGCTATTGTACTGGACCTGTTTATTCCTTTAAAGATGTGAAATAGGTTTTATTCTGTTTAGTCAGGACACATCCATGAAAAATTGTCATTTTGCATTATATTACAGGGGGAAGGCCAAGTAAAGGGATGGCAAATGATTCATCACAACGCATGAATAATATTGCAGCTGCAGATCCCAAATATGATTCTCGACTTCATTCTCTGATTTTTACACCACTTTCCCATATAACAAACTGGATTAGATATATCCATTCCTTTCTTCTGTAGCACAGGAATACATAAGCTGTCCTTCAATAAATGGGTGTTTTAAACCCTATCCTCCAGGCCTTTGGAGAAAACATGAAAACAATGAAAATATGACAGAAATGTCAAAAAATCAAAACCAAAAACCCCACAAAAAAAACCAAACCAAAACAAAACCAAACCAAAAAAAACCCCAAAAAACCCATCAAAAAAACAAAATAAAAAAAGCGCATGTTTTGAAATATTTAGACTGAAAAAGACAGGATGAGTCAATGGACCTCAGCAGTTCCTCCTGAAGGTTTCGTACCTTGTCCTTGTGCATTCCTAGTTCTCACAGCTTGGGCAATTCTTACAGCTGGTTATTTGAAGCAAATCTCTTTTGTTGTGAGGTTTTTCCCATTTGGTTTTGAGCGAGCCACTTCCAACAAGCACCAAAACCACGAGTGAAATCCTCGTTGCTGGTTTGGAAAACCTTCCTGGGCTATTACGAAGAGTTCTTGGAAAAGGAAGGTGCCCGTTATGTTCCAGCCACATTCCATAAGGATAAAAAACAGGGCTGGGGAAGGACCATTAGAAGGAATCATCAGTTTTGAATGCAGGGATACAATGTCAGCCAGTGCCTGGATTCCAGCAGCCACCCTGCCAGGGAGACAATTCCCTCTCAGGATGAAGGGAAGGAATGCAGTCACGAGGAGCTGCAACTATCTCCCAGCTTGGTCCATGTAACCACCCAAAAATGCTCCCGCATGTTCTGCAAACATTCCATCCCTCCCCTGACACATCCCCTGCTCAGGCACTCGGGCAGGAACACTTCCTGGGAGCAAGGAGGTGCCTCCACAAAGAAGAGGCTTTTTCAATCATTCTAAAGACCAGCCAGTTAACCTCCCTTCATATCATATATTCGTGCCAAATAGTGACAGTGAGGAATTTTCTTGTGAACTTGGTCTTATCATCAAGACTACTAATTTGGCAAAACAATTCCTTCCAACCGCTTCCTAGCACTCCCCAGTTGACTGATTTTTCTTGTGTTCTCATGTACGTAGCAGCCAAATGGGAGTCCTACCAGCAGGAACATTTTTACTGGATGTTATGTGCCGTTTCCCACACTTTGCACTGGTGCTATATTTGTTATTTACAACAAGCCCAGATTGTTCCTGGACCTGTGCCTATAGAAACTCCTGCTGTAATGTGTTTATACGATCTATAATTACAGGCAAGCTGCGACCTGTCCACAGCCACTGCAGAACAAGCTGCATTATCAAACACATGAGCCAGTCCCTGGATTAACTATTCCATCTGATAAATTCCCCTTCTTCAGCAGCTGATGCCAGGGAAGTTAAAAGAACACAGGTTGCATTTTTGAGATGGCCAATATATAATATTCCAATATGTAACATTCCAAGCCAGTTAGAGGACATTCAAAACTACCCAATTGTCCCCAAAGCAACAGGGATGTCAAGGCACCTGGCTGAGGATTAGGCCAAGATTAGCTCATGTCAGGCATTTGCATTTGAAAATACTTGTCAAAAACCACAAAAAAGATGTAGGAACAGCCATGGTCCTCACCTGCCAGCAGAGCTTCATGCAGCTGAATCTGTGTACACAAATACAGACTGTAAAATCTGGTTATAATCCTAGCAAACAACAGATTATTGCAGGTTTTGATCTAAATACTGTGTCAAGATAAATAATTAGGACAGTCTCAGTACTTGTAAGGAGAAAGATCTTTATAGAAGTAACATTTTAGTTAAATAGAACAGTGGAGTTGAAAGGTTTAATTATAAGAATTATTTTGATGTTCTTCACATACAGACCTTAATACCTTTTCATACCCAATATTTTATATCTTTCTGACATCAAACATCTAAACAAGTATTTTTGCAATAAAAATTGTAATTATGTGCCAGTAATTTTCTGTTTATTTGTTCTGACTCAAGGCAGCAAGTTTTCAGGAAGAATTTTTAAATCATCTTAATAATTATAAATAATTTTAATCCCATCTATTAAATATCTCTTTCATATGCGATGTCTGAGACAGATTTATAAACCCTCGCTTCAGTAATATCTTATCTTTTGCTTACATGCCATTATCTAACCTGTTGCTCTCTGTGCCCCATCACAACTCAGATAAAAGGGGTTCTGGTGATATTTTTGGATATTCATTCCCATTAACAGAGGAGCTGAGGCAGAACATGATGTGGAAATCACTGCATCCAAATTGCCGAGGGACAGGCAGGGCAGGGGCTGGTGGGGCAGTTTGCCCTTTGATGTTTTTCTTTCTTTACAAATTTTATTTTGAGTGAAATCCAAGCCTAAAAGATGAACTTTGCAGTTATGAAATGGATGTGGCCAAAGGACCAAAGCACAGCTGGTCTCACTGAAACGAGGTGGAGATGGCAGAAATCTTGCAGCAGCAATCTTACAAAAGTTGGTAGGAAAACTGCACAATTTGCTTTATCAACTCACCAAGGGCATTCCTGCACGTATGGGAAACAACTTCTGCTCTCTCATATCTGACAATTCCCAATTTGTAACTCCAGCAGTGGTTCTTTACATGTGAATGAAACATTATTTTGTTGGTTTAGTCTTGCTCTATACTTACAATCAAGTGCAAGAAATAATTACACAGGATTTTGATATGGAGTTCCCATCGTGTTTGGTGTTTTCTATTGCATCATGACATTATTAGAGATTATCTAAGAAGTCACCACATGCTGGTACCTCTGACACAGTGGAAGAAGGAGGAAGGAAAGAAAAAGTTCCTTCCTGAGGTCACTGTGATTGTAAGGGCATTACAGACATTTAATCTCCCACAGGGAAATTCCCAAGGAAGTGCACATTAATACCTCAGTTCTGAGCTCTTACAGCTCCAGCTCTTCCTTCCCAACTCTCTGCAGCTACACAAAGCTACACGATGTTTTAATCAGGAAAATAACTCCACTGTAGACCTCATTTTTTAAAAAATAAAGTTTTCTACAGCTGCCTGGTGTTCCTTTGAAGGGAGTCTGTCTTGTATGTAATATTAATGGCATTTGAATCAATATAGAAGTATCATGCATGTCATTTCTCTGAAGAATGTTACTTAATTACACATACACCCAATTATCTCTTAATGGCAGGAATTTCTGTTTACAAACATGGCTAATACTGCGTATTTGAGGCACTTAGGTTTATTCTAAACATTAATAACACCTCAATATGAATTATTAGAAGCCATTCCTACACAAAACCCCACTATCTGAGTGTGCCAGCTGGTGTGCCAGACCCATCATGGTCAGGCAGTGAAGAGTCTCAGCTGATAGGAAAATGTGTTTATATGGGATCAGGCTTTTTTCTCTCCGGTTCTGTTGTGAATTTTAGGTTATCCAAGGTAAACCATCTCTACCTCCTGCCTGCTCTGTATTGCAGAATTCCAAGTCCTTGTAGTAAACAATCCCTTCTCACGTCAGAGGCTCCAGGCAAAGCTGATCCAGCTCATCCCAGCAGCTTCAGCTGGGGGACTTTTGATGTCCCATTTGCTATGATGTGTAAATACCTCAATATAAATGTATGGATGTGTGAATATGGATTTATAAAACAGATTAGGCAAATTATTTTCTACAATATTCCCTTCTTCCCCTTACAACCTCCTGGAGCGTGATCTTCCCACAGCTGTTTTCTGAGAGTTCTCAGATCCACAGGGGCACGTTGTGACCTCAGTCACAGGGCAGTAAATACAGAGCAACTGCCCTGGAGTTTATGGAATTACTCCCCTCAGAAAAGTGTAAGTGAAGAATTTTCCCCCTCTCCTTCACAGTGGCAACTGAATTTCGCTGGTCCAGTGAAGACCAGGAACTGGTTTTGATTGGATTTTATACCAGGAACACAAATGTCGTGTTCTCCTGGTCTACCCAGAGCCAGTAACACCAAGCTAGAGCTGATAAATGTGTTACAGGAACCAGAAACAAACACAAATCCCACCTCCCACGTTCCTGCACACCAGCAGCCCAGCAGTGCCAAAGCTATCCTGACTTCTTGGAATAATTGTGCTGATGTGCTCAGAGGGCTCCCAGGGACAGGGACAGGCAGCGCTGCCCTTTGTGTGCAGGCACATTTAGATAGAGAGAAGGTCATTGAAGATAATTCTGCTTATGAAGACGGCTGCTCCTTTGAGTCAACCAATTTTTTAATTATGTGTTACTCTTCAGGTGGAATTTTGGATGTTATTTTCTTTGATATCTTTATGACTCATGCTTCAGTTGAGCAAAGCAAGCTTCAATTTGCTAATGCAAGTGTGTACAAATTCGAAACTGGTTAGGTTGGGTGTGTCTGCCTATAGAAACACACATTTTCTTATAGTTTTCAATGGATGTTACTGGTGCAGAATTATCTGGCTACATCTTAGTTGAATTTAAGTATTTCATAGTTTGAATACCATTCTTTCAAAGTTAATTCAACTGGGTAATTGCTGAGGTTCAGAAGCGGAAAATGGCATTAATTGTGAAAAAACTTGTGAGTAAGAAGTGATCTATCTGGATCAGGTCACAGGGGTTATACAACCACTTGGCATCACCTCACATCTGCTGTACGTGCAGGCCTGCTGCCCTCACACAGCCTGTGGAAAGCAGGGGACAAATGAAATGGTTTTCACTGAGCAAATGAAGAAATCATTCTTTTTGTTTTCCTTCTGGCTGTAGTCCATTGTTTGCAAAGCTTGGAGCGAGCCTGCTCCCTCTTCACCCTTCTGCAAAGAGGCAGGGGAGCAGAGCCCACAGCTCATTCCTGTTGGGATGGGAACATTTCCAGCCTCGCTGCAGGGATTCAGAGCCCCTTTCGGGCGGGTGTCACAGCACGAGTTCCGCAGCCCCAGCGGCGCGGAGCAGCGCTGCTCCCGGCTCTGCTCTCCCCTCCGGGCTCTGCGCTGCGGAGCAGATGCTCCCACCCCGGCACGGGTGACCTGTGCGGGGCAGGAGGAGCTGCTCAGGTTCTGCCCCCGGCCAAACAAGGCACCAGCCCCAAAAGAAGGCAAGGAAAAAGGTGGTTTGATCCAAGCCCTCTGGGTAATCCTCCCACCCTCCCCTCCCAGCCGGTCCAGCTGGGACCATTACCAGATCATGCTGCTGTGGTCAGCACAGCACAAAAAACAAATTCAAGACTTCCTGAGGAATCTTACCAACACACTGGGACTTCAGGGGAAAACCACAAAAATATAGTTTGCATTTAAATGTAGGTAACTCTCCCCTGTGCGTTTCCTGGTACTATAGAAATCCTGATTTATTACACACCTGCAGTCTGTTGTAGGAGAAAAACAAGGCTTGCAAATCAATATTTCAATGTACTAACTCACTGCTTTGCAATATAGCTTGTTTATTATTTGTAAATGTACAAATATGTGAAAATTAATTGTACCATTTGCTTTCTCAAAATAAATATGTTTTTTCATCTACCAATCCAAATGTTTCCAAAGAACTGAGTGATTAATATCGTCTCTAAAACTGTGATTATGTCAATAAACATAAAGCAAGATATTGGACTGAGTATGACTCCAACTGTGAGTGATTTATGGTGATAAAAATACACAGATGCCATCTGTACCAACAGAAGAACACTCGTCACAAATTTGTCTGATGGTAACACTTCTCTCTCATTTCTACTGAAACGAGCACTATTTCCTTTCCAATGGTACTGACAGTAAAATATGGCCACTTTTCAAGTGAGTAACCTACCAGCAGGAGAAATGCACCAAAAACTATGAATTAAACTACTTCTTTGACTCGCTCCAGGCCTCCAGGATGTATCATTGAATGCTCACCAAGTATTAAGCCCAGTTTGCCAGCCTAGCTCTGCTCACTCAGTAGCTGCTTCCACACGAAGAGGTTTTCTGGAGGTAACACTCCTTACCTTTAGCAGAGAAAATCTAAATAAAAAAATGCCCCAACCAAAATAGTAATGGCTTTAGGTCCAGAAGCCAGCCTAAGTCTTTAGCCTGCGTGTCTGACGCTTGCCAGCATCTTTGCCAGTTCAGCATTAAGCAAGAGAGCCATGGGGTATGCACTGAGGAAACCAGGGCAGGCAGTGAGCACTCCGTGATAAATATCAGTCAACTTCAAATGCTGACAGAGACATCAAAAGAAAAGGAGAATTTAAATAGAATCTGCACACAGAGAGCTCCCAATAGCAGCAGTTGCAGAAACAAAGATATGATACCCAAAGCAGTAAATAATTTCTAACCATGAAGCAGATACTGAGAGTTTGAGAGTGGTGAGGGGTTACCCCATTATTAGCATTTATTACCAGGTGTAAATAAACACATGGCAAGTGCAGGGGAGGCTCTGGCTGGGTGCCCCATGAGGATGCACAGCTCAGCCTCCCATTCCCGGTCCTGCCCTGACTCTGACCATCCCTGCATGTCCGGAGGAAGGGAGATTACAGATGCCCACAGCCTTTCAGAAATATTTTTCACTAGCAGTGGCCTAAAGTATGTCTGCCTTGGGATCTAAAATATGGCAAGTATGTAAATTAAAGTGCAAAGTAAAGCTGTATTTATTTCTGATTTTTGTTCTGTCACTGTGCTTCCACCCCCTCTTCTGTCAGTCCTCCAACCCCCAAAATTTCCTTTGTATCAGAAAGCTGACAGATTTAGCTCCTGAACACTTCAAGCTACTTTGCTTGCTGAAATTTAGGAAAACTGAACAGCTGTCATTCAAACATACTTTGCAAGTAGCAAGCCTGTTCACTTTCTAATGTTTACTCCCTAAAAATCAACACTTAAGTGACATGTCCTACTGACATCCTAAACCCCACACTCCAATCTGACAGACATGTGGGACAAACATGTGCCAGGGCCTGGGGTTCCAGAGCTCTCACTCAGCTGATGTTGGGGATACGTGGAATAACTCTTTCTTTGCTGTTTTGAAATGTGCAGAGCTTTTTGGTGCAGTGGTCACTCTTGGTCAGGTTACGAATTTGCCTTCTTGGAGTGAAGGCTTGAGGATAATTCCATCCCGGAGCAACTCACTGCACAGGCCCAGGCAGAGGAATGCATAAGGAGCAACTCGCCACAAGCTGAATGGCTGAAGCTGCTTATTTCACGTAGATTTAATGGTTCTGGTGTCCTTCAGGACCACACCAGGCTGTTACACTCCAATCCAAGATCTTTTTCTCCTTAACAAGCTGTGAGATCAAGAAGCCTTCGCTGGGCAGTGTGAATTTGTTCATGAGTTCACTCGTTCATGATTTCACATCATGGTCCTCACTAAATCTTCTGAAATGAAGTGCACTGAAAGCCACACAGAATCTCATTTATCAAGGACTAGGGAAAGACACAGTTAAAACTCAGTTCTTGATAGCTTTTCCTCTAAGAAGCCAACCAATTTTTAGATTCCACAGAACTATCACAGAAATGAAAATTAAATTCACTGACTACACACTAGACAACCCCCAGCAGTTTAGTTTCCATCATTTAAGCCTTGCTACTCATTCTAGGGGGTGGATTTTTAATTCCAACTTTGCTGCTGCTCTGCTCATTAGCAGATTTTCCATACCAGCCAAGTGCCACTTATGTGCCAGCAAGACATGCGAAAGTAGGTGATCTGAAATTATTTTCCCTAATGACATTTTCTTTCTGGCTGCAAATAAAAATTGTGTCTGAACGTGTATCAGTATAACGCAACTACACGGCTTGACACAAACGGACACAATAACTACAATCCTAAATTAAATAACTGCACATGAAAATTCCATTAAAATATAGTTCTGGTATTTAATAACCCTCGTTCACCTGTCAGAAACCAGCATCATGGGCATTTCTCTTCTGGTTTGTAAGCTTGTAATGTTCAGTCTAAAGCAGTAAACATTCACTCTTAGCATGATTAGCTGTGGATTTTTACTGAAGTTAATGCAAAAATCCCAGGAAGCAATGAACATTTTTGTACAAATGTGCCTATAAATATGTACTACTAATTAAGTAACAGTTGCATGATTTTTTATTCTGTCCATGCTGCAAAATACTTAAATCTAAACTTATTTTTCTTGGGAAAAGTGATGGAAGATTGTTCCAGGTATCTGCACTTATCAATACCCCCATCCTGAGAACAACACAGCATGAGTGATTTAAAAATGTGACTGAAGACTGGAACAAAATGTTAATTTTACATTGCTATAAATCCACAGAGATAAACTGCATCCATATACCAACAGTTTTCATACTTTTACACCTCCAAATTAACAGGAGAACATGTCTTAAATATCTTTGTGCTCAAGGCCAGGTTGGATGGGGCTTGGAGCAACCTGGAACAGTGGAAGGAGTCCCTGCCCATGGCAGGGGGTGGCACTGGATGGGCTTTAAGGTCCTTTCCAACCCAAATCATTCTGGGATTCCATGATTCCATACAAGAAAGAACAGACACATGAAAATAAATGTCACACTGCAATTTGGATATAAAACAACTCAGAGCATGAAGAAGAAGCAAGGTTAATAAAGAGTTTGTTTCTGTCTTCTGAAGAAGCAGAGCAAAGGTAATCATGTGATAATCTGTAAAATCCCATCATGGCACTCATTATGTGTATCTAATTCCATGCTGCTGACAAAACTTTTACCGCTGGGTCTCAAATTTTGTGCCCATTTTATATCAACTTGTACCACTCACTCACCTCATGGCTCCTAAAGCCTTCACCTTTCGTCCACCAGTGGACACTCAAAAATCTGACAATTCGCAGTTAATTGAAAGAAAAATGCCTAATCAAAGCCTGGGTTTCACAGAGGCAATGGTGACACGTGGCTGCCCAGCTGGGAGCGGGCCTGAGCGCAGTGGCAGCGGCTGCAGAGACAGAGACAAACAGCCCCATCAAACACCTTCAGCAGGGCCACGTGCTCTGGGACGGAGCCAAAAGCCCAGGCTTAAAAGGCCCAGTTACTGAGCAAAACCACACGAAGGCAGCGGGTATTGTTCCCCTGTTTTACGAACGAGGTTTCTGGGAGGTTGGATGAGAACCCTTTTGGAGGTGGCTGGGAAGGAATCCGTATGTTTGGTGTGACAGGCCTGATTTTCATCCCGACCAACAGAAAAAACCTTGTCCCCACGCACGGTGGGGGCTGCACGGGGCGTGCAGACACTGCCACCTCCGCCACCAGCCTCAGTGTAAATATTAGGCTTATCACAAACTGGCAGGTTTTCTGTGAGCCTTTGGCTTGGGGAATTTGCCTCTGTCCTCGTGGTTTTGTTGGGACTGAGACCACACACCTTTCTCCAACGTGTGGCTGTTTCCCTCAGGGTTCAAGGAAAGCAAAGCTGCTTTCAGGAAATACAGCAAGGGGAGGGTGGAGAGGAACGTGGAGCTGGATATGGAAGTGGAGATGAGAGAATACATCAGATTGAGGGTCCTTGTGGGTGGGAAATGGCACAGAGGGCAGGGACAGGCTGGGTGAGAGAGGCAGAGACTGAGCCCTGAAACAAGGATTGTCCAAAAGGGAAAACCACGTGCAGGTGAATGAAGAGAAGACTTCAGGAGACTGAAGAGAAAACCATGTGGGCAAGATGGGGGGAAAGGATGTGCTGGATTGCTGGGAAGAAAAAGGAAGCAGAACAGGACAGTAATAGAGAGGAGAAGGAACTGCAGCTCAGTACATCCTGATTTGTATGAGTACACAGAAACCAGCTAAGAAGCTGCAAGGATGTCAGAATCTGGAATTATGTTTTAAAAATTAATCTGGCCTTCCAAAGTAAATTAAAAAAGAATCACAGGGATCACATTTTTCAAGATAAGCAAAATCCATAAAATATGGTAAAATTACTTTCATTAAAATATATGTCTTAAAGTCAATCTTGGTGGCATTATTTGAATTTACAGAAGCAGAATTTCTGCCTTTGAATGTACATAAAACCTCCAAGTGTCTGAGTAGACACGTTCAAATTCAGTCCCAGAGCAAATGCTGAGTATCCTGGACATTTACAACTCTTTTCCACCCTGCGTTTTCAGACACAAAACCTCTAAAGCGCTGTAGGAGCTGCTGGAGCCACAAATCCATCAAATCACGTGGGAAACCCGATTTCCACTGGTGACGTCAGAATCGCCGCTGGTGGGAAAGTGAGAGAACAGCTCTCTCTGCTGGTCCTTTCCTGCAAAAATGGTGCTGGAGGAGGACTACATCCAGGATAACAAACTACAGCCCGAGCTCCGAGGAGCCCAGGGGCAGCTCCCGCCCTGCCCAGCCGCAGGCTCTGCCCTCCCCCGTCCGCTGCGCTCCCGCGGCTGCAGAACAACCGAGCCTGGGCAGGCGCTGCTGTTAAATGCTCTCAGCTGCACCAGTGCAAGCAGCCTGCGTTTTGCTGGGAGAAGCACTCCCCGAAGTACTTAAAAACCCCAGCAAAAAGAAATGGGATTTGCTCTGTGCCTGCAGGGGAGGGAGATGACTCATTTAAAGGAACACCATCAGCACTGATAGAGGCTGCTCTCACCGTGATTTTCTGCTCCAAATAAGCAAAACTCCGCCTCTGGAGGACTGGGAAGATTCCTGCCTTATGTTATTTTAAAAAGTGAATGAGGACAGAAGGTTGGCAACTAAACTTTCTCTAAATGCTGCAAGCAGTGGCTTTATAGAGCGAGAACACTTTTAAATCAAGATGTGGCCCAGGAGAAGTCAAAAGCTAAACCCCAACCGCTGCCTGCTGGCTTTGGTTCTTTGCTTTGCAAGTGCAGGACAGAGAGACCTGTTCACCATCCTTAAGGAAGCAAAGAGACTCTGACATGGGAATTTCCCGTATTTTAAGATTCATTTGTGGGTACAGAGGACAGTGAGGACCTACTGCAGGAGGGTTTGGCATGCCCCCCATCCCTGGCAGTGCCCAAGGCCAGGCTGGACAGGGCTTGGGGCACCCTGGGACAGTGGAAGGTGTCCTGCCCATGGCAAAGGGGGGAGCTGCTTCCCTTACACAGCCTGGTCAGAACTCACCACTGTGAGGAAGAAGAAGAACAAAAGAAATTAGGAGAAAGCAGATAAATAGGGGTTCCTTCTTAAGCTTTTGATTTCCATGTTATAATCAAGAATAAACCCCCATGAGGTCAGTAAATATGATAATAAACCAAATAAACTGACTTCTACCAAAGCCTTGGTTCAAGCACATCCTCAGATGTTGACTTATCATATCAAATGAAATTATGCCTTCACTGATTCCAGATTTTTTTTTGTAGGGTTTTCCTGCTTGTATGAATTAAATATATTGCTTAATACATTTTATTTTAACATAAAACCATGGCAATATTTTAACAATGTTTCCATGCAAGGATTCCTACTATAGTATTTTTTTTATATATATGTAACATAGAAGGAACAAAAACAGTGCAGTTTTGTGGCCCTATTTCTACTCAAAGGATAAAGTATTTATAGGATTTATTACGGCTATAATTACCAAAAACTCCAAGCAAGTTAAATTATCAACTGTCATTAATTTGTGGAATGTGAGCTCACATTGCCTACAGGTAGCACACAGGGAAATGTTTATTTTGTGAAACCTATAAAGAGAACTTGGAGTTATTTCTAAACGCTAACATTTTACAAATTTGCATTTCTGCAGATGAAGCTATTTTTTATGTCATATTACAATAAAAATCAAGACACACATTGTGAACAAGACTTTCAGACCACTTAGCCATACAATTACATGTGCAGGAGGCATGCACAATTGTGCAGCTAATTTGTGCATGAAATTACTTTGATTGCACATCCTAATTGGATAAATGTGTGTGCAAATGCCAGCAGTCATTGGTGCTGCAATTATCCAATGCACATCCATAGTCATGGCAACTGCCTGCAGAAATGGGATGCAGCCTTGCATACCTAACTGGCCTTGGGGTGCCAGCAGAAATCCGTTTTGTTTTCTCCTACCAGGTCTCTTGGGCATGATATTTCTGGAAATTTCATCCTTATTTCCTGTCCAGATGAGGCAAAGTGATGGACATCAGCATTGCCAAGGTATCTGATTGTTTAGTGAACAAGAAGAGGAAAAGCCAGGAGTTCTTGTCTAGAGGTGCAGCAACTTGAGTCTGCCTTCAATAAGGGAGAAGATTAAAAATCTCCAGCAGTATAAAATACAGCAGGAACATGGAAGTTTATTTTCCTGACTCTGACCTGAATTAGAATTACCAAATGTATAGGTTGTAATTATGGTGGGAATGGGAAGGGTGGGACCCCTCGGCCTCAGCCCACAGAAGGTTCTGGACCATCACCACTGGCTCAGTTTGAGCTTTTTGTGGAGCTGTTCTCATGACCCTCCTTGGCAGTAATTTATAGAAGTAATAAGTGTGAAAAATCTTCTGTTTTCTCACAGAGGTTTTCAATAATTCCTCCAGACACAAGAAAGAACCAACCGTATACACTTCACTTCAATGGTCACTGGATTCAATAGTAAAATGAAAATAAATTCTTCCATTTGAAAGCAGTGGAGTTAAAATACACACCCACACTTATAAGTAAGGGCCCAAATCCTGACTGAATCCTTAAATGAAACAGTTGTTTACAATATTTCTTTTGAATTTAAAGAGCTCTCTAATCATCCAGAGATATAGAAAAATGCTTTTCAATAAGAATGGGTTGTTCAGAGGAGTCTGGTGGGATTTGAAACTCGATGGGACAAAGGTTCCATAAAGTCCTTCACAGCCCTGGAAAATCCTCATCTAAACAGAGACCGAGCAGCTAAGGAAAAGCAGAAGGGTAAGGGAGAAGTTAATGCAAACTCTGTTATCAACCCACCAAGAGCACTAAATCAAGCACTTCCAAAGCACTCCCAGGAATTTTAAGGATTTTCCTCAGCCAGATGAGTTTATTTTGCTAGCAGAAGATATGTTATTATGAGTCTATCTTAGACATGAGTGAAACAGCTTCCTCCCTCAATTGTTGTCTGCAATTCTGGTCACACTCTTGAAAAAAAAATGGACAGAACAGACCAAAGGGCTCTGCAGAAGAGGAAAAAAAATATGATCAAAGCTATGAAAAAAAACAGGAGTGAAAAATAGGGCATTTTTCTTTAGTTGAGATGTGTAGGAGAAGAGTGATAAAGAGATAAAACAGCAAACATTTAAGAAAGTAAATGAAGTGTTTACCTGTTTGCTCTCATAACAGAGGCAGAAAATTGAAGTACATTTAAATCTAGAAAACTCCACTCTTCTTAAAACTAAGGATAAAGAATCTGTGAAATGCACTGCCAACAGAAAGCACAAGAAACAAGGATCCTGTCAACATGGACATGGAACTATACATCTCTATAAAAATTGCTAATATCTGCAATTGTACCAATTCACTTTTAGGAAGGTTTTAGATCTTTTCCGAAACTCAAAAATCCTACATCTCTTCAAGCTAATTATTTTGGTTAGAAAAGCCCCTGGCTGGCCTGATGTGTTTCTTTGACAAGCAGAGTTCTGGTCTCCTCAGTCTGTCCTTGCAGGGAACCTGCCCCATCCTCCCTTTATTTCACAGTCTCCTTACAACTTTCCTGGCTTTCCAAAATGCCTTTGGAAAGAACATCATTCCTGAGCCAAGACAGAAGTGAAGTTTATAAATTGTAAGGCCTGTCTTGAGCAGGAGACTCTTCATTTTCTGTTTTCTGTCCCTTAAGTGTTTCTCTTTCTGAGTGTTGCCTGGGTACAGCAGTGATGCTGAGCTGAGGGTTTCAAAGCAGGGTGAAGATCTCTGCCTCGATGCTCGGACCTGAGTTACAGCCACCTTCCTGAAAATTCACACAGCTTTCCCTCCCACATACAGTTCTACTTCAACAGTTTTTGCCTTAACTTGAGAACACTTCGTTTCGTGGGTTGTGCAGTGGTAAATCTGATCCCCAAGACACCTAGATCTCATGTGATTTTGGGCAGGTCGCAGCCTCCTCGTGGAGTTTTGTTTCCCCCCAAAATGGGGTATCAGCCCTGTTTATGAGGTTTCCAAGTGTGCAGCACCTGTGCCAACAGCAGCATTCCAGAAACACCATCAAACTAACAAACGAGGCCATGTATTAAGCCCCATAATGTTGGAAGGAGGTGGGAGAGGAGACATTTGGGTTTTGATAGCTTTTATATCATAATAAAGATGGAGAGATAGCAGTTTTGGAACTTGTTGATATGCATGGAAGTCCAGAAGCTCCTGTGCTTTCGCTGCAGTGCATCTATCATGGCTATTCTCTTCCAGGACATAGAAAAATGATTCAGCAGAAATTGAAGTTCCTCATTTCTATGCTGCAAGGGCTCATATTCATTTTCAGGGCAGTTGAGAGCCTCAGAAAGATAGTTATTGTGAGCACGCAGCAGCCCTGGCCCCTGAGATGCCCTGCTGAGGACACTCCATCAAGGAAATCACAGCTCTCCTGCTCGCCTGTAAGTGATGCCCTGCTGTCCTCACAGCCCATTACACTGCCCCTGGGAAATGTGGCCCTTGTCACCTGGGGAATTCAGAATTTTCAGTTGTCTGCGGCCTTCAGGTGTAACACAGCTCCCTTTTTTCTGCAGATGGCAGTGTTCTCTACGTACAGGGGAGGAGGAGGACTCGAAAATGGTCTGTTACATCTCTGCTGGGAGAAACAGCCTTTGAAAATGTTCCAAATTCTTATACCTTTACTCTAAAATCTGTGTATTACAACTACTGTCCAGTTCTAGCAGCAGTAGGAAAGAAAAGAATCATTTCTCCAACACAGGTTACAAAATCCAGGTAACTTGTGGGGTTTTTTGTTTGTTTTAATAATTTTTTTAACATTCTTCCCATGGAAATAATGTGAAACAATAGATGCAGTTAAGATGTCACAGTCAGTTGAACAGATGTGATTATTTACCACTAGAGCTGCAGTCATTGTTCTCTTTTTAATTTTGAACTTTAAAAGTGCTTGTACAGAAAGGCAAACCAAGCACCTGGGGTTCCAGCATTAGGTTTTTTTCAGTCTAAAAGATCAAAAGTATGGACAATTTGAAAGGGAAATGGCATAACTGACACTGGCCGAGGGCAACCTCTATTCCCCCATTGTTTCATATTCAGAGAACTTTGTATTTCACTCTTAAGTTTCAGCCCTAAGCCATACTTTTTTATGTGTCCAGCTTCAGGTCTGACAACATCTCAGCATTTGAATTTTTTTCCTCTGGAAATACATATTAAATGTTATAAAATGACAAAGTAGTCCTCAGAGCCAAAAGCCATAGTCAGCAGTAGATTAAAAACTGCTAAAAATATTAATGCAATAAATGATCTAAATGCATATTTCTCTTACATTCCAGTTTCAGCAGAGCTTGCTCCTTTTGGTGATGTCAGTGGAAGGACAAGAAGGAGAGGAGAGGGCTGTGTTTCAGTTTAGCTTCACTTCAGTGACTCCTGGTTCTCATTTAACATCAAATCTCTTTCAGTGGTGCTCGGTTTTTTGGATTCTTTTATGTCCATCAGCTCTTCCCCAGTCTAAATAAAACAGTTTTGTAGGTTGTTGGAAAAGAGATTAAATCATCTCAGCAAACAGTTTGAGCATTTTCCCTTCGACCCCTCCAATTTCTCCCAGGACCCCTCTGTTTGGGGGCTCTGTTCTTCTTTTTACTTCGCAGCAATTTATCCAATTAAAACACAGGTCTGTAATCACAGCAATAATATCCAAGAATTACCGCACACTTTTAACTTCAAGAGCAGAAATTCACTTTAAATGAGCTACTCTGATTTCTATATTGGAGTCACAGAATTTCAGTCTTTGAGTGCAGCAGTTTGTTACTGCCGTGTCTGGACTCACCTACTTCACAATAGGGCAAAAATTCAGATTAGAGGATTTTTTGAGAAAGAAGAGCCAACACTTTCCCTGTTTTTTTCACAGTTTTCAATGACGGGCTGACTCCTGGAGGTTCTAGTCCTTGCTGTGCTTGCATTAAAGGGGTTTTAGCAAACAAACCTTGATCCAGTGAAGTTATTTGTAGGCAAACAGTTTATCTTATTAAGTTCTTTTTTAGATGTACAGGTGTTTCATTAGCCAGACTTACACTTGAAGCTCTTCTCTACACCCTCTAAGTTCTTCGGCACTGTTTACAATTTAAATACCAGAATTAACAAGAAAACACTGCAGAATCAAAAATTAAACCTCCCCGGCCTCAGCAGGGCACAACACAATTCTAATATTATTATTAAATTTATCCTACATTACACAGCATTGACTGGGAGGTTCTGTTGAGTCGTTTAGGACCATTATTTTTAAAGCCCTTTCAAAGTCAATCCGTGCCTGGACCCAGTGTCCCTGCTGTGGTTGGAAGCTCTTTCCCTGTGCTCCAGAGGAGCCCGGGCTGCAGCAGCATCAGCACACAGCTCACTGTAATGGCCACGCTCCCATTAGCAGTGTATCACTGAGCAGAATGGCCCCGGCCTTGTCCGTGCTGATTGAGCCATGATCATTTTGTCAGTGGTATTGCAATATTTATGTTACATTATTGATAAGAATATTGAGGACATTGTACTTTTCCAGCCTGGCAGCAGAGCTGCCTTCCCAAGGGTATTCCCCACAGTATTCCTCACTGAGCAGCGAGGGCTCAGAGCTGGTGCAGATCCATTTCACACACTGTTCCTAATCCCCTGCTCATTTGTTGTGCTGCAGCACAACCTGCACCTAAAACACACGTTACATCTGTGCAAATGTCTTCGTGAAGAATTTTGAAGAATGAGATAAAATTCATCTAATGATACCTGTCATCCATAATGCCACACTGACTGTCAAAAGGACTGGAATTCCCTACAAACCTTTTCTTTTCTGTTCTTTGCCTGGGATTACTGAAGTTTACCAGCCTATGAGTAATTATTACAAACCCTACTATCAAACGAAAACTAGGAATTGAGTCTGGTAGAAGAAGAAAAAACACACACTTGGAAAAGCCCTAATTTACAATGATGGGACTCGTAAAAAATGGAAACATGGTTACTAATGTTTATTTCTCTGTGTCTATTAAATTTGAACAAGGTGCAAAGCTGAATGGATCCCACTAAAGCTAAATTCCATATGCTGAGCTTTTATGGGAATAGCACTTAAGAAGCTAAGAATGCAACAAAATATTGGTAGAAATACTGCAGGCAGGACAGGTTATGTGAAATTAAGCAAGGACAATTTGGTAAAAAGTTAGAGGAAGATTTGAAAGCACTTTATGAGTAGAACAAGCTTGTTCCTAAAAAGTTGCACACATTTCAAGAAAAGCTCATTGGAAACAAAGTCACTGAGCTTGTGCTGAAACCGGAGCTGCATAAAGATAAAATAGGTTCTATAAGTGAGTTATAAATGGAACTGGTACAGCACTTGTTTATGATATTCAAATGAATATTAACACATTTTTAAAAATAAAAATAATTCTTCATTTTATTTAATATGTACTTTTCTTCTTTGACCAGCTTTCTGCTTTATATTACTCCTGTTAAATTACTGCCCCTGAAAAGGCTGTGTGTGATGGAGCAAACCTGATGCCTTGACTGAGAGGTAACCTTTGCAGCTAGATAAAATCCAGTAACGCATTTTAAAGGCTGAGAATTTTGTAATATTTTCCTGAAACATCTACGTTTTCTTTTTCATTCTGTGAATACCTGCAAAATCGCTGCTGAAAAGCAGAGTTACCCGAATCCTCCCCAGCTGACACGAGGCATCCGTGTGTTTTCTCCTTCCCTTTGATGAACACCGAGCAGCCAACGCAGCCATCTGGTCAGGGAGAAAGAAATTGTGTAAAAATGAGATATGCGTGTGTAAATAAAAGATTGATGAATGAAGCCCTGAAAGCTGAGATGAAAGTGAAGCAGAACAGACAGGTAAATCATTCTGATACTTATGTTAGTGCTGAAATTATGTTCCTCTACTTTCTTTTTTTTTTTTTCTTTCTGCTGACAGCAGTGCAGGTGACAAAAAATACTTTCAATTTTGCTGCTGACACAAGTGCTGGAGGTTAGCAAACTGTTTGAGTTCTATTGCTGAGGAAGGATGCTTTAGTCAGAAAGTTTTGTGGCTTCATTTTTAATTACTTGGTTCTTTAGTTATGAAGCTCCAACTTCAACGTTACCTCCAGACAGCCTAGGCTGGCTTGCCAAAATTGAAGTTGTGCTTAGAAAAAAATATAAGTTCTCTATATCTTCTGGCAGAATTTTAAAGCTAAATTCCTTCCCCCACAGGTCTCTGAATTTTCAATAAATAAAATATTAATTTTAGCCAAAGCAAAAGGAAGTAAAATCCAAGCAATTCTTTACAGGCAAGCTTCACCCGGAGCCCATTAGACTGAAAATGCAATTAGGATGTGTTTTTTTATATGAAAATTAAGTTGACATTTTAGCAATGAATAAAAAAAGATGGTGATATGCAAAAAACCCACTGCAACTCATTTTTCACATAACTAATCACTGTCTGACATTACAGAAGGCTCACTGAGTACACCCTACAACTTCTGCACTAAGGAAAAGTACCCGATAACTCATCCAGCATCTGAAATATCTGAAATACCCACTGCTTGTTTGTTGGTGCATTGGGCATTTTATAAATTTAAAGCCAGCAGCGGCCTCAGTTCCCTAACATTTTGCATAACATCCATGAAGCAGACACATTTTGTAGATCAGCATTATCAGTCTTATTTCTGAGTTTACTGAGTACAGTGTTTGATATTTAATGTAAATTATAGAACCACTCCCATCACCACGTTTAAGAAGTTTGGCCTTTTGACTGGCAGTTTGGTATTCTGTGGCTATTGGTTCCCTGATAGTTTTGGAGATCCACCACGAGACGTAAAAGACTTTCCCCACAAATGGTCTGCAGAAGCACATCTGCAACTGAGCAGCTGTGAGTCCACTAAAAAAGCCAGAATTTATCCTGTGTTTGTCACTTCATTTGACGGCAGAGTTTTAGGGGTGATTTCTAAAGGCAGAAGCAGGCTTTTGACACCAGCCTCTTCTCTAAATCTGAACTTAGGAGTTCACTCACATCTAGAACAGGGAAAGAAATACCATCCCTACAAATATATACAGGCAGTTATATTCACACAAAACGAACCAAAATCCATTCCAGATCCTTTTACACTTGGGAATATCCATTCTAGATTCCACTGAGGCATTAACATCCCTGGGAATGGGAAGTTCTTGAATAAAAAATACTGCAGACTTCTTCATAGAGAAATGCTGGCAGTTCACAGTGGATACAGAAATGCTGCTTGCAAGAATTTTTATTGCTTCTTTCCTATCCCGTGAGAGACTTCTCTCTCTCACAAAAGATATCAGTAGAGTTTTGTAAACTATGGACACCTGCAAATTGTTTTTAGGACAAGTAGAGAAAATATTTTGAATATAGTTCGACCAATCACCCCAGAGGGGTGGTTAGGAAATTGACCAATTAAACTATGAGAAAATTATCCTATAAAAGAGCTGTAAAATAATTAAATAAATCAATCCTGCTGCACAACCCCTGCCTGCTGCATCTCTCTCTTTCTCCACTCCGCTCCGGGAAATGGTGATAAGTGACAACAGTTCACCACACAAGTTACTATAAAAATCAAAGGTATAGAGTAACTTATCTCTAATTTGAGCTAGAAGGATAAAATGGGAACAATGCTTTAATCTGTGCTCCACCATTTGTTCCACAGGGAAATCAATTAACTTCTTCCATTTGTTTTTGCAAGCTATAAAACAGAGATACTAAATATCAGCCATCATATCAAGCTAAAAATCAGAAGAGTGTTAAAGGTGGCAAAGAAGCAAAATTATCATGAATCCCATGGAAAGAAAAGGGAATTCTCTCCTGACATGGTAAAGATTATTTCCTTTGAGAAAAGGCAAGATTAAGCAGGGATAACATGCAAGTCCTGGCACATTATTTAATATAACATTTATTGGGCTTTACTGAAACAGAAAGAGACACAGTCACTATCTTGAAGGACACAAGACAAAAAAAGAGCCTGACAAGCTGTCCCAGCCAAACCTCACCACTGTCACCTGCCAGCCATGCTTGGGCATCCAAGGGTATGGGTGGAAAAAAGATCGATTTTGGTAAACAGAATTCTACTCCAGTTGTATTAAATTCCAGACAACAGCAGGATCTCCAAGACACCAGTTCTGAATTCAGTCTTTGTTTCTCCTGAGTCTCACAGTTTGAGACCTCTTCATATAAGAGAGGAGATTTCTGAGGAAGATGTAGGCACGGGCCAAGGGAAGGTGACTGGAGGCAGAATGAATCTCTTGGGCTAAGGGACACGAGATCCTGCAGCCAGACAAGGCGTGGGCAAGGCTGATGGGATTTCTTAGGCCAGCCTGGTGCTGGGGGAGGCAGGGCCTAAAGGCAGCAGAGCTCAGCACTCCCTGTGCTTCCTCCCAGTGCTGTGCTCAAACACACACCAACAGCAGAAATCAATGAGGAATGAAGGTGTGCTCTTCCCTTACTGGGATTTCTCTTTCCTCTGAATCAAGGAAAATAAAAATCCCCAAACAGGCAGAACCACCAACTTGTAGAAAACTGAACGCCATCATCTGATGCTACACAACAGTCTCAGATAAATCTGCTTTGATGATTTTGAGCAATTGCTTTCCAAACAGAACATAGTGTTGAAAAGGAAGTCATAGGAACATATTTTAGATTGAAAAGCTTTGTGAAATTATATAATGCATAAAAACTCAGAGATTTGGCCTCTGTTCACTTTCCTTCCGTTCCTCACGGTTATTATTGCCTCATTATACAGTTGTTTGTACAATGTTTTGGCAGACATTCACTATTGCATAAATTAAAGTTGCTGAATCTAGTCATGCCTACAGGTCTTTATGAAAATACCAGCAACATTTTTATTTGAATGTCAAAGTTTGTCAACCATTAAACTGATTGATTTTTCATTATGCAATTCAATAGAAGAAGCAATCTCCAGTCTCTATGCAACATTACCCAGAGAAAAACACCCATGTTGGAAAAATCCTTCCTGCTTAAAGTCTCTTCACAAAGGAACTGTGCTTTAAGGCTGGCTTCAGGCATTTTATTAGTACAGTAGCAACTGATGAGATGCTGTAATTCAATTCTGTGAAAGAGACTGAATTCATCTGTGGTAATCCAAAAATTCCAGTAATCTTTTAAAAATCTTTCCAAGTGGGTTTGTAAGTGTCTGTTGGTGTCAGGAAGAAGAGGTTTAAGCCCTGCAGTGTGAAGCCACCAGAGCACCCAGGACCACAACCAGCAGAGAGCAAACCCTCCTGGAGAGCCCAGCACTGAGCCCAGAGAACAATCCCCTTACCTTGTGCAGTGTTGTCTTCTCTGCAAAATCCCCAGGGACCACAGGACGGAAGTGCCCAGAAGGAAATCAAAACTCACCTCGTATTCCTCTGATCTCCACAAATTCTAAAACTCACATCCAGAGTTGCATTTAGCTGTCCCAGAGCAGGATGAGGGCAGTGGGGTGTCCTGACAGCCCCTGCCCCTTGGCAGTGCCCAGCCGTGGCCAGAGACAATCATCCAGACCTGCAAAGCTTCAGGCAGGAACTATTTCATCACCTCTCCCCCAGTTTTACTCCCCGCACCAAGCACTCCCCATGTGCACATAAAGGAGGAGGGGACCAGCAGGACTTATATTTTCCTTTACTTTCTCTTACTTCCCACTTATTACTCCAGTATTATTCTTGGCCTGGCACCATTAAATCTTGTGGATGATGTTTGACTCAAAGATTAAAGAGTGTAAAGCACACAGTAACAAGACCCATTTAATTAAACTGGGACATGTCACAAAGTTTACAAAATGAGGCCCAAATACACAGAATTCAAGCTGTAAAGAGGTGAATTAAAATAAGAATGTGCACGATCTGGTCACTGAATATAAACTGCATTTAGAAGTTAAGGACAACAGTGAAATATTATCCAAAACAGGGCCGTGCTTACTGAGTCTTATGACAGGTATCCAACTCATTGCTTTTATTTGGAAACCTCCCTAGAAAAGATTATTTATGCAAATAATATTTTACAAATGCTAAGAGAAATGCCATGAAGAAATAAATCCATAGAATTCATTATCCCTTCTAAAGGGATTACACGGAGTACAAAATCCAGCCGTTATTTTGCACTTTATAACCACAAATAAAGCACACATCCATATTTGTGGTAAGAAACTGAGAGGTGAAATGCTCTCTAATTACTTGATTTATAAGCAGTATCACAGAATAAAATTTGGACAAGCTTCCAATTACTTAAATTCAGTGTTGCAAATCCCAGCTCTCTTCAAGGATAATATTTCAAACTTCAGTTCAGAGTTTTTGGAGATTCTTGCTTAGTTTAGTCTATTCTTTTTTTTTCCTCAAAGGAAAGGATGAGCTAGACTCTACCAAAAAAAAATAATTAAAAACCCCCATGTTTAGTGCATGCAGCAGCATTTTTCAGACTCACTGGACCATGGACAATGAAACTGAAAGCTAATGTCAGGTTAGAGTAAGTTTATTTTTAATTTAATAGCACAGTCAGAAGCACTTCACTACAAAAAGTTACGACTTTCATTATGTCTATAAATAGGCAACCCACTGAATTATCGACTGGAATGTTAATGACATTAGCATTAAGTCCTAATTAAACAATGAAGCAATATGCATTACAATCTGCCAGCAAAATATGCATAATCAGAAAAAGATTTCAAAAAATAAGGACAATTTTGTTATATTTATTAAGCAGTAAACAAAGAGTTTGTGCTGATTGGTGAAACCTCACTTGAGAAACATGGGAAATGTCAGGGATGGAACAAGGGACTTGAATAACAAAACATCTGCTATCCCTGTCACGTTACAAGAGTTACATTGGATTTTTTCCTCAGATCATTTGCCCCTCTACTCAAATATCCCTGCTATCCATTTTTACAGTTATCATTACCACTGTTCATTTTCTTTCTCAAATACATTTACTTTTGTATTTCATTGACCTCTCAAAAGGCTTCAGAAAATATCTGTCACCATTTTACACCTTTTTACTACAGCATTAAAGGGAAATGACTCAGCCACATTCAGTGAAGAAAGCCGTGCCAAAGCCAAAAAAAATATCAATTTCTCTGGAGTGCCAAGTTGATCCATAACCCACTGCTGGTGCTACTCCTCTTGGAGTCCTGCTCTGTCCCATGACACTTGTGCACGTGCTTTCACACATGTGCATGTCAAGTGACCCTTCAGCAGACAGGAATATCCTCACAATACAACTGAGAGGGCTGCTGCTTTTTACAAAACCCATATTTTCACTTAGAACCAGACTGAGAGTCTGGCAAGGAATCAAATGTTTCCTGGCTTAAAACTTCCACGGAGAGAAAATACATCATGTACAAGTGTCACCAATATAAGTCATTTTACAGTGGCTTCCTTAATAGTAGATTTTAAAATATTTTTCATAAAGACATTTTTTCTGTCTTAAAAATGTCTGATGTGATTTTAAAAATGGTGTCTTCATTATTATGTATTATTTCAGCATCCACATATGGAACAGGGGAATACCTCATGACTTAAGCTAATAAGTTGCTGTAAGAACCCCACAGTGGATTCTCCCTGGATAATCTGCAGTCTAAAAATGATTCACTGAAGGTACATAGCTGGGGCTAACACAAATTTTGCACAAGAAAAAAGGCTGAATCCACTGGATAATTTATTCACAACAAAGGAATCAACCATGACTTGCAGTGACTTTCACGCTAGGGAAAAGTTCCCAGAGCAAGGAACTGTTTCGTTGGATTGGGCTGACAGCTGGTCTCTCATCATGATTAAATGGTTTTCCCTTGGGTGAGCTCCAGAAATATGCTTGGGTTTTAGGCAGCATAGATGCAGAATTCCACATTAGCCATTGCAGAGTTTCTTATGCACACACAGTCTAAAGCAGCCCAGGAGGGTTTGGATCTGGTATTTTTTAGTTTGGTTTGTAAGAGAAGACTCTCATATCCTTTCTCAGACTCAAATTTCCAGTGATTAAAAACTTGTTCCCCACTCTGGACATCCAGCTCAGGTGCAATTACCAGCTCAGCAGCAAAACCCACACTGGTTTTATGGCTTGTGAACTGTTTTTGAGGTGCCAGTGAGCTGGAGACTGGCACAGCATTACCCAGGTGTTTTATCATTACTGACCTCAACTCCAGCATTGAGCCAACCATCGCTCCCAGCAGAGCAGCACTTCCCAAACCTGCTTCATGCTTACCCCAAAAGAAAAGGAGTGAGACAGAGCTCATGAGAGAAGCTTCCTGAAGCTGGAGCAGCACAAAAGCACCTCTCAAAGCCAAAGGTGCATTTGTGTGACACCAACTGCTCTCATGCCAGCAGAGAAGCCTGCTCTGGTTCAGAGGGCAGATGGAGGCTCTGTAGGCTTGGCCTGCCCCACTTGCTAAAGTCTTAACCCTACAGAATGTAGGAACAGCACTGAGGCCTTCTCCAGAGACCCAAATATAAAATGAATTATGGGGTGGCACTTCAGAAGGAAGTATGAGATCCTGAAAATCTCCATCTAAAAATGTGCGTGTTCGGAGACTTCCTGAATTGTTTAGTCAAATACACCTGGGTCTGATATACACTCAGGTTGGCACCTTCCATCTCGTTTGTCAACGTATGCAAGCAGTGCAGAATAAATTGTCTGTTGGAATTGTGACAGGAAGAGTATTTTCTATTAAAGTCCCCTCTGATCAAAACTCCCATGCAGTCAACAACTGCATATTCCTGATACTTCACTGTCAACTTTCTAAATCTCAGATGTCATTGAGATTTACAACATTCCTGCTGGGCTCCCCAGCCAGATTTTGAAGAACCATTTGCTCTTACAAACAGGAACTGGCAGCCTGTAAATAAACATAATGGTGGAATTGCTAATAAGTTCTATTTCCACCACGAGTTACTTTGTTGTTGGAGATGAGGCTGACAACATGAATTCCACATGGCTGACCATTTCTTACCACTCACCTCTACAGCTCAAAGAATCCTTTGATGGCAACTTTTCATCACATTAAAGAAGTTCTTGAAATCATACACCTAAGCTAACATTTCCATCTGACCACTGCAGCAAGCTTACTCTTAAACTGGGTTGCAATAAATAAGTGTTTTGTATCAGTGTCTTGAACTTTCAGTATCACAACCACTTCTACATCTTACCACAGATAACTTGGCATTATTACTTACCCAAGGAATACAGGCAACTGCTCTGCCACCAGAGCTTTCCCACATATTTTTGACAATTCTCGCAATGCAGCTAATTCTAACTTTGGGACACTCTATAGTGGTTGGTTTCTGCGAAAGTTTAAGTGATAAACTTCGATGAATTAATAATTTTGTCATACAACACTCATATACACACACATTAGAGAAAAAGTGTTAGGAACTGTAGACAAACACACACAGAGATCAACTTTTTCATGATGTGATCTCAGCACATTGCTCCCCTTATTGGAAAATTAGCAACTGCATTATTGGCAGGGACAAAATCCTCAGAAATAATTAGAAAAGGACATGAACAGAAGACGACTCACCAGAATCTGCAGAGCTTATTGATAATTAATGGCTGAGGAGAGCACTCGCTATGGCAGAAAAGCCAGGAGAGATCTCTGGAGCAGCTTAGGGTAGTTCCACACCAGACTTTTTATGGCCAAGGACTGACTTGCGACTCATAAAATCACCTGGTAGGTAAAACCCAGAAATGCACTGCAGAGATTACATAAAATATCTACAGTAGTAACTGAGTGAGCAACAACATACACAATACAGAACAAATAAACTTATCCACAGATAAAAAATGTAATTCTCATTCGTAGTGCCAAGGTATTGAAGCACATATATGAGTGCTGAGGAAATTAATTCTATCCTTTTTCCAGAAGAGATTATGGATTGTAAGTGACCCAGTCTCTTATTGTGTGAAAACAGTACATTAATACTTCTGACTTGTCATTAATCAATATATCACTAGCAAATTACACTTGAAATTAAGCTGTTGCAACTCACACTGCTGATGCAAAAAGATTTAGAGGGGAGAGAGAGGGGGCTAAAATAAGATGAGATCCAAACCAAGGAGCTGTGCAACCTCCTCAGTATGGAATGGGAAATTGCATTTCCCAGCTACATAAAGAGAATCACTGGGGGAACTCTGACAAGAATTAGTCTATGGAAAATAGAAAATAAAAAGAGAAAATCCCGGTAATTCCCCAAATCCTCTCCAGAGCATTTCAGTGAAACAGCTCATGCTCCAGCACATTTCCACATGGGAGCTGGCAGTGCCTGGATGTTTCTGAATCAGCAAGTAACACACAGAAATTTTGTTTTAGGGGTCAATTTTCCCATTGACGCAAGGAGGATTTACACATGCAAGTCCCATTAACATTAATAGGAGTTGCCCACATAAATCCCCCTGCAATGATGGGAGAAAAGACCCCATAGTCTGCAAGCATCCAAGTTCTAATGATTACCTGTCAAATGGCCCTAAGCATCATCATCACCAGAAAAAGCAGACGAAGCAGCTTCATGGCTGAAAATACCTCCAAAGGAGCAGTAACCACCTGCAGTCCCACAGCCAGGCAGTGCCACAGAAGGGAAAATGGCATAAAATGGACTGTTAGAATACTAAG
This sequence comes from Platysteira castanea, assembly GCA_013397175.1. Classification (NCBI taxonomy): domain Eukaryota; kingdom Metazoa; phylum Chordata; class Aves; order Passeriformes; genus Platysteira; species Platysteira castanea. The sequence goes on from VYXC01000176.1 coordinate 207,000, forward strand.
GGTTAATCCAATTAACCAACTTAAAAAGAAAGTACTCATTAAAAAAGGAATTCAAACATATCAAAGCACTCCTTAGGAAAAAAAAGGTGTGAATATTGTATGAGCTCCAAGGTGCTTGAAGGATAATACAGCTACTTGTTTAAAAATTCAATTAACCTTATCTTTCTTTAACTTGATTTATTAATAATCCTACAGATAAATTGCCAGTTTTTAAAAAGTCATGTTATCTTTTGAATACATCCTGTATGACAAGCCTTAAAAACGACTTCAAATAAGCCTAACCCTCACTTTGCATGCTTACATCATTTACTGAAAGAACAAAATGCAGTTCAGAGCGTGATTTCTGTAAAATACCAAGATCAACAGTCTGATCTACTGCTCCTGCAAGTGAGCTATTGGGTACTCAAGTACCATAGGAAAAACATTTAATGTTTCCATTCACCCTATGAAAGAGACATGAAAACAGTTTTTAAGCAATCAATGTAGTGTAAAGCCATAGCCTCCAACTTGTACATCATTCCATTGGATCTCAAATCAAATTTGCACTATTTCCAAACCCGGCTTCACATGGACATAGAGCACTCAGATACGAATTTATATAAACTTGATTACACAGGTACCCATATTGGCAATTACAGGTGTTCTCGTGCTGAAAGCAGCCAAGAGAATTCTCAGGAAATCCCAGCTAAAAATGAACTGCTTTTCTTTGAAAAAAAAGTTGAAAGAAAACACAGGACAACGTACTCGCAAGCAAACCTTTAATTTTCATCAAGCGATTTCCTTGTAAACATAGATGAGAGATTCAACTGTGATCCCTGTTTTTGACAGACAAACAGGGATAGGTCCCTCCACTTAGCTCTTTTACAGATCTGTGGATGTTAAATACAATCACCATACACTCATGCTTTCCAACACACAGAGAAATTACAGCTAAATGGAGAGGCAGCCTGCTTCTTAATATATATATATATATAAATAACTGCTCAATCACAGGCATCCAGAGGTTACAGTTGTTGAACACTGGGAACATTCCAGCCACGTGTTTTTCTGAGGACTTTGGGATTATGCACACACAGACACACATGTACTGGTACCTATCCAGCAAGGGGTGCAAACACTAACCCTGAAATGCAAACTGGACAGTGGGTACGATGCAGGACAAGGAGAACAGTATCAGTTATGCTGTAAAAAAATAAATAAATTACCCTTTCTGGCCTGGAGCCAGTTTCAAGGCAGGCACGGGCACCATGGGACTGTACAGAAGCCTGGCTGTGGCACAGCCAGGCAGTGCTCAATGTTCATGACTCAGTGGCATCTTTTATTTACTTACGGTATTGAAGCACTGCTGGAACCGTCTCTACTTCATGAAGAAGTTTTAACCCCAACTCCTCAGCTCTTGCTGATCTCTAGAGATACTACTGATCTACTGGGTGTGCATTTTAAAGTAAACCTTTAGTACATGATAAATATTTTTCATATCTGATTTCAAGCATGGTTCAGAAGAAGTGCAAGTTTAACATGGTCATTTACAACAGCTTTCTCATTTTGTAGTTTTTTCATACAAACTAGGTTTATAAATACTTCAATAAATTTTATTCTATAAATGCTTCATGATTTATCATTACAAAATGCATAGTTTACAGCTATCACACCAATTTTAATCCTATTAACTGGGATCAATACAACCTTTGGAATTATCAGTTGAACCTTCTCTACACCACAAACCCCCTCAGTTAATGGTCACTTAAATTTCTCAGACCCTAAACTTCAAAAAGTAACTACTGGCTTACTAAAAGCCCAAACAGTGCAACAAATCCAGGGAAACTAGTAACAGAAATGCTCCATTTATGACTTTGAATTTTGTTGAGAAATCTGGCATTAAGTTCGAATTCTGCCATTTTCCTGTCCCCAGTAAAGGAAGTCACTAGTGAAAACGTGTCATCTCTTAGGTCTTATTAAAAAAACTGAATGTAAAATAGTTGCATGTGAGGAACATCTTCTGGATTTTATTTCCTAGTTGATTATGGCATCAGTTCCAAAACCACACAATAAAGTCACTCCAGAACTGTCAATATTATTGCCTTTAAATTCCATTCCTAAGACCACTGTGAAGAACAGCTGTTTAATTAGCAGTGATCCAAGGATTTTTAGTAGAAGATCATCTTCTAACTGGTAAACAAACTTGCACTCTTTTCTTTTGCTTAGTTTTGACTTGCTGCCTTTTTAAAAGATGAAGGATCCTTTCCAAGATGTAAAACAAAACCAAATCATCTCAACATATCATGAATCCTGTTTTAGCACTTTAAATTCAGATGCTTCATTCTGTATTTTTTTGCTTAGCTACAAACCCCACTGGATCTGATGGACCTATGACTATGTTTGGAAGTACCTCAGCTATCAATGAAACTACTTAAAAAAGACGATTCAAGCTATGGAAAGTAAGGCAATGGCAAATAACACATCTCTGGGGGTTTTAAAGCTCTTTTTCTTACTCTTCCTCCCTTATGTCTTAGTTTGGGTCAACCTCCTCTTCTACTGAAAGAACACTGTTCATTCACTCATTCATTCATTCATTCATTCATTCATTCATTCATTCATTCATTCTTCCTTTGTAACAGCAGCAGCACCTCCACTACTGCTCTCCTCAGCTGAGGATTCAGGCTTTGAGTCTGGTGAATTACTCAATTCAGCCTCCTCAGGCTCAATCTCATCTTCATCATAAATAATATCTTCTGGATTTGGTGGTGGTGGGCAAAATTCCTCTGTTGGAAACATTTCTCGGAAAATAGTCTCAGCCTATTCAGGAAAAAGAAGAATAACGTTAACTTTACCTTGAAATGTAACACCCCGAGGCAATATTTTACAGCTATTTAAGATTAACCTCCGTTCTTTCAAATCAATAGTGATTTAGTACTTTGACAGTATTGTAAACACACGGGAAATCCATTCCTCCTTGCAGACCTCGAAAGAGAAAAAGCAATTTATCTTTTTACATTGTTCTACTGGGAAGTCACAGCGTGGGGCTTTGTAAAAAATGCTGGTCATTCTATGTTGCATTGAGAACAAGAAAGAGGATTTTTCTGGAAGCCAACTGATCTTTTGCACTGTAAAACTACCTCTAGCTGCAGTCTAAGGCAAAGCACAGGAAAGATCTTGGCTCTTTCCAGGGAGAGGGATCCATTTCACACAACAGTGAAACCCAGGGAATTGTACATAAGTACAATCCATACCATGGCTGTACCGGTTTTCTTCTTAGAGTTTGCAAAAAAATTTCTATTTGTCCTTTTCTGAACAGCTCAAACACAGCTCAGCTGAGAACTACTCTCATCCAATAGAATGTTACCATTGAAAATATATCCAAATACATTTGTGGTTTATTAAAAACTCACGTCTATAATTCCAAGGTATTACATGCACAGACCTGTGTGCACACAGAACTGTACGTGTGAAAAGAACTGCATTTGAGATAAGAAGACAGATTTAGTTCTAGACATGAATTTACAATGACATTTGCTCTTCATGCCATCAAGGTTTAGAAATTAAGTACACACAAGAAGTTTTTTGGCCACTGCAATGGAAGATATTAAAAGGGAACAAAGTCTTGGAACACCACTGTGGTTGTTATTACAGCATGGACAATACAACTACAAAATCTGAAAAAAGAACCACAGTAATACAATCTTAGGATTCCAGAGAACCAGGCATTTTATACAAACAAAGGAGGCCAAAAATCCTTTAAAACCCCACAAGAATGCAAGAAGCTCTATTAACTAGTGTTAAAAACTTTTATGTGTACTTGTGCAAATAACATGTACTTGTACAAATACAAATCTATAAGGTTATCTTATAAATAAATTAAAAATAAAAAAGCCTGAGACTTCGGGAATTTATTTACTGGATCCACACGCACTCCACACTTCCATCAAGGCTTCCTCTTCCAACTCCTTGAGCTTCCAAGCAAACTCAGACACCTGAAGCAGATCACGGGTCTGGTTTGGGTTTCTAAGAAGGCAGAGGAATATTCCCTTTGCATTTGTCTGCTCAGTAGCCTATGCCCCAAAGGCAGCCTGTGATGAGAACTCCCACACAGGCAGGAATGCATTTCATCTTGATGTCCCTCCTGCTCCAGGCCCTGCCCAGCCAAGCTGACAAGGGTCACTTAGTGCCACCTGCAAAGGCCCATTACACCACGTGGAATCCTGGACAAGAGGGAATTGTTTGCAGATGAATCCATCACTGAGCTTGTACCCAACAGCTCTCTGAGATGAACTCCACTGCCCACCAGCACTGGCTTTCTATCAGCAGCACTGGATCCATTAATAAGTGCTTAAATGACCCTGTCTACTCTCAATTCATTCAGTTCAATTTCATTTTTCATTCTCCTTCCTAAATTTTACTCTTCCATACCCATGCAAAACTGTTTACCACTTCTTATATTAGTATAGGAAAAAATGGACAATTCTGTTCTCTACTTCAAAACCATGGTTTTGTCATTTGAAAGCCTTGCCTAGTAAGTCTGGGGAGCAAGGGGGTACAACATCCTAAAAAGCTGGGGTTTAACTTTTTGAAAAACTTTTAACTTCAAGTCTGCACTTGTCCTTGCTACTCCAAAAATACACTTCAACTATTGTTGTATTTAATAGAATACTGAGGGAAGATGTCATATTTTGAACAAATATATGAAAAATTAGAGCAGACAAACATTTCCTCTGCAGTTCTCAAAACTGTTCAGTCCAATCAGCCAGCAAATATCCACTCCAAAAATGGTCAAACAATTCCGAGGTTGAACAAAGGAAGAATTTCTCAGTATGTTATGTAGGACATCATGACACTGATTACAACTTAACAATTTAATGGTATAGAGCACTTTCAGGTCTACCAAGCTTTTAAGTTAACCTTATCCAGCTGAAGTCATAGAGAATAAGCAATAGTAATTTAACAACTCTTGTAACACTTTGATACTTGAAGTAATTAAGGTAGACAATAGTGCCTTCAATATTTAGTAGCAGGAGAAGTGTGTGTCCAATTGAACCCAGCATTAAGACACAGGCATGTAAAGCCCTTGCATAGAAACTCCAATAGCTGAAGTTGAATAAAACTAAGTTCTGTTCCTGTTTTACTGTATCCCAGCCTGTTGATAAACTGTGTGGGCTTTCCCAGCAACTTTTACAGGGACCACTACCGAACTAAGAAGACTTGATTAACTCTGAAATCCTTCCAGATATAGAAAATAAACAGGTTAAAGGACAAATATTGGCCTGACAGTTTTAGTACATCCTCTCATGACCATGAAGATGCCTCAGAAGTCTGAAATATGTCAGGGAATATATTACTTTAGCTCATAATAATTCATGTCAGGTTGCAGCAATGAAAACAGAAAACTGGAAGCCAGATGCTTTACTGGATCCACACATACAGAGTTTGAAAGGATCATAAATGGCATCTTCATTTCATTTAGCCTATCCTCAGGGCAAGTAATCGCAACCATCAGCATTAATTCAATATCACACTAGGAACTGAACACAGAATCACAATAAAACAGAGTGCAGTAGTTTGTACATGAGGTGTAGATGGAGAGCTGTCTGTAGGAGGTGTGGTCTTGCCTTCCCAATAATGTATCAGCAGTGCAATCACAGCCTGACAAACAGAATTCAGTAATGCTAATGGGAATGAAGAAATCAATCACAGCAAATGTCACTAAAACACTAATCTCAAAATGATTAAAGAAATTAGATATAATTTTCCAAGCTATCTTCAAGACTAATACACCCACTGGGCTTTTGGGTTTTTTAAAACTGTTCTGATCCATGAGTTTGCAAATATCTCCTGTTTGGAGATTCCCATCCCATTCCTAGAAGGATCAGAGCGATTTGGGAGTGGAAGACAGCACCAACTTACAGCTATTTCCATCCTCCACTTGTCTACAAGGTCCCTACATGGTGTGACTTCTGCTTTCTCTTCAGCCCGTTGTTCACTTTGCTCTCACATACGACTTTGAATTAGGAACATGTTTTCACTGTAGTATTTTCCATTTTAACTTGTGACCACTTGTTTCAAAATTTAAACTGGGTTCAACAAAACACAGCCTCTCTCTTTTTGTCTAAAAGGCTGCGATTTAGGCTCTTGATGGTTCCTCCTCCGAGGTCTGCTTAGCATCTCTCTCCCTGATGGCCAACAGATTGAACACAAAGGCTGAACTACAGCACCAAGAACTGGGCCTTATCTATCCCACCTTTATTCACTGGTAAGAAAAAAAGCTCTTAAGGGAAGACAAATCTGAATGTTAGCAAAGGTGGCTATCAGAATCAGAAATAGGTGTATTTTAAGTGTATTTAATCAGTTTTTAACATATCCTGTTTGAAACAACCGTTTGAAAAACTCAGATTTAGAAAGAAACACATTCACAATTTAAAACTGCTACCGTAATAATTGTTTTGCATTATTTTTTGTCTTTACAGTTCTTTATCCCTCTGGGAGGCAAATTATTGCCTTGTAAAGCAAAATGAAGGATACTATTAGCCCTTAATGACACTGTTCTGACCCTGCAGTTCAGGCTATGTCAGCCTTTCCACTTCAAAATCTTATTTTTAAGAGGTTTATGACTTAGTCATAAAAAATCCTACAACTGGTTAGAAGATGGCATGCACATTGTCTGAACATGGCCATTAAAAACACAGCTTTAAAAATACCTAGTGACACTTAATCCTCCAAAGCTGTGAACTGTTCTCCTGTCTCTGAAAGTGCCCTGTCACCACAGGGGCTGCTGGGGTAGATCTGCCTCAGAATTTGTACCTTCCTTATCCAGGGGATCTCTGAAAGGAAAGTTCTCTATCTAGTGATACCAAGGCAAAGAGTAGGAAAATAGAGGCAGGAGGCCTAATCTACCACATTAGTAACTGTGCTGGGTTTTTCCCCAGTCAGTTTTGGTTTGTGACTATTTCCTGAAAGTATTAAACTTCTTTGGTGATCCTTCCAACTTGAACTCTAAACAGGATTTTCTGGCTTTGATTTGGACTGTACCTCCTCTGGCTATTTCACGATCTCTTCACCCACCTAGTTTTATAATTTTGCAGAGTGCTCATGTATATTTTTGCATAAAGCAGAATAACCCAGATCGTATTGGACTTAAGTCTTTAAAATTAAAAGTTCTGCAGCCAAAATCTGCTCTGCCCAACCTGTTTGACAGCACAGTCGTTTCCCAAAGCAGAGTCTGGCCCAGAGCAGACATAAACGTTGGAGGGTAAGCCAGCATAGGAACTCTTCTCAACTCCTGAAGAATCTCTCATGTTGAAGTAGACTGCCCAGAGAACTCTAGGTTTCTCCAGTTCTTCATTTTCCGTCTCTGAAAAGGAAAAGGAGTGTTTGCAGTAATCAGAGCTGTTGTGTGATAAGGTAAATATGTAATCTAGCATACTGAAAATCCAATTTTTAACATGGAGTTACTGCAACAAAGTATTTTTGCTCTTTAAAAAGCCAATTACTTACCTTTATGAGATTCTCCTTCATCATGCTTTCCCTTTCCTTTCCAACCACAGCTATGCAAACTCCACTTACTCTGCACACCCCACACCACACCAGCAGCAGTTATCACTACAAGCACCCTATCAAGAAACCTGGTCTAAATTTAACACCTCTCACATTATCTCCTTCACTGTGGATAAACTCCCAGAGCACGACAGACTGAACAAGTCCTCCCTGGGCTCTGCCAACTCAGAGGCATTGCACTCCCCATGCACAGATATTTCTGATGTGTCATTTCTTCCCCTCTCATTTCATAGTTTATCTTTGTACCTAGAATCTCTAATTGTGACAGTGCTGCTAAATGAAAATAAATGACTAATTTCTATTTATCTTCACTTACTGAGGGTAGTACTGTGCTACTATAGTCATCACAAATACAAAATTATCACAAACTCAACTTACTTGCTCATAATCTGTCCCTTCCTGCAGTACTTTGCACATTCCTATAATCCCTGTGCACACAGGCAGAAAAACCTCTGGGAAGATGAAGGTCACTTTTTAACAGTGCAGAATGCAAGGGAGGAATACACAACACAGATTTGGAGCTTAATAGATACTATTTGTTTGGAATATTTGCTGTCCCCTTTCTTGTATTTTACATCCTCTAAAATAAATGAAGCTTGTAAAAGACCTTGTGAGATTTACTTCTTTCCAAGGAAGAAACTTCTCAATAACTATGGCATTCAAAACAGTATTTTAAAGCACTTGAATTACAAAAAAAGAGATAAATCTATGCTATTCCTTCAGTATATTTTTATAACTGTCAAATAGTTAAAAAAAAATAGGTGCTACCCATACTGAACAGTTTGAAATATAAATTAAATTCATCAGCCTGTGAAAGTCTGAGCCTTAATACAGGGCAAGATGCTCTTTAATATATTTAAAAGTTCACATTGCTCATAAAAGTTACTTCTTCCTCATTTAGGCAGGAAAATGAATGGAGTCCTCTTCTCCAGGTGACTTTGCCTCTTTGACCTGCCATGGCCCAGTGCTCACTTTATCTGGTGATTCATTTTCAATAACTCCAACAGTATTTGTTCTGACATTTTAATTAAAATACGACCACTACCTCATCCTGATGATAAAAAGGCCTATGTGTCAGGGAAAACTGGCTTTTCAGTGCCTCAGTGCACCTGAGGACCCCTATGATCACAGAGTTTCTACAGAAGAATTTCAGTCAGCTTCTAAACAATCTATCATTTCGGAACTGGATCACTTTAAACATTAAGATTAATGCTACACCTCCCCAGATGATTAGAAGACACTAAGCTGATCTTCTCTTCACCAAGTCTTTGAAGCACATGGCACTGTCTTGAAAATTAAAGATAGAAGTTAAATATTAAAAGTTGAAAATTAGCAGGCTTTAAATTAACAAATATAGAAATGAGAAATGTTTGCAACTCTCCAGTCTAAAAAAGTTTTCTATTTAAAAACCCAAGATGTTTTCTACACACTGAAAGTAAACCGATTATAAATACTGTAAAGTACTCCCACATCTTAATAACTTGCATTTATACCAACAAACCCCCTGTCTCTGAGAGCTGAGCATTGTTTCCTCTCAGAAGAACTGTGATTTACTGCCTTGCAGCATGGCCACACTGTATTTCAAATGCTTTTGCCAGGGTTAGAACACAGCAGCATCTCCCCTATGCACACTACCACTCTGAGCATCTACCAGAAATACGATTAAATTCAAGATCTCAGGATTAAATTTCAAAAACTTGTGTGGAATTAGCCCAAGTATTTCAGGAACAATTTCCTTCTAGACAGCAACTGCTCCATCAGCAGCCTCTTTGCTCTGGGGTGTGGAATTGTCCATCTCATGGCCAAAGTTCATAAATGTAGCCATCAATTTAGGGCCATGTAGATCATTACTGGAAATCCATTTTTGTGGTAACAGTACAGAACAACTTTATGCTTCCACTGCCTACAGCAGAATCCAGAGAATTTCAATTCAAACAGCAAACAAGAAAACACCTGAAGACAAGAGGCTGAGCAACAGCCTGAGAGTAAGAGGAGGTAAAAGCAACCCAAGCAGCTTCGAGCACTGAGGACACCTGGCAGCTGGAAAGGCAGATCCCTACCTTTTGGGGGTTTGGTAACTTTCATAAGGGATACTCAGGTGACAGAAATCACTGAAACCAGGACAGTGTAAAAAAACAGCTTCACAACTATTTCATTTCACTACTGCACCTTTTAATGATGTGCTGAACAGCAAATACGTTTCATGGAAAAAAGAAAGTGTGAAAATTAAGAAGTTCCCAGACACTTACGGTCATGTCCTTGGATACTGAAGTTAAACCACAGCTGAAGAAGTCAGTAACAGATACTTTACAAGGTAACAGATACTTTTTATAAGGGTAAATTATATTTATGTAAAATAATATCATAACACCTCACTTATTTATTTTTACCTTTTTCTGTATTTAGATTGAATAACTTCTGTACAACAGGCTCTAAATCTTCCCTTGCAGTTTTAGTCGATGGACAGGTTAAATGGACCAGATCTGCGAAAAGAGAACACAAACTAATTCCAATCACCAAAACACAGATATATAAACAACATCTACAATTTTTATAAAGCACAGCAGGCTTTCCAGAAATTGCAATTCTTCATACAAATCACTTCCTTTAAGCCAGGAAGTGCTATGGACATACAGTGTATGTACAGCACACAGGAATTCTCTGGGAACACCTCAGAATTCTAAGTGACTTCTGTGATGTACACTATGACTGCAATCCCTTGTACAGCATTTTATTCATCAGCTCCTTGGGTGGGAGGAACTATTGCTGAACTATTCCTTCACTTGCTCTGCTTTGCAAACTCCTGCAGTTGCTGCCATCTCAGAAAATCACTTGATGCAGCTCCCGACCCTTTTCTGTCCCACTGGTCTCTGGGCAGACACAGAACCAGCTGCTTTACCCTGACTGAGTTTCCAGCCATTCATTCACATATTTAAAAGCCTCACCTTAAAGCTTTTCATAAAACCACCTTAATGGACCCATTTGCTCCTGGAAACTTCTCACCGGAGAAGTGTCCATCAGAGAATCATGAAGAAATTTAATGTAACTTTGTAGAGTTTAACCTGATTTGTTTTTTCTTCATTACTGTAAATTTCTGATCCATTTAAAAGCAATGCAGAGCTCTGGGATTATTTTAAATCTAGATGACAGTTTTCTCTCTTCTGTCTGAAGCCTGGCTGTGTTTCTTGTCATCATTTTCCTGTACATCACACAGCTCTTGATCCTGGTTCCACGAGGAACAGGAATTTAACCCTTCATGCTCCTCTACCTTCAGTTTACACACACAGAGATTCTATTCAAACATTAATAGTCAGTTTTTATTCAACCCAAACCAAACCTTCTATCTGAAGGAATATGTACTAAAATAAGGAAAAGGGAGGTGATAATCAGTCTCCCCCTAACCTTAACTAGATGTTTCCAATCCCAAACACTGTAATATAATCTATTCATTCCTCAAAAACCCAGCTATAAATCACTAAAGTTCACATCGTTTACTTTCTACAAAATCTTTTTTATTATCTTTAAGGTTATGGTTATGAGTCACAGTCATCAGTATATATTTTGATTATATTTGATTTACTCAGGTATAACTGCATTAGTTACAGTGGTTGCCAACATTTGTCTTCAAGTAATTCTCCCAGCAAGAAGAACGATGAGTTCAGTTCCTGATTTCATCATTACAGTCTCCATTTTTAGGGCAAGTGAAGGAGTTTGGTTCCACTCAAGTGGCAATACAGATGATGTGCCTGTCATTTGTGCAGTGTGATCAAAGAGTAGATGTATTTGTATACTTATCTTAAATAATTGTTCCAAGGAGAAATCAGTCAGGTTAAAACCCATTTACAGATAATGATGTAAAAGTTTTTAAAAAAACTATGAAATATGTCCCATAACTGGAACTCAGCTATGCCTAATATAGAACTTTATTATTTCAATATATGAAGACAAATTTCATTAAGGAAGGCAGTACCTTCTCTTCTGAAATGAAAGGAATTTATGGAGAAAAGTAAATAACAGAAACCTTAATATTTCAGCACCATAAAAATTCTCCTGAAACGAATACTTTAGATCTATTGAACATCAATCCTTCATTAGTTTCACTTCCTGCCGTATATATTTTGTGAACCCTTAATATAAAGAAATCACCTATTTAAATTATAAGTATTAACAATATGCTTTATAGCACTAAGTTTTTAATTAATTACAAGCTTATTTTTTTTACTATTATTTTAGTAGGAAATATAACTTTGAATGACTTAATCATTTACTTTACTCTTCTTTCATAAGCAAAGAACTTAGTTCAAGCCTATTTAACAGCAAAATAAATTGGTTATTATTACAGCTACTTATTTCTTGCTAGAAAGAACTGGGTAAGGTAACCTCTAATTCTATTCTAATAAATACCCAAAATGAACATTTTATTGCTCATTTATTTCAAGTACCCATAAAATACCAACAACAGAATTCTGTCAGAAGATAAAAAGCTCCCAAACACAATGTATTTCAGGTATTTTCATTTAATATTTCAGCTAAGGGAGCCCATTTTCAAAAAAAACAAATGACAATTTACCAGTAAGATTCACGTGCTTTGGAATATTACTTTTATCTCCTGAAGGAGGATTCATTCCTGAGTAAGTGAAAATGAGTCCCTGAAGCTCCACGATCCCAGGAAGCCACTGCTCCCTGTGTTCCATGCACGCACAGAGATTTCCAGTTCTGTGCCAGAGCTGACAGAGCCAAAGGGGAAAATCTCCTTTACTTACAGGTGTCCTTCATGCACGTCATGGTGGAGGAACACAGCTCAATGACACAAACTGCTGCTTTGCCCAGCTCCAGGGGAGGCACTGTCAGGATGGAAACCTGGGGAGCAGAAAGCAGAGCTTGTGGGAAAGCAGAGGGTCCTGGAGGATGTAGCACAATCCTGACTACAGGTGGAGAGGAACTGCAGACAGTTACACAGTTTGGTTTTCTGCTTTATTAAGACAGAAGAAACACAACACTGTGTGTTGTGTAAACAATTTTACCCTCTAAAATTAAGGACTGCAAAGACTGACAAAGCAGATCCAAATTGGAAGGATTATGAAGTGTACAATGAGAACTTCAAACAGCAAAAATGAATGTTTAAAAAAACCAAAGGAACTGTGAACAAAGTTTAGACAAGATAAATAATTAACAGAATCCTAAGGGTAACAGTTTATTAAAAAGCAAGCAAAGTTAAAATTAAAGACAGCAGCTTCGAAACTCTATTAACTACAGTGTGAGCCAAACAGGAAAATCCCAGTCATTGAACTAAACTGAACTAAAATTTGTAATAGTTCTATAGACATTGAAATACATTAAACAATTACCAGTACAGAGAGCTGACTAAAGATCTTGATTCAAGCACAAACAAAATTGAACTAATGACTTAATTCCTGCCAATAACGTAATATTAACAGATGCAATACACAAAGAGACAAGTGATACAGAATTGGTGTGTACCTGCTGCTCTGAGTCTGTGTTCAGTACAGACTGATCTGTAATGAGCACTGCCCTGGAGATCTGCCTACAATTAAATAAAAGATTGATGTAAAAATAATGATATAATAAATGTAATTATGCAAAATGAAAACAAAAATGTAAAAAAATAGCAATTTAGAATCATAGTTTTGGTAATACCAGGACTGTTTCACTATGTAGCCCTTATTACTATGATTCTTAGTCGGATATTTTGCCTGTTGCTGAAGCAGAAACACATCTGGAAGATCAGTGCAGTATTTTCAAAGACCAAAATAGGTGATGAATAAATGAGTTAAGCAGTTGTACGAAACATCCTCCTTCTGCTTTTTAAAAAGTTCTTCGGCCTATTTGATCAAGATGAGCAGCAGCACATTAAGGACTTGTGATGTTCCAAGAGCACAGGAGCCTTGGGATGAAGGGGAAATGCAGCAGGGTGGAGTTCATTCATCACTTGCAGTTTGTGCTCCTACAGTGCCCAGGGTTATTTCTGCTCTGCCCTCCCTGCCACAGCTTTGCTGATATCTTATCTGCACTACTCTGAAGACAGAGGCAGTGCATGCCCAGAGCTTTTGGCGACAACAATCAAATCGCTGAACAATGAAATTTAGTACTCTCCTAAAGCTGAACAAATTTAAAGCCAGGACACAACTGGCACCTTCACCCTCAAACATATTTTGACGAATATGAAATTCCTAACACATTTAGAGCTCCTGGATTTTTTATACGGAAAAAGGGAATATGATTTCAATGACAACTGAAGAAAACCTGAATATAGAAAGTACACAGGATATCCTCCAGTTAATAGAATAGAAATATTTTGAACAGAACTGAACTGTATTGCAAAAATAAAGGATTGGACGGGAGTCTCCTGGGTTGAACTTGCAGGGTACTTTACACACCATTATTTAAAGAAATTGACTGTGTTTTCTGTTTTAACACATACCTGTAGCACACATCTGTGCACATGCTCTCTGAGAGGTAACTATCTTCCACAATAAAATAGTTGGCACTTATTCTTTGTCCAAAATGATCCACAATAGCTTTGCACCTGTTTAAGAAAACCCCAAGCCATGGTAAGAAATTTTGCTATAAGGTAGCAAAAGCATGCATAAGTTATTAAAATTTAGTTATTTCAATTAATTTAGCTACATATTTCTTGAACATGTGAACCCCTAAACGAATTCACCTGAACTGATCACTAAATCTTAGACTGACACATTCTACCTGGTACATGCAGTTTTCCACATGCAATGCCAATACAAATAACAACATCCCAACTTTAATAAATTGGCCACTTTTTACAGAAAATACAAGCTTACAACACTGGCATTTAGATGTACATTTCTTACCTCATAATACCTTAAAAAATAAAACTGTGAATTATTTTGTAGATACTACCCTTTCACAGTGGGGGTTTCCTTCTCAGGTAGACACCTTTATCAAAACTGAGTTTATTTTGACAATAATATCTGACAAATTAAACAGCAAATTAACTTAGGAGAGTCAGGAGAGATCCCTGAGTGCATAAGACTGTTCTAAGAGTGAGTTGCTCTATCTGTGACTAAATATACCCTTTATCTTTAAGTTACACACAAAGGGATTAACTAAGTCCTGGTGTTTTAAGAACAACACGAAGGTTGTCCATACAACAGGGACAGAAATAGAAGTGGGACAGAAATGCAAACCACAGGAATGAACCCATTAAAGGAGCTTAAATGAGAATACAGATTTCAGATTTTAAGGAGGAAAATTCTCTATGAAAGATCAAACTTCAGACTTATATATGACATATGAAGCTACATCATATATATGAGATGAAGAAAAGGGAGGCTGCACACAGATACTCACTAACGCAACCTCTACTGCGGATTCTATATCCATGGTCTGTGTTCTCTTCTACACTATCAGAACATTTACTGTATAAATAAATAAAACAAATTAGCTATACTGAACTTTTTCTTGGGGTATGAAAATTACCTTTTTTAAAAATTAAATTCTTCTGAATGACTTTTTCAGTGTTTCAACAATTTAACACACAGGACTTAAACCAGTGAATTTCTCACACACACTTACACACGTGCATGCCAGGGAAACATCCAAAGGAACACAATGCCTGAGACAGAGATCATGTACAGATTTATCTGTGTTTTAGCATAATGCAACCTTATCTGTGGCATATCTGACATACAAGTTATGCCTTAGGAATGAACAACATCTCTGTAACTTAAAGCTGTTTGTCAGCTTCTGTGATTGAAACGATCTACAAACCCAAACCTAAATAGGTAATAGCTATCAGCTCCCACTAGGTCTGGTAAACCAGTTGTTCCTATAATCTGAGAAGAGAATTGAAAAAGGGTGCACACACAAACCTCATCTATAAATGTAAGAGGTTTATGACTATTAAATATGGTTTTGTAACACTAACTTCTAATGCTGACTTCCCAGGCACCTGGCCCTACATGTATTCTGATATTCAAGTTCAACAGGTACCCTGACAACAGTACAAGCACTGTTTAACACCTAACGTTCTTCAGTTTCAGATTCTATCCAACAGGTGTTTCACTTGCAACTTTAACAAGTTTTTCCTAACTGTTAACCCCAGTGATTTAATTCTTGAGCTCTCATTTGAATACTGCAAATAAACAAGGAAGTCGAGCTGCTGCAGTTCATTCCTAATCATAACCGTTCTTATTGTTTATGAAACAACTTCCCTGCCACCCCCCAAACATTATGGAAGGGGAAAGGTTGATTAAATGTCATGTTGCATCACTCAAAGCCAGCAAAAGCAACGACACGTTTTATTTCCCTGCTAAGTGTTGTTTCCTCTCCTTTGTTCAGGAATAGCAGCAGGTCATACGTGTGATAAGATTTTAAACTGAGAGAGAGAGAGACAGCACTTTTAATTTCAGTCCCACTTTACTTCAAAGGGTGATGCTGAGAAAATTTCTTTCAATGCAGCAAACACTCCTGCACCGACATTATCAGGTCTCTGTCATCTGATCTGTGTTGCGACAATGAATCACAGCGAACCCTCCATTGACCTTCTTTCAATGTGTCTGGATAAAAGGATGAAAATTAGAATCCATCTCCTTGCAGTGCCACGAGTTATAAATGTACTTTATAGGGCTCATTATCCAAACTAATGGACTAAGGGCGACATCCTTGAAATGGACTCAGCAGCACTGACAAAGCCAGTCTGCAGTATTTCAGCAGATATGTAAATTACTGGCTGTTTGCTCTATCTTTTTATCACAGATGTATAAATGTCCATTTATCACATCTCTTCCATTTTGAGGCACAATTATGTAATTGGAAACATATGTGAAGTGTGATCAATATAAAATGCCTACCATTGTGATGAAATTTTATATGTACCCAAAAAAGTGACATACAATATACACAGAGAAAAACAACAAAATTATCATTCATACATTCAACGTGCTCTTTTCCTCAGTCTCAGAAATATGATGTGGTTTTTGTTTTCTAACACAGCATCAGTTCTACCGAGGACTCAGGATGTTCTGCAAACTTATTAAAACAGATCTGGTACAACATATAAAACCCAGATATTTTCAAGTGCATTACTAAAATCTTAAAATAGGGATGTCTAAAATTTCTATTTTTTTTTCCCTGTCTTGCCTGAATCTTATTTTCATAAACTATAAAAAAGACTATAGAAAAAGGATAAAAATAATTGTAGAGCTGGGTACGAAATCTATTGTTCTCTGTATATACAGGTATGGGTAGGAAAATGTGAAAAAGCAATGTTAGCCATGCCTAGAAAAAACCTGGAATAAACTTTAGTGATATTTAGAGACTTTTAATTAAACTCTAACTTACAAGCTTTAGAAGAAAATCAGGGCTGTAGATAGAAGTATATTTTCCTTACATGTACTAGACCAGGAATATTAAAAATAGAGGGAAAATCGGCGCCCTAAGGCATGGATGAAGCCTGGAGGGCTGTGAAGGAGCTATAAACTGGTAATGGCCACTGCACCGTGCATTGCTGCAGTGCTGAGTGGGAGCCATTTGTAACCTGGGGAAGCTGCCTCTGCAAGCACAGAGCCAGCTGTACTGACAACCAGATATGAATTTGCCTCTCACCAATTACTATTAATGGTCTGTTGACTCAAAAGCTCAGTAACTCATAAATAGCCTCATTAACAACTTGATAGCTGATTTTTATTAGGCAAAACACTGAAGCCCAAAGTCAAGAGGAAATCCAAGCTGGTGCAGGGAGGGAATACACAGTGAGGAAGGAGATAACAGCAAGAACGAAACAGAAGATAAAGGAAATGGATATCCTGGATGTGTTGTCCTTCTTCATATTCACCATCAGATAATGGCATTATTAGAAGCTCAGTGTTTTTGGAATAATGAAAGTCTGCTAAAATCTTTAAAAGTATTTTCATAATTCTGCTCCTCAAAAATCTGTTATCTTAAAATGGCAAAGTGAGCCACAAAAGCAGCCTGAAAAAGACCTTTGGCACCTATGTTGAATCCTGGGGAACTTATATTCAAAACATAAAAGCAGGTTAATGGAAAAGCAGCACTCCAGCTTTTCTGGAACACAGACAACCTTATAAAGAAAACACTGATTTCAAAGCTCTTCGGGATGTGCAAAAGAAGCTGGAAACTGGGGCAACCAGACCACTGACCAGTTAAGAGCTGCACAGAGTGGGGTTTGGAAGTTGCTATCAACTATAAGCTCTGTCCCCCTGCAAGAGCAATTTAACTACTTAAAGATTATTGGAATTTAAAGCTTCCTACAGTAACAGTTCAAGTATCAGTGTTAAAATACATGTCAGAATTTCTGAAAGGGGTGTGGTTTAACTTGCATATGAATCATGTATTTGGAGCAACACGTGATGAAATACTACCACATTTACATCTCAAAGTCTACAACTGTGCAGTGAACTCCAGAGTCTTCAGGAAGTGGCAGAAAGATAAAATCTGGAGTTTATACAATTTCAGGGAAAACAGCTACTACTTGACCATGTCATGACAAATGCAGCTACAAGGACTGTGCTCAAGGAATTGCAAAGCAACTGGGAAGTAAACACACCACCCCCATCATTAAACTACTCATTCTCCTAATAAATTGCTACTACATAATTTCTGAATTA
Source organism: Platysteira castanea (assembly GCA_013397175.1). Taxonomy (NCBI): domain Eukaryota; kingdom Metazoa; phylum Chordata; class Aves; order Passeriformes; genus Platysteira; species Platysteira castanea. The sequence continues at coordinate 225,170 of VYXC01000176.1, forward strand.
ATTTTCTAAATTTTCTACAAAACATCTTGAACTTTTCAATTATACAAACTAAGCTGCAAACAGACTCTTCAAGAGAGCCAAAATCTGCAGTTAGACTAATATCTGATAAAATGTGTATAACAGAAATATGACAATTTACGGAGGTGTGAAAAAATGCCACTATGGAAAAAACTCTGGGTTGATTTTCCTTAGCTCAACTTTAAACCTGCCTACAGGCCTGATATTGTTGTAAAAGAATTTGTTCTGGAATAAGAGGGCAGTATAGTTTATGACAACAATCTACCTAAAAACTCATTAAAGTCTTTTCTCTTGGAGTGACATGCATTATCAGCAAAGATTAATCTGATGAGTCCTTAGGTGAGTTCCATTTTTAAAAATGCAATAACAGAGGGCTTTGTTGTCATCTGATGAAAATCAATTAGAGTAGGTAAGGCCACAAGGAAAACTAACATCACTCATCACCAGCCCCCCGGCAGCTGAAATGATTTGTCTTCCAAGCTTGGGTGATCAGGAGCTGTAGTAATATCACAGGGAAATTAATTTAGTTTCTATATTCTAGACCCACTTTCCTTGTTCTGGAGGACCTATACACAAATTACTTTTAATCAAGGTTGATGTGTTATTAATACCAAGGAGGATCTCTGAAGAATCATTTTTTTTTAAATTGACTTAACACATTTTTCACCTGTGTTTTGTGTATAAACAGAAGGTTCCTGATGTCACCCTTACCGTCCCGAGGCTCTGTCCAGCACCAGGCAGCGCACGGCGTGACGGAGGCAGTAGATCCCCCCAAACACAGCACACAGCCTGCAACACAGGGAGCACAAAGGTTACTCCAGCACAAGTACCTGCAATCAGTGAGAGTGGCCAGCAAGGCAAAGCACTGAGCACGTTGGTAACACCGATTTACTGACAGGATGGGCCCCCCAAAAGAAGCAAGATGTGCAGCTGTTGGAGTCCAGAGGAGGCCACTGAGTTATCACAGGGCTGGAGCCAGGCTGGGAGAGCTGGAGGGGTTCACCTCGAGAAGAGAAGGCTCCAGGCAGAGTTTAGAGCCCCTCCCAGGGCCTAAAGAGGTTCCAAGACAGCTGGAAAGAGATCTTTGGACAAGGGATGGAGGTACAGGATAAGGGGAAGAGCCTTAAACTGGAGGAGGGTAGGTTTAGATTACATACATGGAAGACATTCCTGTCAGGGTGCTAAGGCCCTGGCACAGGGTGCCCAGAGAAGCTGTGGCTGCCCCATCCCTGGAAGTGTCCAAGGCCAGGTTGAACGGGGCTTGTAACAAGCTGGGATAGTGGAAGGTGTCCCTGCCCATGGCAGGGGGTTGGAACTGAATGAGCTTTAAGGTGTCTTCCAACCTAAACCATGCTGGGATTCTGTGATTTTGAAGTGAAAGCATTTTGATATCTTCACAAATGACAAACTTGAAAACTTTCACTTTGCAAACCTCACTTCCAGAAACAGCATTAATTTTGTCATTCAAACGTCAGATGAGCCAGTTCAAAGGCAGTCAGTGCCACAATCCCTTCTGAGCTGCAGGACTGGTACAGCCCAGCCAAGGGCTGCAGTGTCACCCAGCCCATCTCTGCACTCCCAGGGCTGCAGCCCAAGGAGCTGTCAGCACCACCAGGTACCACAGGACACACTGGAATACCCAGTTCCCTAAAAACACTCCTGCTACTCATGGAAAACCAGAGATACATCCTATGAATCCCAGCCTTGGCTGTTTGGAGATTGCTGAAGATGACACAAAAGTTAAACATCCACTGAAGAATTATTAGAGAAACTAGAGCTAGGGGTTTATTATCTCTAACGCTGCAATCCATGGCTTCCTGCCTGACACAGCAGGAATCACGATCTTTCAAACCAACTCAGAGGAGTTTAATTCATATCTTGCATATAAGAATAGCCCTATTAACTTAACTACAACTGGGATTCCTTAGTTAAAAACATTAATTCCAGTTTTCCTTTGACTTCAACCACAGCCAGGGAATTTTGATACATGCACTTTATTTTTCTAGTGTGCTTTGAAAGAACTTTGCTGCTTGGCTGCACAAAAAGGTGAATTACTTCTTTCCAAGAGTAACCTGCTATCCAGGGGAGGAGGGCACGACCCGTTTTCACAGGCCAGCAGAAAACTTCTCTTTTTAAGTGAAAACAGAAAGGAATTTTGATTGTGTTGCTAAACAATCACAGCCAAAACACCTATTAAAACAGTCTAGCATGAAAAATGACACAATTAGGAAGAACTTGCCAAAATTATTTAAATAAAGAAACTGAAATATTAAACTAAATGGCACCCCAATAATTTATGGCAAAGTAAAATCATTGTGCTGGCATTACTTTCATACAATGGGCTATTCAAGATGATTTGACTGCACTTGAAGTACAAGGCAGCTCTTTGATACCATTAACCCTAAATGACAGACATTTAAACTGATATTACTCTAATTAACTGGCGACTGCCTCCACCAATAATTCAAGTTTTGCTGAAAGATAGCAACAACACTGTACTCGGCTTCAACTTTGCCCTGGTGACATCAAATCATATTACAGCTAAATTAACAGTTGTGGAAATTTTTGGCCTGGTAGCCCTCCATCATACACAGCCTTTAAATGCCATTTCAGTCCTCATCGAGGCAGAAATCAGCAGCTGCAATTTTTAATACAGCTGTGAAACAATAGGACATATTAAAAGTTGCATTTTTGACAGCGCATTCGCAGTGATTTATGAGTTTGTATATAATTTGATTATTCTATTAATTTTACTGATTACTGATTCAGCTAATACAGTGAAGGTCACTTACAAAATAAATCTTCATTACATTCCACAGAAAGTAACTGCCTCCAACTAGTTGTTTTCTTTAATTAAACACTAATGTAACAAGAGAGAAAATAGGCTTCAGGGTTGCTGCATCTGTTGATACAAGAGGAGTTTACTGCTTTGATGTAATGCTCTGTGATATTAATTGAACAAAAATAGAATGTCTCTCCATTTGACATCTCGATTCCCAACACAGAGACACCACAAACACACTCAAATTACAGACTTAAGCTTTAGTTCACTCTGAAAGAATTTTAAAACTGTATCATATAATTTTACACCAAAACCTAATTTTTATTTCTAGAATGTAATTTGTCTTCTACTTTCTAAAATGCATGTCGTGATTAATTTAAAAATTGACTATTTTTTAACAGTACATTTTTCGATAGTAAACACTACTTGCTTCTCTTTTTTAAGCTGAATACTCCATGTACAACACTGTAAGCTTTGGAGAAAGATCAAAGAAAAACATGGCAAGTGCTGAAATAATGAATTGTCCTCCTTCAATTTATTTTTACACACAGAGCAAGCTGTGACCTGGTTCTTATGTGAAATTCTGTATTTCCTGAAAGGCCCCTAGAACACCAGCCTTTCCTCCAATATTGCTGTGTTCTAAAACCGTTAAAAAGTAGCATCCAGACAAATCAAATAAATAAAATGGCTACAGCTACAAAAATTGATGGTTAATCTTCCCAACACAGAGTTCCTATACCAACGTCAAAACTCAGTTGTGTGCATCCACCTGGATAACACCAAAAATTCGCCTCAAAAAACAGCACCAAAAAAAAAAATGAAGAAAATAATCAATGCCATCCTGAACTGTCCTGGCATTTGGAGAGCTATGGAAAGGAAAAGATGTGACATAAATGCTTAAGGAAGCAGATGAAGAGTCAAATATTTTGACTTTTCCCTGCAGGCTGTGTTCATTATTCCTGTGAAATTTAAGAAGGTCCTGTAAGATTAGAGAATCAGCCTATGTTCTAAATTCAATTAGCAACATGACAATTCTAAACCAGTCATGAAGTTCCTGCAGTTACCCACCAGCACTCAGTTAACTCACAAAGAGTACTTGGAGCCTGTAGTGCTCCCACAGTCAGATGATTTCTTTCCCCAGATCTCCCTTTCTGTCCTAGTGTGGAAAACCAGATTGCGACTGGGAAAAGCTGCAGGAAGAGGAGCTGGAATGGCAGAGCTGCCCATCAGCACCCTGGATGGCAGGGGGAGAACAAGGACTTGGGCTCATTTCAGCAGCTCCAGCAAACGCTTCTCATGGGGAGAGACCCAGCAGGCAGGAATGGTGACAGCTCCAGGAAAAAACGGCAGGGATAAGGGGTTAGGAAAAAAGAAAGTAGCCCAGTCATAGGTCATGTTTTAGGAAGTTTCATATTTCACAGCTTTTCTAGGGATTTAAGAACCAAGTTTAAGAAATTGCTCCTTTTTTTTGTATGGAATTCAGACTGTATACATAGAAATATCCATTCACATGCTGTGAAAAATTCTAGTCGTGAATACAGTATCTGTCAGTAAAAGAGACAAGATAAAAACCGGTGTGCTTGATTTTATTTAGAGCACAAAGCTGTATCTACTTATCACTGACCCTAATTAGACCCTCTGTGCACTTTTCCGCATAATTACAAAATAGGGGTAATTTAAGTCTATTTCATCAGAGTCTGGCAAGGATTGGTATTTATTGTTCATGGATTCTGAATGGCCACACTGCACTGAAGTGCAACTATTTCAGGAGTTTTGACATTTGAGCTCCTGTTATGTGATGTGCAGGTTTCAGGGTTTGGCAAGTCACTGCTGCCTTTTATAGGCCCAAGATTCCAATTCCATTTCCCAAATTCAAATGTTAGAAGATAATGCAATAAAACTCTTAATTCATCTTACATTTCTATGCTCCTACACGTCAGCCTTGCTTTGTGCCAGTGTAGATTTCTCAGGCTGTTTCTAAACCTGAGAAAATTCTGTTGAAACAATAAGACCACGTTTCATCTCTCTTTTCATTTCAACTGTTCGTAACTTAAGCAACTGTAGTATTAGCAGCTAATTGCTGATCAAAGTGTCATGTTACTGATGAGTTACTAGAGTTGTTTAGAGAGTCCAAGAGTGGTACAAAAGTAGCTTACTTGTATCCTTTAATAAGTGCTTAAAAGAAAGAGATCAGTTTTTCTAATAAAGCAGTTGAAAGTCACCAACACCACCGAAATTTCTGTAATTATGCACATTTTTAGCTATCCTCTTTTACACATGTTCATCTATGAAACTAAACTCCCATCCTCCATATTTAAAATAACCACAGAACAACAATCCTTGTTTCAGAAGCACTGGAGTTACAGCACTGTGAAGCTGCAGAAGGAAGTGCTAACACATATGGGGATGGATCCTACAAAAACCTGCCCTGGAAGAGCAGCTGCTCAGCTTTAAAGGCATTCCTGAAGCCCAAGTCTCCTTCTGGTGTAGCACTGACTGTCATGGGAAGAGCCTTCTGTGGAAGGATCCAATTCCGTGGTTTATGAGAGAACAAATTAAATGTGACATCCTACGACACGGAACACCTAGAGAGGAAAAACAGTTCTGTGCAAGAAGTGCATCTTCCAAAGCTTCTGAAAGCAGAAAACCCCAAGTTCAGCACTGCAGGGACTCTTCATTACTGGATTACTCCATGGTAACAGGTCTCTGGATCAGACAAATTCTACCAGTAATCAGATTTGTGTCCAGTTTTAGATTTGCTTTCTCAAACACAACTGCTTTTTCCAGCAGAAATGATGTTTCATTTGGTTTGTTGTTGTTTTATTTTAAACAAACAGTCTGAAATTAAGCCTTCCTAAATAAAGTATTTAGAAAGAATAATAAATCAACAAGTTCTTTACAAGAAAATCTCAGAAGTTAAAATTATTATGATTTTAGCAAACAGTTATAAGTCACAAAGAATTAGGTAAATTTATCTGGGTAAGAGTACAGTCTGAAAAAATCTCATAAAACTATTTAGAGAAACATTGTCACTTGTTGAAGCAAAAAATAGAGCATTAATGAGCTCTCTTTGAGAATTAATTAATTTTATTTCCAGAAACTGCGAAGTAAGTCCATATACTGTTCAAAGATAACGACTGATATGATAAAATATGAGGCTAATGTCAACAAAAGTGCCAAATTTGAGGTGAAGAATTTGAGTCTAAGTCTAAAATAAGTTGTTCCAGGACCATGAAGTTTTGCACAGACTGTGAATGTCCATAATCTCAATATAGAAGTGCTGTTTCTTAAAATTAAGCACATTATCAACCTAATTTTGTCAAGGATATTGCAATTAACACTACTTCTTAGGGAATCAAGGTTAAGAATCATTGTCTGGGATTCTAAACTCAAGAAACAAATGATTTATATGAAAGTTAGGTGAGAATCCATCAGGCAAAACATTCAAGTGACCTAGAAATTATGGTTAAAGCATTGTGGGAATTGTAAGATATTGCCACAGAGCTGGAGAGGGAAAAGGACAAGGGAAATAAAAGTCCAGTTGTTTCTGTGCTGCTGTGAGGGCAGGGAAGTGCAGAGGCAGTCCCAAGGCTCCTCTCTGGGGGAGGTGGAAGGATGGGACCTGCCTGGCTCTGAACCCCACTGACCTCGTTGGAGAAGCAGCTGCTCCTCACCCAAGGTCATTCAGCTGCAATTACACAACAGCTCTGCCCTCCCAGAGAAGCTGGGGAGATCAGCACTGCAGGGCAAGGCAGGAAAACCAGGCACTAGGAACCAGTCACTAAGCATTAGCTCATCTATAAAAGCCATTTATGTGTTCTCTGCCTCCAGAAAAGACAGAAAAATTCCAGTTCTCTTAACCCTCAATGAAATTCAAGGGCTATTTTACTAATTCTGACATGGTTTGGAAGCTACGTTTCTCTGTCTTCTGGTTTAATGAAAAAGGACTCTGCTAAATGCAATTTACCTCCTCATCTCAGATTTGCTCCAATAATAAACAATCCTGTCATTTCCACAGGGCACCTGATAATGCTGCAACATATTCCTATGTGTGTGAGTGAGTAGCTCGCTTGGTTTAAAGGCACAGAAAAAACTCAGGAATCATCTCTGGGCATGGAGTGGTGATGTGGGATACAACATCATAAAGTCACCCCAAGATATTATGTCTGAGTCAGAATTCTCAGGAAGACCTTGGAAGGCACAATCTGCACATCCCCACACAACTAGGGACGAACTCACTTGCTAAGAGGCAATACCAAATGATGGATTAAGATACATTTCCCTCCTATTATCAGCATTATCCTAATTATTAAACCCTGAAAAAGCACAACAGCATTTCTATTTTGTGCTTTCAGGTTCCAAATATGTTTTTAAAATGAACCAAGATGATCAAGAATGAGAGCAGGACAATGTAAGTCTGAGCCCTCAATACAATTTCTTGACTGAAAACTTTTCCATGCCTAGTTAGGGATGTGAAATCAATACACTTTGACAACATCCACATGACTCAGAGCATCCCATGTGATATATTCCAATGGCTGAAGGCCTTCACGAGGTATAAACTCCTGCAGAACACAACTTCTAATCAGAAGTAACAAGGACCAGAAAAGTTCTCATATTTGTAAGTGATTTTTTAAACAAAGAATTGACACTCACTGAGAAGATAAAATCTAAAATGGGAAGGTATTTTCCAAGTTTCATCCACTTAAGGCATTTCGCAACAAAGGTTATTTCCAAATTAAAAGTCTTTTCCTGTCAAATTCTGAGAAATAATGTGGGCAAGGACACAAAAGCATTCCATAGCTGTATTAACGACAAGGCTCACTGATCTGTGAATAACCTGAAAAAAATGAAGATTATTGAGTTACTTTACCAATCTATCCATCCATCACTAGTGAACAGGTCTCAGGATGATGGATTATCTCACTTCCCTCATGTTTATCCCAAGAAAGAGTTTCTCCTTAGAGGGAAAAACAAACAACTGATCCTACAAACAATCCTGCTAACTCTGCTCGCCCATTTTGTATTCATCTGCCAACAAAGTGAGGAGAAATACATCAAGTTTGTCTTTAAAGGCCAAACTACACTTGAAGTTTTATTATTTGCCTGAAATGCAAGTGTAAACAATTAACAGGAAAGCAGCACTGCAGCTACTTGTACTATTCAGTATTTTACTACAACCCAAGGAATAGTGACAAGTTATCAGTAATTCAAATTTCATTTTCTGGTCCAAAGAAATGGAATAATTATAAGTGATAAGAGATAGATAAATATGAAAATTAGGTATTTGGAAATGGAGGACTGAATTCATCTCTTACTATGTTTTTTAAATCAATCCTGTTTCACACTTTTACAGAATTGCACATGCTAAGACTCAAATCTGTCACACCTGATTGTCACCAGGAATTAACATTGTTTGAATTTCTCATTAATACGCTAAATCACACAATTCACATAGAGGGAAGTTCAGCATCTTGCTTACACATAGAGACATGATACTCACGTATGTATTTCACTGAAAAAGATGGTGTACCCAATTTTTAATTAATTATTGCTGTTAGGTTTTCTGAAGTCCAGTCTTGATTTCAGAGCACTAAAAGCTTCCTTGATTGTAACAGGGACATAATTGGGAATTTTAAAGGACCTGAGACTACCCGAGAAGCTCTGACATCTGTAGCAGGTAATAGTGCACATATAAAGGTAAAACTGATTATTCATTTTTAAATATATACAGGAACCCTCGGAATCAATCACACTATCCATCTTATCTCAGCCTGGACTCTTAATCTTCCTGTAAATATGGGAACTGAAAGAGATGGAACTGTCTTAATCGGATCTTTCCTCCATCACAGAATTACTGCTGTCACTGTCATGGAGACAAAAATTACAATTTCAGCCAGAATCTGTAGGAACTACTACAAAGGGTGACACTGCCCTCCGAATACACAATGGAAAAATTCAAAGTCTGTTTATAGGAAATGCACATCATTAACCAACTGCCCATAAAGTCAGGCAATCAGCAATTCCTCTGGCAAAGCAGCCGAGGACATTCCAGCACCTATTGCCACCCCCACATCTGTCAGTTTTTGGATAACTCTTAACAAAGAGACAAGAGACACAAAATGTCACCCACAGAACCTTTCTGAGATGACAGAGTGGACAGTCACCAATTCTCTCTAAAACTTCACATGGGAAAAAACTACTGCTTCTCAAAAAGTCAGTTCCATTTGCATGTTCATATTTGCAAGAATCCAGAGGAAAGAATCTGAAACCAAACTTAAGAGAAACTTTGCCTGGTCTGCCCCAAATTCATTGTGTACACAAAGCTCAGTATCAGATGTAAAAGCTTGTTTGGGTTTTCCTCAAGAATGAGATATTTAGTAAAAATGAATATGTAATATCAGACTATGCTACGTCATTAGAAAGAAGAGCCAGAACAGTTTTGTACCAAGAAGGGAGCAAAGGAAGCTGTTAAGGGGCAGAGAAGTTCTGCTGCTTGTCAGCTCAGGAGAGCAGGAGGCTTCCAACGACCTTCCTCGTTCCATGACTCCAATTTATGGAGACAGAAATCTCACATCTGTACCTCACCATATTGGGATGTACATTACAGTGATATAAAAGTTTAATTTTCTCTCCTAAACCATCCCCGCTTAAACCAATAAAGAACGAAGAGCGCTTCTGCTCACTCGAGTGTCGTCAGCAGTTCTAGAAGGTTGTAGTGTTTATGCAGGATTCGTTTGGGATGCACGGATGTGACTTACAAATGTCTTTGACTCATTCCCATCAATATGCATGTGTGCCATTTATAACAGTAGCCTTGATGAGAACACACAGTGTAACTGGCTGCAAGAAACGCTTAAGAGGTTTACATTAAAACAGAATATAGAACAGTGGTTAGAAATCACAGGCCAGGTGACACCTTCCTCTGATAAGCTGGTGATAAAAGCTGTAGGCTGTGATCTATAGGCTCTGGCGTTGCCTCTTTACTCCACAGCCTCAGTGGGATTCTTTGGATACAGCTCACTTTGAGCAAGAACAATCCCCAGGGCAGAACACCTTTAAAAATTGTGATTTATCTCAAAAAATATTGTGATTGCCTTCTAAATTGTTCACTTAAAAACAAAAGGCAATTTTTTTTTACGTTTTGTATTAGAATGTTTCTGTACAAACCTTTAAAAGTATAATTACTATTTGGTTTGACAGATTAATTTGCTTCAACTATTAAAATATCCTCTTTGTTGTAGAATTTGCACGTTTTAGCAAAAAAACCCCTAAAATACAGCGACCAGTGATCTAAAATACAAAGTTCAGGCCATCTGAAGAACTCCTGTCATCACGGAATGATTTTCTGATAAGAATATTTATAATACTTCTAGACACCTCTACTGCTAACTCTTGAAATATACTGCTGGTAAAGATCAGAAAACTGCACGTGCTGGTCATTAAATGAAAAAATAAAGCCAAAGGGGTTTAAAGGATGTAAAAAGAATTAGATGGAGAAGAATCTACAGGGGGAAAAAAGCAAGCAAAATTTTCTAATTTTAATTATTGAATTTACTTTTTCCCCCTGGGTATTTGAAGCCAAGGGAGGTCGAACTGCTAAACTTGTACTACTACAATGGCTCTGATAATATTCTGATTTATTAATCTGCTGGTCACACACAGATACCTGGCCTCACATGAAGTCCTATAAAGACACAAAGACATCCATAAAAATCTACAAACACAAGTTCTGTTACATTACTGTTTCCAGAGTAGTTACCTGCACCCAATTCTTGTTCACAAATTGTCTGTCCAACCACCTATGATTTGAAATCATCATTATAAATACTATTTAAAGAACAGATGAAAGGCTACTGACAAAAGATGGTAGCAAAGAACATTTTTATTGAATGGAGCACAATTATTCCAGAATGTTTCTATCAGTATATAACTGCATCCATCCTATAAACAGCCATGTAGGCTCAAGCTGCTAAGGCTGTTCTTCTGGCAGTAATTTATGCCCTGTTCTAGAGAAGAGAAACAGAAACTATCCCAGAGATGAACAGGAAGATAATACCCAGCAACGTGCTGTAAACCACAATTTCATAGTAGCACAAATGTAAAATGCAGAACTTGTCCAGCACCAAACAAAGCAGGTAAGACCCTGCACTGCTATTTAAAGGACTGATGCACAAATATATCACTCAGACAAACTGGCCTCACCAGGCAAAGCTGCTTTTTTTAAACAGAGCTAGTGTTTACTTCAGACCTAGAGGTTACCACATTAAACCCACATCGAGCAGATGGAAAGGCTGCTTGCCAGCAAAAGCAAAGATGAAAAAAACCCTCAGCCTTTTAAAAGGCAGTTGAACTGTTGGAAACAACTGAAATTAAAACCGCCCACCCTCTGCACACGGATCCTTGATGGTCCCCAAAAGCACCAAGCACCAGCTCCTGTGCCAGAACCACGGGCCCAGGGACACTTCAGGAGCCAGGGTAAGGACTGCACCGTCACTGCCCACAGCTCAAGGAAAGGAGCTGAAGTGGATCTTGGTTTATCCTGGAATCAACTGGGCTTTTTGATTTTAATTGCTTTCTAAGGCTCAAGGAGTGGAGAACATATGGCTGCTGTTTGAGATGTCAGAATGTAGAAGTGGCTCAGTGAAACAAGGCTGCATGGGATCTTCTCTGCTGTTCAGTTCATAGGAATTGGAACCTTGTGGTCTAGAGAGAGCTAAAAAATTATGCCAAGAGCAGAACACATGATTTCACATCAATTGCCCTGTTTGTGTACCTCTGTGATGTAGAAAGGTGAAAGAATTAGGTTTTGTTCTAAATCTAATTGCAAACTGGACACATGGCACCATTCTCCTCTTTCACAAAAATCCATTTCATTATTAAATATCTACCTGTGAATGGCAGATGCATTCTCAGCATTAATTAGTAACACAAATTCACAACATGGATCTTCCTTCAGCTTCAGGGAAGACTCAAATACAAATTTTTTCAACCTACCCAAATGCACAGTCACCCTTTTGGATAGATACCACTCTAAGTCTCCTCTGTCAGATTTTAAAAGGGGCAGCTACATAGGTGGCTTTCACTTTTAAATTGTGGCTTTCTCATTTCCTAGCACATATTAACTTACTGTCACAGGCAGCCACCACAGCCACCAGCTACAAAGCTGCATTTGTAATACAATGAAAATTGTTGTAAAGTATTACAGGAGCGTGAGTTCCAAATTTTTGGGCGGTTTTTTTGAGTGGGGGGAATTTCATAGCCAATTGAAATGTAAAGTGAATAAAACAAACGTGAAATTGTTAACAGGATGATTCCTATTGAATGACATCTCTTACCCTGCCAAGGGTTTCCCTTTGGGAAGGTATGTCTGGGTAAGTGAGGCTTACCTGCAGAAGCACTGCGGGATCTCTCCTTGCCCATACAGAGGGAACAAAAACGGGGTGTTGCCATAGCGGCCAAGGCACTGCAGGAATTTTTTTGTTGCCTGAAGACCTTCCAGAGTGCTGCTGTCAGTCTCTGAAACCATTGCAATGGAGTGAAGGATGAAGTGCTGCAAGCTGGGGGTCAGCTTCCGAGTCTGTAGGAACTGAGCAAATGTCCTGTTCTCGTAGTCTGAGGGAAAAGCACAGGAGGCAATGAGCACATTGTAACACCTGCACTGTCTCCTGTGCTTCAGCTCAAACGAGTGCTTTTGGATTGCAGTAAAAAAAACTAAGTGAGTTTTTCAATGAACACCTTGCTGAAAATGGATCATCCTAGTCAATGAAAGGCATAAAAATTACTCCCAGAAAGTGAGTTTTCTCAGGAGACAGAAATATCACTCCATTAAAATATTTAAAAATATCATAAACCCAGTCTATGGGTCTCCAATGGCATCACCTATTCATTCTGTTAGACTTGATCTACCTCCATCTTCCAATCCTGAGAGAAAAGTGAGCAACTGTGGACAAAAATCCATTGAAGTGCCTTGGGACACCGTTTCCTGCAAATTACCCAAAATATTACCCCAGAATGACACCCACTCCAGAACAGGACTGCTGGATCCACACTGCCAGTGCTACACTGGATTTTTATGCACAGAGAAGCCATTCACACAGTGCCACAATCCAAACATGAGAAGGTACAATATTTATTTCAATTTGATAACTTGCTGGCAAAAAGCAAATGCGGATGAGACAGAGAGCAGACAGGGATGAAGGACTCCATCTTCCCCTTAAAATAACACTACTGCTGACACATTTTGAAATTCAAAGAAGCACAAGTCTTCTAGGAGATGCTTAAAGCATGTTGGCATTGATAAATCTCTGAAAAACTTTAGTTATCTTCAAAACCGAAACACTTTTCCCCAGGAAAAGACTGTATTTAAGCAATAGCATACTTCCATACTAGTAAGAGGTCTGCTGTTAAGCTTATTTCACTCCTGGATAAATTCCTACCTAATTCATAAACACTTCCATCAGTGCAGAGACCAGTATTATCAAGCTATATATTCTGTTCAAGATTCAACCACTGCTTTATTACAAATGTATCTTACTGCTGTTTGTACAGCCACACAGAAGGTCATAAAATGACGGGGTTTTTTTTGTTTGTTTCATCATTCTAAAAAAACTCTCAAGTTTTCCTCACTTCAAACTTCTTATATAATTCCATATTTTACAGAAAAAAAGCTTTAAAAAGATTCTTCACTCTCATGAACTCTCCCTATTAAAAGTCTGCCTTCCCACGAATGCAATGATCTCACCGAGAGCAATTTTAAATTTGTGAAGTTTTTACATTAGCCTAATCTGACTCAAAATATTCTCAATTACTTCTCAGGCTATTTTAAAATGTAGGAACAAAATCTGTTTAACTGTCTCTGGAAGTAAAATAAATCTAATGTTATTTAGGTACATGAATCAATGGATTCATTTAAAATTGATGTGGTGTCTCCTTTTTTTACTTAATAAATTTTCTAAATACCACCTATATCCTCACTCTGAGCACCTCCATTTCTTCCAGCAACAGCAAACTAAGATCACCTGCAATCAATAAACCGCTTCAGCCTAATGAGTTTTTTCCCCTTCAGGATTTTCTGGAGTTCATTACAGACTCTGTTTCTTAATCTTACCAGATCTTGATACTATTTTTCTCTTGCATATGTTTAATAATTTTCTCTGGTGTTTGTACCTGATTGAAGAGTCTTGTTCAAGTAATCAAACCAGCACCCAAAAACTTTGAACACCGGACTCTTGCAGAAATACTGCTTGGTCAAGCTCCTGCCAAGCTCCAAAAACACCGATATGCTTTGCTCTGCATACTACTCCTCTTTCCTCACTATCTCTTTTTGACAGATTTTTTTCTTTTTCCCTTAGTTTGCTTTTATACTTCAAGAACTGAGGACATCACTTCATTTTTTGTACCCTGAGGAGCACAAACCCAAAGCACCTTCCTCCTGTGAAGCTGATTTCCCTCTTTGACCCGATGCTCGTTATTCTTCGCACACTATAGCTCAAATCTATTCTGATTTCCTCTCATCTAAGTAAGCCAACAGTTGATAAAAGCACTTCTAACTTGCCCTCTACAACTAAAGAGCATTAAATTACATTTACTTTCAAAGTTAAAAAATTCCATTTTCTCCATTTCTGATTTTGTGGTAATGTGTTGTAAAGATTTACGTAGCATACAAAAAACAGACCAAAAATTCAGACACATCACATTCTTTTAAAAAATACCTGGGGGAGGGGAGGAAACACTTAAAAATGATAAAAAGCATTTTGCAACCCTGCTGTAATATATAATTTTGCTGTTAAAGAAAAATGTAAATAATAAATGATGTGGGAACTAGAAGAGCAAGTGCTTAAGTAGAAGAATTTAACACTGAAGAGAAAAGGTCACAAAAAGGTCAAAGCATACTTTAAAAATGAATCTGTAAAAATAAACCACGTGAAAACATGGGAGGGCTCTCAGAATTGTGCCTCCATGAAGGAACTCCCAGGAAGGGAGTGTGCCCTGTTCAGTGAGTACCTTGGTACTCCTCAGGGTGCTGTTCATAGTCCAAACAAAACGTCAGAAATTTCATGAGCATTCTCTTCTCCACCATGGTGAGCTGTCTGCTGTTGAAGACATCTGCTCTCGAACAGGGCACCTGCAAAGTATTTTTTAATAATTTCAGATACTTTCCACACTCTATATATAAAAGCATCAAGCAACAACAGTGTGATTATGTAACAAATACTTCAAATTACTGTTTTCAATTATAGTTATTTTCTTATATATTTCTTTCCCCTATTTTCTATTGTAACTAAAGTTATGAATTTTCCACAATAAGAATATTTAGCAATATTTTTTAGCCTCTTCCCCTTTTTATTTCCCTTTAATTTCACTTGCATCTCTGACTGCAGAGTTAATCAACAGAGTTTGTATGAACTGTGCCAGTATCTCCTGTTGCCATTATCACACTGGCTTCTCTTGTAAGTA
Source organism: Platysteira castanea (assembly GCA_013397175.1). NCBI lineage: Eukaryota > Metazoa > Chordata > Aves > Passeriformes > Platysteira > Platysteira castanea. The sequence goes on from VYXC01000176.1 coordinate 240,429, forward strand.
GCAGAGAGACAAAGCAAGTCTGTTAGAATCCTAAGACCTAAAATCAGTGAATCTTCAAGAATTAACTGCCAAGTCAATCATTTATGCTGAGGTAGATTTATGTCAATACACTGGACTGCACAACCTTATTTTAGTTTGGTTTTTTTTAGTATTTATATATAACACATGCAAAACACCTTTTCCTCCAGAAATTCAATTCATAATTAAGGAAAAACACCAGCTTCTTGTCACAAAATTCTCAAAAAACCGATTTCAAGCTTCTTGGCTTTAAGGAGATGAAACACATGCAGCACATTATTGTGATACCTGTTCTACTTTCCCTTCTCGGAAGGTGAGAACTCGTGTGGTGTTTTTGAACTCTGCGTATCTGCTCACGTTGGACTTGATGAGAAGGTCAATTAACAGGCCCCGGGAGTAAAGCAACTGCACAGGGAGGAGAAAGGAAGTGGTGGGTGAAGAGGATCAGCGAAGTACCCAGCACTGTTTGTGTAAATCCTCACCAGGTGCTCCCTGAATACCCTGAACCCAGAGTCACCTTTTCCACAGGAAAGTTCCGTAATTCCCAAGTTAAGGTTTAGTCATATATAAATCTTTCTATAAGCTACAAATATATGATGAAATACAGAAGGATCAGAAATGTAACTGTGAACTGAAAATGCTTGTCTGTGTTGAAAAGTCTCATGCTCCTGAGGAACAGACTCTGCAAGATCACACAGGAATTTTCTGGATAAAGGTTTCCTGGGACACCAAGGAGGACACTACAAGGAAGCCACAGTTCCCATGCCAGGGAAACCCCAGCACAAACTACTGACCTTGCCCTGCTGACCACTCTCGTGTCTGCATTTCTGGGATTTGCTGCAATTAACACCATGTCACACAGTGGGACAGCAAGAGTATAAAAAGGATACAAAATAGCATTATGTGCTTAACCACCACCCACTGACTGGTGTTCATGATGTCATTGCAATGGTGCTTGGAAGTGCAATCGACATTTGGAACATGAAGTTTGCAATAATGCATTTTGTAGTGTCTTCACAAAGAACTGAATAAATTATTGAAGAAAATTTCCTTTTCAGTTCATGGAAGTTTGAAAAATCTTTTTAGGCAGAATATGAAAAGTGAAGCACTCAACTTTGAAAAAACTTCCCTGTACTTCAAAATACACATATTTTAAAAAGATAAAAAATCTGCATGCAGATTGCTTTTTCTCGTTTAAAAATATAATTTTTTAATGGTACTATTTAAAGGAGAGATTTTGCAGGTATTACCTAAGTGCTAAATTTCAGGAAATTTACTTTTATGGCGTTATTTCTGAGCTGTGTTTTTTGATTTCTTTGGTTATAAAACACTTGGGAACACATATTATATAGTTCATGTTTGTTTTAGGGGTAACAACTCTTACTTCTCAAGAGTGGTTACTTTGCCTCAAAGGTGCTGTCTCACTCTCCTCAACATGAAACGTTTTAAAACATGTCAACATTTTAAGCAAAGTAAATGTACTTATACAAGAAGAATCATTCAGTTCCTACCTTGGAAACTAAATCAATATTAAACCTTCTGCCTTCTCTAACAATTTGGGAATAGGTGATTTTCTTTGGTTCTTGGGCAGCACTTTCGGAGGGTGCAGCTTCTGTCTTTCCCGGTTCCGGAATGGACTCGCCTGAAGCTGTGCTGGGAGCAGCTCCACTGCCAGGGGCTGTTTCTGCCCCGTCCCCTGGAGCTGCCCGAGCTGCCTCAGTGCCTGGGGTCTGCTCTGGGGTCTGTGGTTCCGCTCTGGGGCCCTCTGGACTGGACTCTGCTGCTGGACTCTCCTTCTCTGATCCCAGAGAAACCCCCTCTGCTGCTGGACTCTCCTTCTCCGATCCTGCAGAAACCCCCTCTGCTGCTGGACTCTCCTTCTCTGATCCTGCAGAAACCCCCTCTGCTGCTGGACTCTCCTTCTCCGATCCTGCAGAAACCCCCTGGGCAGCAGGGGCTCCAAACACGGGCAGCTTTTGCAGTGCACCAGCTTCTTCAACACCTTCAGCTGAATCCTGACTGATTAAAAACACAGAGGAGAAAAAGAGGGGAAAAAAAGTCTTTTTGAAGAGTCTTAAAAACTTGTTTGAAGTTTTGAGTGGTGCCAGAACAGAAACCTCAAGCGTTTCTAGGAAAAGCATTAGAATTTCTTTATCCTGGCTAAATCAGGTGTTGCACCCAATAACAAACTCTGGTTCTTTGGCTACAAAGCTATAATTCAAGAGGACTATTTTTACTGAGGAGAAAAAAAACCCAACAGAAATTTGGGTTTTTATTTTACATGTACTCAAAAGATGGAAGGACCTCAAAATCTAAATCAAGGCCCTCATGGTGAAACAATACACAGCTACAGAAACAACAGAAATGGAGTATTTTGAAATAAAACCAGTAATTGGATTAGGTGTTTCCTATGGATTAAAAACCATGAAATTGAAATGCAAATATGCATTAAGATCAATAAGCTGAGATACTGTCCTGAAGAAAACAGATGAGCTTTATAAAACTGAGCTCCTCTGCAGCCATGATCCCAGCAGGTCCATTGAGAACCAGACCTCTTTGACCCAAAGCTTAAGTAAAACTTTCAAATTACTTTTTCAACTCTGTCCTTGCATTCTAATTAGTTGTTCAAGCAGCCATGCTGTTATGCAAGCGCTCCAAATCCACGCACAGGGGATGAAGGCAGCCAGTCACAGGAGGGACATTCCCACACAACGTTTACTCTGCACAGCCCATTTCCTTTCCACAACATTTCTTTAAAATTCCCCTTATAAAGCAGCCCTCCACTTTTAATCTCATCTACTCATTTTATGCTGAACTTCAGTGACACCCACCTTAGAAAGCAGGACTTTTGAACTTGGTTTAGTTTACACTACCAGCTGAGATGAATGAAATCAGTGTCATTGTAAGTGAAACGAGTTCAGCAATAATTCCAAACTATCTTTTTATCTTCATACTACAAGCCATTAATACAATGAATAAACAATTTAATCTTGGCTGAAAACTAATGAACTATGATTTTAAAGGTGACCTGCAAACACAAGAGTATTAACAGGATGGGTAAAATCCACAGAACAGCAAGGAATTACTCAGAATCCACACCAAAATGCTCCCTCACACACCTGCAGCCTTACAGATGGAACGAGGGGCAGGATTTCTGTTCAGAAAGGAACAAAAACCTGGTGTCTTTTAAAAATTGCTCCTCATTTATGAACTCATGGAGCTCACATGGACTCATGAAAAGTTTGGAAGCAATCTCTCAGCTTGGGCACAGTCACCAGGAAGCACTTAACTCATGACTGGGGTAAAATATTGCCCTGGGAAACACAGGAACTGCCACAAGGAAGCATTAATGAGAGAAGGCTGTTTCTGTACATTAATTATGTCTTTTTGCTTCAGATTGCCAGCATTAAGTAACTATAAAATATCAAAGAAAGATAGGTACTCTGTCAAATGTTTTTTAAAAAAAGTAATCTCTGCTACAAATAAAAATGAAAATTGATTAAATTTTAGGGTTTTATTTGGATTTTGGGGGTTTTTTTAGGATTTTGGAACATGGTATTTGTGAAAACCGCAAAAGCTCTTGCCATTAATGCAGCAACTAAGAATGAAGCTTTTATTTAACTCATCCTAAACCTTTTCATAACACAGAATTTCAGAATAAGGTTTTCTTTCTACCTTCTCCCAATCTCAAGGAACAGTTCCTCTCATTTTAAACATACTTGATTATTACTTTTTAAAATCAAAATAAACTTGGATTCATAATACACTATGTATTTTTCTGTATCACTCTGAAAAGCAGTGTAACAGAAATATTTACATATTTTAAAACTATTCACTTCTCATTAAAGAATATGCAAATCTCCATGATTTGCAGCTCCACACTTTTTATAATGAAAACCTAAAAACTGTATATAATCTAAATTCATGACATCCTTCCTATAGGACCAAATATTCCTGAATAATGTAAGAACTGTCTATAAAAATGACTCAAATTGAACTTCTGTACAGACAATTCTTCCCCTAATTCAGAAAAAAATAATACATCTGCAGACAAATTGTTGTGTAAATTTAGAATATTATCTTCCACCATTCATCAATTAATGGTACTAACAAAGGAATATCTTAAAATGAATGTGTCTTATTAATGCCTTGTAACAGCAACCCCTTCAGATAGGTCAAATGAAAAATTGCCAACCAGCTGGTTAATTTATTCAGCACAGGTGTTCACTATTTATTTTTCAGCCATTTGCCTTTTTTCAATACAGCTTGTTGTAGACACAGTATTCTTTCCCTTTGATGGATGCACTTTGTTCTAAGGCCATTCATTTCAGATTTGCACTGTGTATATTATACTGCTACCCAGCTGTTTATTCTTTCAAAATAAATGTTTAATGGTTACTTCATAGGAGTTACAAAAGTTAACCAAAAACAACAGAATCTAGGCAGAACATGTAAATTGTCAGAAACACAGTAATTGACTCCCTCAGAAAGTTTGAAGTTCTTTTGGAGAACTTTTTCTTTGCCAGGTTTATTAATCTTATCCTTGTTGGGTTTTTTTTGGTGGCGGCCAAGACAGACAGCACTGTACTGAGCTAAGTTAAATGCTTAAAAGCATAATTTTATCCAAGTATAATCTCACTTTTAATTGTGAAATCTTAGTGCTGGGGGACTCATTTGTGAGCCAGCTATCAGGCAAAAATCATACACAAAGTTAAGACACTATGAAACCTTTCCATCTGATTCTGGTTCTGAACAATATTTATCAAGACAACAGGATGACAATTACAATATTCAAGTGCTATTGCTTTAAAATAAGCATTACGTTTTATCTGCAATCCAGTCAAGCACTGTTACTGTGCAGCACTGACCCTCGGAACAGTCTCAGTCTGTGACCTTCAGCCTGTATTAGTGCAATTCACACCTTTTTTCCCCTACTTATGGTGTTTACAGAAAGAAATATGTATTTCTCTTCGAGTATGTGTCAGCATTTCATTTACCTACCTATGGTATTTTCTAAGGGATTCAAGGTTAAACTTACATAACTATCTCAAAGAACCTCTCAGGAATTCAGGAGTGTTCAGTTCAGTGCAAAATCCAGAAGATAAAAATAATAAATAAATAAATACACAGTTCAGTTAGTTAAATTTACATTCAGTGGAATTAGCTTCAGTAAGCTAAATTCATTGCATAGAAAGAGGACAAAGGGCAAATATTTATCATTTTAGCACAATGAAGTATTTCATAGTTACAGTACTGCTGTCCATTTGTGTTCTTGTTCTTTTGTATGTAGTTCATTTTACATGTATTTAGGGGTTTAATTTTTGACTATGAGAACAGCAGCTTTTAGCCAAATTAAGAATGGAGAAATTTAATTGATGGCAGTGCGTGACTGCCTATTAGTACTACTACCTACATACACAGCACTTCTGTTCTCTATGCAGAAGTAAATCACCAACTCACAAAGTTGGCCAACAAATGACACTGCATCCAGAGAGGTTATTTAGGAAGGATGAGGTTGTTTCAGTGAAGTGATTTCAACAAAGCACAAGGACACAAGGAACATTTCAGAGGCCAGGGTTACTTTTTGAGATAATGTGCAATATGGCAGCGTCGCGAAACCCTTAAAACCAAAAGCACAATATGATCATTTACCTCTGGGCATGCAAAATTGTTCCTGTATTGCTACATTTCTACTTACTCGCCAAAACAGAAATCTTCTACATGTTGAATAGTTTTATCCTTGCTGCTAAGAGGAATAGCTTCTTCATTCTCAAGGATCAGTTTTCTCCAGTCTTCACATTCATCACTGAGATCTGTCTTTTGCTTAAAAGCACAAGTATAAAATTACATATTGTACTGTGCAAGCTGTTCTTGAACTATAAATCTCTGTATTCACAAATAATTTGTACCATCTAATAATATAAGAAAAAAAAACCATCTTGACTGTCCTAATGGTTTTTTCTATTTACATTTTTTGAGTTAAAACAGTTAGAATTGGTTGCTTTATCACAGCATGCCAACATTTGTACTACAGCATTGGCTCTGGTAACCTGAAATAGAGTGTTAAATGAAATTTGGTAGAGAGTTGAATGTAACTTTCAATGCAGTGTCCTAAAAGACAGGTTTGCCACAGCCAGGATAGTTCCAGATTGTGTGACAAAATTCTTTGAATGGAGACCGTACGGAAAAACCTGGTGATTTGGGGGACTGTATTAATCTGTGCACACAGAAATCTCTAAATTGTACAACAGAACACATTGAATGTGAAGCTCTGGCACTGAGCAAGTCCCCTGATTATGCCAGGAGGCAGCACAGTGTAAAGAACAGGCATGAGACTGAGCTGAGAAACTTCCATCTTCTACGGCCCAACAGGCTCCGAGCATTTCCGTAAATAACAGAGCAGCCATTTGCTAATCTGATCCAAGTGCTCCATCTCCTGAATAAAATATCCTCCCAGGAAGATTTCTAGTGGACTGTCATGAATCAGATAAACTTTGGTCATTGAAAAATACACTATCAGCATTCATCTTTTTGTCCTGGTTATAGGACATTTCAATGGAAGGATCCAGCATCCACCATTCTCCCTGTAAAGAAGAATCAGCTGAATGCAAATGAGAAAAACAAAAGGGACTAAAACATCAGAGAGTGGAAAATAATCAAAGAGGAAATGGAAATGACCAGATTATCATAAAGGAACTGAAACAATGGTGTAGTTGCTTCTCTTTAAGCTCAAGAACCCAGAAGTGTGGCCGAGCACCAGGCTGGTCTCAATCAGATTAACAACCCAGGCACATCAGAGCCTCAGACTGCCAGGCCAGATGGGTGAGTCTCAACCAGTAAAGCTGGGAACTACAAACCTCTTTGATCTGTCAAATTACCAAAGAGCAAAAGCAGGGCGGTAATTTGTCTTGCAATAAATCATGCAAACAACAGAGATTCAACGTTAAGGAGGCCCAAAAGAAGCAATTTGGGAAATTTTTACCTGATTTTCTTTAATCCAGGACAATAATCCTGAAAAACTAAAGCTGGCCCAGTTTCCACCATAGTAATTTCTCCTGTAAAGAAAAAACAAAAGGAAAACTTGTTGCACGGGTAAAACACAGCTTTTTCAGATTTAAAGAAAAAACAACCAAGCCTGATACATTCAAAACATTTTCCATGGCAAGATTTTTCAGATGCAGGATAGATAAAAGTTAGTATCTTACAACTCTTAATGAAATGCAAAATTTCCATTTTCCTCACTGTATGCATCTCTGACCAAACAGTCTATAGTCCAAAATCAAGTATTTGGAGGGTAAACGGATAATGCTGAGAAAAACACATGGGATGGTGTGAAGAAAAGGAAAACAGAGATAATACTGTTTCTTGGCCAAGACTGGCTCTCTTATCCATTATGTCAAATCAAGGAAAGTGCAGTGTACTGTTTATCTACTGCCTACACAACATATTATGCCTGTTACAGACTGGGAAGATGCTCTGGCAAAACTCTTATTGAACTGCATGTACTGCAGGTGGAGCCAAAGGAACTGATTTGTACAAAGTGCTCATCCCTCCCAGAGCATTTCCCAGTTTCTATTTACCACCTTCTTTCTTGAAAAAGGTTATTTACTGCTTTTAAATCACAGAAAATTAAGAGTTCTGCTGTTAATCAAAGAAAGTCTCTGCTCTTTCTTTTAAAAACTTCTCTACCAATATTTCTCTGTACATCAGCTGGATTAGTTGGCTTTTGTTGTCATGCACAGCACATCTTAAGTATTTAACAACTCTGAGAAGAAAAAGAATAGAGCAATTACATTTTAAAAAGTCACCAGTTCTTGCAAAATAAAACAGTTATTTCAGGATTTAACTCTGTTTTCTGGCAATGTGTGCTGGCGCTTCAGAAGCCTGAAAAATACCAAAAATACCCTCCTAAAGAGATAGCTAATGTTACTGCATACGCTAAAAAAATAAAATAAAATGTAGGGAGGAAGACAGGGTTTGCATTTTAAAGACTAATGTGAAGGCTGTTAAATCAATCTTATCATAACCTCCTCCACTTTTAAATTGTAGAGATCAGTGTGATAACACTGAAAAGCTAAATTCAGGTTAGATTCTCCTGACTAGATTTACGATGGGATGCTTTTGACAGGGCTTATCTGCACTGACAAAGACTTCATTAAGAGTGTCAGCCCCGCTCCAGTACCAGAGGCTGCTGCTCTGGACCACGGTGCTTACTTAGCATATGAAGGACAGATGTCTGCTGAGCAGTGCCTAATTGCTCCTGACTACAAACTGACCTAAAAAAGTCTTTCAGCTCCTGCAAGGCAATAGTGAAGAACATAAATAGGACATCTTTTGCAAAGACAACAAAATCCAACATTCGCTGAATAAAGGTGGCTCCAACACGGGATTGTGGTGATCCAGACCCCAAACTGGGGAAACTGGGCCCACACCCTGCAATGTGGTGACTCTGAGCAGAGCGGAGCTCCATCTGCAGACCATTCCCAACCAGGAATTCCAATCCTCTGTAACAGGAGTTTACCCTTACTTCATGTGAATGACATGGATGAGCTCCAAAAGTACTGCTGTTTGGTATCACATAGGACACAAAGCAGTGAGGATTAAATCTATTAAATGCCCAGTTCTGTGATATTTCAGTCTGTAAAAGACACTGACAGTTGCATGTGATGATAACTTCCATCTTTGTTTTAGCTGTCAATGGTGCATGGTAATTTCCTCATGTGTCTTCAGATTCCACAGAATAAAAAAGTTCAGTATCCATGTATTATCTGTCACTTCTGGGATTTCCAAAAACCATGGCCATGAAGATTTATTTTTAGGAAATGTGCTGCTCCGGTTGCAAGTTTCTTGAATATGGGATACAATACATGGCTGTCGAAGCAAGCAATACCACTGATCACAGAAATCCCAGAAAACACCTGTCTGAAATTAGGAGTGGGTTTCTTGAATCTACACCAACATAAAGTCATGCATATTTAGACTATTTAAAGTTAGAACTTTCATTAAGAAAAATTGTTATTTTCACAGAGTTACAAAAGTCTATTTGTGAGCTGTCAGACATTTTCATGTGAACATTCCTCTGTTCATCAGCTGAATCTTCCCTTGAAATAATTTTTTTTACCCAGTGTTGAGGCAACCCAGTGTGTGCAACAAAGCACTGCATGACCCTGCTGTGGAGCTCCATCCATTCTGAGCAGGTGGTACTGCCCTTCTCCAAAGGCAAATGAACCCCAGCTGTCCCTCCATTGCTCTGCTCTCTGAGCACCCTTCCCAAGCTGTGTTACGCCACCTCAAATATTCATCTTCTCCTCGAGTAGCAACTTCCAGATTTTTTTTATCCGGGAATTTTAATTAGTTTCCCTGCACTACATGATGAATCAAGATTGCTTAATTTTCTCATCTGAAAACACCACAGAAAGAAGACAGACCAGACATGATTACTGAAATAATGAGCAAAGTTTATAGCAAAAGTCTTGAAGAGGAATTCTGAGAAGAGCTGACTAATGGTTTTACAATTAGGACTCCTTTGTAACCAAATATTTTTGTTGTTATTGCCCTGAAGATGAACTGAGGAATTCCTTAAAGTAATGGTCAAGATCAAAGCCTAATTAAAGCTAAAATATAGTCCCAAAATTTCAAGGCCTAAGGTCCCCTGTTCTCTTGCTATATTAGCAAACTACAAAGACGGATATTTTCTCCCTTTTTTAGGGTTATAATTCAATTATCCCCTAACTAGGAACAGGAAGAATTTTGAAGGTGTAACAGTAGAGGTAGAAAATATTTTTTCTACCAAGTTAGAGCACAGATGTTTTCCTTCCCTACCATACATTATTTCCTAAATTATATTTTCTCAAAACTCCTCCTGTGTTACCTGGATTTCACCTGAATAACAACATTGCTCCTTTTCCCTCACATTTTTCAAATCGCTAATCTGCAGTTCAGAGCTAACAGCAGAACTACTGAAGCCATTTTGCAAACTTTTGGAAACGTAGCTAAAGTACAATTTGACCTCTGCAGAAAGCATGTCTCTTCTCCTACATTAGCTTTTGATATTTTTCTTCAGTTACTAACACCATTTTTGAAATAACTGGCAAATTCCAATCCAGAACATTGAAATCACAAATTGTTTCTGACTGATTAACAATCTGAATCTGAACCAAGAAAACCTCTAACATGTCCTTTGGCAGACAGACTACAATTTGAGAAATGGGACACTTCTGAAAGCAGGAGAGTCACATTTAAAACATGACTAAGAACAGCAAAAGCATTTGATGGCCTGTGCCTGTTGAGGAGCTGGCCCTTCCCGGGGCCATGGCACAGCCCCCACAGTGACACTCAAAGCTGCTGCTGGCTGGACAGAAGCTGCTGATGCCTCACGATTTCCCCCAAGAGCTGCCTTGATGTGTCTGTCCTGCATGTGATCCTCCAGAAAGAAGTCCTGACCCATCAGAGCAGCTGTCTTTTGCACAGGACATTACTGCCACATCGATTTTAAGGATCTGAACACAAAATGACTTATGTTTCAAACCCAAAAAGTTTCATGCGCTACCTATTAGTACATAGGCAAACGTATTAAAGATTCCCATTCTGGCACAGTGATTGTTTAGGAGCTTCCTGGCCTTCCAAGAGGAGGAGTTTAACCCAAACAGCTCCTGAGATCCTTCAGCCCAACAAAAGGGTGGGTGGTGGTGGCAGTCACTTGTGCTACATCACATTATATCCTGGGATATGAACATGACCAAAGGGAATTACCACGGCCCAGCTGAGACCATGTTTTACTCTCTAATACCTTTGCTGTGAGATTGTATCCTAAACTAAAATAATCAGAAAAAGGACTTTTTAAGAAAAGTTCAAAAGATACCAGAATTAAGAAATTTTTGCCTAATTTTCCTTATTGAAATTAAATAATTTCTTTATTTTTCTTACAAGAAATTGGCTTGCTTTGAGAAGCAACTTTTTTGCTCTCTGGCTGCTGTACTCCCACAGCTCCCTCCACAGCAGTTAAAGATCCAAAAGAGGGCTGTATAGAGACAGAGGGTCTATTACCACACATATTTTACAAGTTCTGAAAAAAAAAAGTGAGACAAATTGTCTAGCAGGAAGTGGAACAAACTACAAAAGCAGGGATCTTGGACTGGGGAGATACAGGGAGAAAGACCAACACACTTTTGAATCCTTGAATAAAATAATTTTGGACACAAGGAACATTCAAGTACTCTACAGACAAAGTATAGTCAAAAAATAAGAAAGATAACAGGTGTCAAGAACCAAGACATGCCCAGTTTGCTCTACTTCTCAGAGAAGAGAAGTTAAAATTCTGCACTTGACCCTCCTTTGCCTTTAAATTAAATTCTGTGTGGAAAGATAAATAAGCCAATGAGGAAGGATACAGACAATAAAACTGCAGCCTACAAATGCTGTATTCCAGATGCTGAAAATCAAATACAAAATGTAGCTAAACATGTCTCACCCCTAACTGCCCCATCCTCAGTAACCAAACTGGTGCATAACTACAGAGATACAGCATTAAAAGAGGCAAAGAAGCAAAGGACCAAAAGCAGAAACTTGAGCAAGTGGTTAGGAGAAAGTCCTTTCCATGTGCACAATTAGTACAGGAAGCACATTCACTTCAAGTAATCCACTTTTAGTCTTGATCTACCTTTCCCCAGCAGCTTCAAATTTAAACTAAGTGCCAATCTCCACATTTTAAATTGCAAATTACTTTTCTAAATCATTTAACAAATATCCTTGAAATTTCACATGTCAACAGCTCATTAATATCTACAGTAAATGTAGCTCTCTGAGAAGAACCACAGATTTTACATTTATTGAGACAGATAGCTGGCACAGAGAAATAGAGCTCCTTCAATTACTAGTTGGCAGAAGCTAACTTCAATGTAAAATCAGTCTACAGCAATTTACGGCAACACTGCAGTGAAGTGACTATTTTGAATAAGATTAGCTACTGCTGATGGCAATGCTTGGACAGTGTTTATAAATCAAACTCAAAACTCAGTATTTTATAATAGGCCACTTCAAAACTATCTCCCATAATCACCTATGCAGTATATTATGATAAATGCAAACATGGCTGGAGATTAAAAGTAATAAAATAAGGTACACAAGGTAATGAGAGCAAGTAAACTATAAACAAAGACTTTGTGCATATATGTTTTTAATACCTGGTGCCTGACTTAACTCAGGCCTTTGTAAGGAACAATAGATTAATCAAAGTAGCACATCTAACACAGGTATTTCAGTAACCCCCAAATCTCATTTCTTTACTCTGAGAAAAATCTGAATTCATAATTCTGACCCTTAAGGGAAGGAACAACATGCATTGTTAAAACGTGATATTCATCACAGCTGAAAACAGGCACGGATAACAGAATCAAAGTTCCAGTGGCCAAGACTATTACAGACTTTGACAGCCACTGAAAACAAAAAACTGAAATAACACAAGTCATTGTCACCAAAGAGAATGGGATAATTACTGTCCGCAATGAGAATGAAGGGAACTAAACCTGTCGCCATTCCTGCCTGTAGCAAAGGAGGAGCCATCACAGCATCCTTATCACAGCACTGATGTTCCAAATTCCTGAGCTAGCTTCCAAAAACTGCCTGCTTTATTGATGGAAATAACACCCTCAAAATAAGGCAGAGACAGAAGCATAACATTACTTGGTGCCAGATGAAGAGAGAGAAGCCCTGCAACCCACACTGACAGAGACACAGAAACCCTTCCAGTCACTTTAGCTCTTAAAAAGCGAAATTACTGGAGTAACTTACGAATCCACGTGAAGAACTCTCTGGCCACTTCTGGCACACGCTGCTGCAATAATGGACTCAGGCAAACCTGAAATGACACGTGCAGCTTTTAGAACTTAGCATGCTGTGATACATTAAAAATTGCAATAACGGTAGAACTCGGTCAGAAGCAGGCAACTCAAACAAAAGGAGTTTTACAATGTGAGTCACTGAAATTTTTAACAGTCTCATGCTACTAGAGTAATGAACACTATTTTGTTCTCTTTAACATTTTGCTGACCCTCTTGAATGCAACTCTTTTTTCTTAACAATTGTATGGCACATACCACGTGCAAACACTAGTGAGTTAAAGCTTGGCACCAGTGTCTTCTCTCCATACCCTGCTATCATAACCAGATTGAGTAATTGCCAGCACAATGATACCAAAAGCTTAGTGGGATGCTCTGTAACCACATCCTTGGTAATGCAGACAGGTATCACCTGAGGGCATTTTTGTGTATTTCTGTTCACTTCAAAGTGTCTGACATAAAGACTGTGATTGTCCTTAGAGTGGTATCCCTATCACAATCTCCCACACTATGCAATTACACTCTATCAAATCAGTATGTTTCCACTATATTTAGAAAAAATATGTAGCAAAAAAGCACACCAAAAGGCTGGTGATATCTCTATCAGCAATGGCACACAATCCTGATTGGAGTTCGATAAATAAATAAATGGGGCTGTTCTGTAATGTCTGCTCCCACTCACCAGACTTCACATGCCCAGTTAGATGCCTTGGATTCGGGAGCAGGCTCAGAAAAGCACGACAGCTCACCAGCTAAGAAGCTCTGTGGCACTAACTTCTCTGAAATCTCTTTTTAAATGATCTGTTAGCTCTTTAAGCAAGTAATTCAAGGACAGCAATTAAAGTTCTAGGGACTGGTATTAGGAGACACTTAGGCCATGTATTCAATTAAGGGATGAGATTAAAGAAAGTGAAAGGAGTGTTTGGCTGATCTGATTTACAGCAGCACCAGAAGCAGCTGCACTGCTGCAACTGCAAAGAGACAGAACTGGAAGGGGAAAAAGCAGCTGTGGAAGGGAACAATCTACTCTGGCTCACTTCATGACAAACACCATCTCCAGCAGAATTCCAGGCCTGTGCTGTCTATTCCTGAGAGGCAACAGTGCCTTCACCAACAAATAAAACCTTGCAGTTTAGAAAACACCCTCTGGGAGCTGGGTACGCCAGACCACAGTTTCACCACCTCTTTAACCCAGCAAAGGCCAACACAATCATCAAAATAAAGAGGTGCAACCTCTGCCCTTATCTTCTGCCACTCCTGACCTCCTTCCAAATCAAATAAACAGTCAGTTTTTGGGACAGCAGTTCCGTGGCGATGTCTAAAAGTACACATGTTTGTAACAAAACACAGAAGGAGGTTTAAGACAGGCATGACAAATTTTCCAGGAAAATAGCTACAACTTCCCTGCAAATTTTCTGGTTTTAATGACCAGTTTTTTGATAGATTTAAAAAATAAAATCCTTTTCTGAATTGAGGAAGCAGAAAAATGAAAATAGTTTTGCATTGTTGACCTTCCACAGCAAGTGAAGGTTTAACACAGAATTAACCTCCACGGGTAGAAGGAGGGATGAACAGTTGCAGCAGTTCTTGCAACATTTGTTTCACAGCCTAGAAAGGCCAAAAGTCTTTCGAGTTGAATTTTTGGAAGCAAGACCTCAAAACACAGACCACTGGGACCAAGGAGACAAGGAGAAAATACGTAAGTGCAGCACACACTTCAGGACTGACACGAGATCCTGGCTGCACACAGTCATTATGTGAAAGTGCCACACTCGGCTGTCCCCCAGTGTTTATATATATGGTTCATTTTGCTCCCTCTATAAACTATCTGGAAGAGAATCTACGACTATTCTTTGTTTGGAAAAAAAAGCCCAAAAAAGCTTTTCTTTCCCTCATTGGGGCACAGAAGGTATTACTCTAGAAATGGAATTGAGAAACTTGTTTCTCCTTCCTTATTGATAAAAGCCACTGAGAAAGTGTTGTAAAACATCACCAGCGCTGCCTGGCTGACCTGGGCCGAGTTATAGCTACCAGGGCATAACTGATTGCTTTAAGCTTGATCCAATTGATACTGTGTTGGAGGTCTGTTCTTCCATTAACCTTGGATGAAATTGTTCCCTGAATTAGCTTCCTCGCTCTTGAAAGCTGGCATCAATTTTCTTCACCAACACTGCTTCTAAGACACTGTGGCCCCCCACACACCCACTGGTAAGAGTGGGAACACAGCTGGAAGGCGAGGCCTGCCCATCCCAGCTTCTGGAGAGGCTCTGGACAACCTGACAGAAGCAGGACACCCTTTGTTCTTGGGTGACAATACCTCAGGAAACCCAGGAAAGAGGACTCTCCCTTGGCACCAGTTTCTGAACTCTCTTTTCCAAGAGAAACAAGGGCACAGGGAAAAGAGGCAGCTTTGTCAAATGTGACTTACTCCTACATGTGACCTGTATTGCATGGTGGTTACTGAACAAAAGCCTTTTCCAAGAAAGAGGGTCTGGACAATTACAATATACTTATACATTGTCCTTCTCTATTTAGGAAGAAACTAACTTGGAAAAGCCTGCTTACAGAAATGGCAATTTATGAAATGATAGCATGGAAAGCTGAACTGTCTCCTACAAGATGCTCAGAGAGCTGGGCAAAATAGGTCCCCTTCACATGATTCAGTAACAGAGAAATATGTATTTTTAGAAACTGTTCCTACTTGGATACAGCTTTCTGCTCTGAACTTTGATTTGTCAAAAACTTTAAGATGGATTATATTCAGATTTTGAAATGTGTTTGGATCCTCACTATAGGGCAGAGCAGACTCTGGATTCTAAAGTTTCCCCTACGCCTAATGAGTAAATAAACCTGGATATCTCTAGATTGTTTTCGTCATGAAGGATCATTCTAACACCTCCTGTCACTCACCCCTCTTGGGGATCACTCAGCTGCTGGTTTGGCCAGCTTAAAGGATTAAGGACATGTATCACTCCTGATGTTTAATGTCTTTGAACAGACAGGTGAGTAATGATGTGGATCCAATAATGTAGATTACCAAGAACACCAAGACTGAAACAAAAATCTACATCCCCTTTTAGATTGGTGTTAAAAATTTCTAAGACTCTACTATCCAACTCAGCAATCAAATTACTGAATCATCGTTGCCCTCTAGTACAATTAATAGTAACCATTTTCCTACTAAGTTATTACACATATTAGTTATTATGAAAGACAGCTCCCATTTTATTGTATCTGAGATATCTGGAAAGTGCTACTGCAAAAGAATATTTTCTCAAGTAGAGTTTCAAATCCAAACAATTTTTAGATTTGCAATGGTATTAGCAGGAAATAATAAGTCTGAATAGGAGTTGCATAATCCAACCACAAGAAAGCAGATCCAGACTTCAGTGTGTTATACATAAACATCTGGCAGCATAAAAGGGATTTATGTGGAAGAACTAGGAATCCATACAATTCTTGTATCAATTTAACATGCTGACTCAGAGGTTCTTTGTATTTGAGGCAGAAACAATTCAGAAATAGCAGAGCTTGTTACCAAGAAACTCGAACATTTCCTGTGCTTCCTGGCCCTTTCATATTTCCCCCTTAGAACGCTTACATGTGAAATATTTGCATTATGTTAAATTGTCCTGCACCTCATTTCTCTTACCAGGAAAAACAAGGACAATGAGTTTTCCTTCCTGAAGGAGGACTGGTTAGTACCAGCTGGAATCTCTACCATCATTTCTTAAAGCCATTGCCTTCTTTCTCCACTTACTAACCCTCCATTTATCAAATGCAGTACTTAATCAGCCTCTCTGGCCTTCTCAAGAAAACATTAATTTAAAGTTTCAGTGAGGTAGGACATTCCATCTGCACACAGATATAAGTACAAAATTAGCAATTTTACTCATTAGTGATCTCTGGATTGCTAACATGTTCTTTCGGGTAGAATTTCATAGGTGGTACTTGCCACCCACCCATCCAGCAGGAAATGCATTCACTGCCTCACTGGAACACTCTGCCAAGTCAAAGTGACCCAACTCAAGAGCCTTTCTAGTGTCGCTCCAGGAACAATGCTGACCGCACACTCGTCCTCCTGCTCGGCTACCCGTTGGAAAGAACAAAGTGGCAAGCAGACTACACCGTAACACTAACCAGGCTCCAATTAAACTAACAAACATGGTGGCATGGCCACTTCAGCACTCAGTAGAAAAAGAGGTTTGTACCAACTTTTCTGTACAACGCCCTGGAAAGTGCTGAGAGAGACTCGAGGGCTGCCTCAGAACCAGCTGCAGACAGAACAAGGGTACATGGCAGGCAGGTAGCAAACACGGGGTTCAGTCAGTCCTGGGGTGAACAATACGGTTTATCTGTACAGTCCCCTCTGACAGCACTCGCTCTCACTGCCACTGGCTGAGCACAGTCTCCATCCCAGCCTTCTTGGATACATAACAGGCAGATTAATCTCAATAAATCTTACAGAGGTGGCTGCTGCAAGCTGACCTTGAAGTCTGCATCTGGTTGTTTCCAGTAACCTCTGACCAAGATCATCTCCATTATAAGAACTTTTGGAGCCTCTCTATGAAACAAAATCAGCCATATTCTCATTTTCAAGCACAGTGTTTTAGAAGTAAAAAAGAAATGGAGAATTAGCTACACGTTATTTAGTTATCAAAAAAAAAATTATATTTTTAGTTTCAATACAACAAAATTAAAGTTTGAGATAACTGCTAAGGTGGAAAACTTCTTTTTCTTCAGTTCTAAAAGCCAATTAATTTCTGAAGTCTTACAACATAATGAAAAGTTATAACTCACCTCTGTGTGCTCAAAAATTAATTTTAGGCTTACACATTGTGTCTCCTGCTTAGCAGCTGTACTTGCTGCTCTAGTGCTGCACTGCCTCTTGCAGTGACTTGAAAAGGACGCAGTCACTGCCCTGAGCAATTTCTAAACTAAACAGCTTCATATCTGTGGGACCATCTTGGTTCCCAAGCTGTTCACTGCAAACTGTTTTGCAGTCATCCAGCCGATAAGTTTTTACTGAATTACAAAAGATTCATCTTGAAAAGGCTTAAATGTTTAGTTTGCTTCACTCTATCTACTAAATAAATCACAAGTGGCTTTTTCATAATATAAAATGTTGAAGGGAAATATATTAAAAATGTTGGAACATAGACAATTTCAAAACAATCTTGTGGAGTCAGACAGTTGACCAGCTGCAATAAATTCTGTTTCCATCTGAACTTTTAAGTAGAGAAGAGCAGCTGACTCTGGAGAGGCTCACTACAAAATACTCATGGTGTGTTTTTGGTAAATATGAAACCTCAAAAGCATTTCATAATTTAACTGCAAATTAAAATGCTTCTTGTATATAGTATTTTAAGTTAAAGATAATTTAAATTGATTCATTTTAATACATGCTTATATTGCAGAGCAGTATCAGAACATACTTCTGCACTACAGAGTATGGCATAGCAATGCCAACCCACTAAGAAAAGTAAGAGAACATAACTGGTCAAGAAAGAAGTCACAAGTTAAAAGTTTCTTCTACACTGTAATTGCATATAGTTATCTGCGTCTCATCAGAGGAACTTGGCAATGAAGACCATGGAATCTCACAGTTGCTGTAAATGAACATTATTTAGAAAAGGAAGACAAGCACTTATGCCCGAAATAAAATCTAACTTTTTACCAAAAGTCATGCTCACACCAAGCAGTGTTCTGTGAAAAGTGTTCTCCAGCACATACTACAGCTGAGTCTAATCTTTGGTTTAAAGCAATAGCAGAAGACAAAGCAAAGCACATGTATTAAAAGATCTGTACAGCAAGACATATTAAGTTTTATTTTCACTCAAATCTTCTAATACTTTCACTTCCTTTTCTGCTTCCCCATGGGAAAAGAGCTTTCTCTCCTTGCTCCTCATACATTTTTAAACATTTCCCAAAAGGAAGTTTCTTCTCCTGCATTAGCAGTTCCAGATAATGCCCTAGGTACCACCAGGGGCTCTCTCTCACAGGGTGCACTGGCACAGCCCCAGAGAGCAGCTCCTGCAGGAGGACTGAACCCCCAGCTCCATGGCCATTCTGCAGACAGTGGAACCACGTTTCTTACTGGGATACACAAACCAGGTGTTTCAACTGTTCTTCATTCAGAGCAGAATTTCAAAGTACCTTGCTAAGCCTTTTTCTAAAGGAGTTTTTCACCTTCATATGCAGATGACCTACTCTGAATTTTTCACAGTAGGGTCACAGGAGTCCTACAGGGCTCTGATTTTGTAAGATCAGCAATATAATCTGGAAAACCTGCAGAACACAAACAGGTTGAGAAGGACAACAAAGGGTTCACAGAACAATGGGTTTGCTCACAAGAGCAGCCAGGGACATTGCAGAGTATCTGGGAAAGAAACCTGTCTGAGGTACCAGGGGGAGCCCAAACCTTCCAAGCAGCTATCATAGCACCTCTGCTACACCGCAAAATCCAGACTGGAAGCCAGGCCAGAACATAACCCCTTAATTTTAGTCAGGTTAAAAAAAAAATAAATGAAGAAAATAAAGGTACATTTACATTTCGAAAATACAGAAGAAATGAAAGGGGGAGGGACACACACAGGACACGGGACAGGACTGTGAGTCAGTGTTCATTTTGTTTGACATTCACATGGACAGGCAATGACTTATCTACAAAAGATTATAAAAACATGGGTCTATTTCCTCCTTCCAGACATCAACATTGCAAGTCAGTGCCGCTGTGTTAGTCCACAATGACCACTGACGTCAAAAAATATCCATCTTCAGCTGCTTTTCCATTGAGCTTTCATCAACTCTAAATAGCTGCTGATATAAAGTGAAGACTGTTGCAGTTATATAAGGTAATGTAACCAAAATATCAGCCCAGAAGATGTATTAGAAAACATTTTCGGCACAGTCTAAAAATATCTTGCAACAATAAAACCATCAGGCATTATTATTTTTTTTAAATCAATCTTCAGTGTTAACTTTAAAATTCACATCTGTAATACTGGGGTTAGTTTTTCAAGGTATATTTAAAAAATTGTGTTAGTATCTGGAAGTGATTTTTCCTAACACACTACACTTACATAAGATAAACATAAAGTACTTACACCACTCCCAGCATATCGAACAATAAATAATAGATTCTCCTGACAGGACTTTGATGACCTGGCAAAGCCCGAGTGCTTTCAGCCAAAATCATATGAAACCATAAATCACTCTTTATTTTATAGAATATTTCAAAATGGATTCCTGCTTTCTACCTTGAAAGTCAGTTCATGTGTTATTTATAACCACTGAAAACCAGAATGGAAAGAAAATTGCATAGAACTAGAATATTTACTGTGACTGCTTTTATAAAGAATAACTCCTTTTTAGAAAAAAATTAGAATTACTGGCAGACAAACTTGTGAATACAACACCGTTTAAAAAGCCATATCCTTTACAACTTTCCCAGCAGTTAACACAGTTCTTGGGGAGTGTCAGAGACAAGAAGTCAAGGCTGAATACAATCCAGTTAAGTGAAGAAATTCCAAGGTAAACATGACCCTACACCTGTATCCACAGCACTTTGCATCGCCACAAAAGTTGCAAATCTTGGCACTTCCAGGGGTTTCTGCCCTAATTCAACACTGTTGAATGTTTTGCCTATGAATTTTCCTATTTAACAACTTCCTGAAGACAGAAGCTCTGCCACTGACTCCCAGTTCTGAGCGTCACTCTCAAACAGATGCCTGTTTTTTGGAATATTTACCAAAAAACTCCTCATGGGCCCTCTGGCTATCACTGCACCACATTTAGTGCCTGAACTCATTTAAAAGTGACCCCACAAAAGCTCATCAACAAGGAACTCCCTTAAATGAATGACTAAAGCCCACCTCGAATTCCCCTGGCAAGCACTTGCATCAGCTCTCCAAACCTGGATCCCACAGGCTTTTAGACGAACAAAAATCACCACGGATCACTTCACAAAGAGACCGTCCCAAAGAGCAGACCTGCTCTGAGGACTGATGATCCTGAATAGTATCTGCTTTGGCCAAGAATCATCTAATAAACAAACCCACTCCTGCCTGGTTAGTGGATAACTCGAACACAATACTGTGTTCAGAAAGCAGGAGAGCAGGGATATGAGACTGCAGGAGACAGGGAGGGGAGAGTGACTTCAAGGCTACAACAAAAAACGGAGTAGAGCAAAACAACACTGTCATAACAGCTTTAATTCTCATATTGTGTTGGCCATCAAAAACTCCAAGATATGCCCCTGAGTCTTATGCCATGGGATAATCCAGTTTTCTTTAGAACTGTGGATGTAAATTCCATGATAGCAGTGAAACCAGCTGTTGTACCCACCAGGATGAGTATTTTTGTACCCACATCCACCTTGCTCTAAACTTGCTCATGCAAGAAAATATCTAATTTAAGGAAAAGGAGTTTCTTCAAAAGGAGAATTTCCTTTTCCCATGGCAATATTAATGAATTAATTGAACCTACACATTAACTGAAGCACTGATGACTAAAATTTAGTTGTGGTTTCATTTGCACTAAGCTTAATACAGGGAAACAGTTAAATGAGCCTGAAATAAAAACAAATCCAAATCTTATGTTACCACTCAATTACTAAATTTAATAGATGCACAAGTTATAAAACCAGGAAAAGGCCACACATGCAGAAATTAATGCAATTACTACTATGCATTAAAAATACCATTAAACACAAACATTCTAGTTATTATGGTATGACAATTAGATATTCATAGGTATACTCAGCACTGGTGACAGCATTAGAAACCAGAGGGTTGAAGACTAGGCTAAAATATTCCCTCAGGAGTCATTTCCCAAAGGGAAGACTGATGACAGTTCCAGCCCAAACAATCTTCCGTAGTAAGAAATTTAATACAGATTTTAAAAGTCCAGTCAGTCACCAGTGTTAACAACCACTTATGTATGTTCTTAGTAAAAAGGAATGCAAAGAAAAGACAAAATAATTCCAGAAATGCAGAATTCTGAGAATCTTGGAATTAGTTATAGCAGTACTCTCTACAGGTGGGCAGAGGCATCCCACACGCCCAAATACAGCAATATTTCAGGGAATTTAGCTCAGAGAATTTCCCTCCTGCAATATCAAAGCTCTGATATCACACCTCACTCCAAAGCAGGGAAGATTGGGTTTGGTGGCTGCACATGACCTGCTCTCTATGGCACAGGTAGTTCTCATTCCCTTAGTGGCTAAAATAGCTAAATAGCTTACCATTAATATAATTTTCATAAACCTCTGAGTTTCTGCATTGTTTACATGAACACTATTTACCTCATGGCAGTAAAGAATGGATCATCTCCAAAAATCACATAAGTTATGCAATGTTTAATATTTCAGCCTTACAGTTTGATATTTCAGCTTTTCATTATTAACCAACTCTCTCACTCAAAACATTCTCAAATCTGAGCACATATGAAAATGTCAGAGTCATGACTACATACCACTCCACAGAACAGGATTAAGGCACAGAAGGGATCTCTTAGTCTGTTCAAGAACTTAAATTTTGCATTTTCAGCAGTTTTGTTCAACAATGAGGAGAATATGGTTTTATAATTACTCAGAAACTCCAGATATAAATCAGAAATCTTTTAAGCAATTATACATACACTGTATGGTGATTGTTCTTTTCTGCTGAATGCTGAAATCAGCAATTTCATTAAGAAACTCATTCATTCTATTCCAAATTGCTAGAAAGCTTAAATCCCATGGACGCAATTTGACATACCAGTGAACTCCAAAAATAGTTACTCATTTCACATGGAAAACAGTAACATTTACAAGTGTCCTCCCATTTGTGCTCCAAACATCACCCTGAGCTCTTTACAAAGGCAAATAAAATCTCACTGTAAATTTGGGACCTATAAACAGTGAGGCATTTTAAGACTAGAGCTCAATGCTGAACTTAAGGTGGGGGGCTCACCAAGACCAACCTGAACTAGGTCATCGTCACTGGGTTCTACAAACAGAAATCTATTTCAATACTCCAAGATTATTTTGATACACAAACAGCAATAATGTTAGTTCTGAAGGAGTATTAAAAATTTTCTCTTGGAGTTACATTGTGGTAAGTTACAGTGAAACATTCCAGGTCTCCATCATTATTCATCTGAACAGGATGAACTTGTACAGAATACAGAAGGTGCAGAAAGATTAGAATGAAGTGTCTGGTATATGCAATCATTCATAGACAGAGAAATGTGCTTTAATGAGAAAGACTCAAAAAGTTTTGCAGCATTTATAAGCAGGCATAGAGATTAGAAAAACTACCTTGAAAACTTAAAACTACTTGTATTGCAGGATATGATAAAAAGTATATTATCAGCCTATAGCACATATACTGCGACGAGATAGAAGTTCAGCTCTTCAGAGCTATTTTCCGTGCACAAAAGCAAACCTGACCAGCAGGATGGTATTTCGGGAATAAGGACTGGCAAGGGAGGCAGCGCAGTCACACAAGGCTTTCTGAGGCACCAAAGGAGCCCCCGATCTCAGGTGTGGAGGCAGGAGGTTTGTGGCCGGTCACAGGGCCGAGGGTCCTGGAAAAATCCTCCCAGGGCCAGCCCCACACGGCCCTCTGCGACAACTCCGTTTCTAAGCAAATCTGGCTATTTAAGTGTGAGCAGCAGCCCCATAGCGGGCTGCGAGTGTCTGGGACTCCGAGGGGGAGACGTCCCCGCAAGTGTTCCCGCAGGTACCTCAGCAGCCACTCGCACACCCTGCCCGCCCTCCCCAGACGCCGCGGCTGCCGCTAAGCCGGGCGTCCCCCCGCCGCCCCTCCGAGCTTCGGCCCCTGCTAGGGCCCGGCGCTGCCCCCCGCGCCCGGCCCGCCCCGTACCGGTGCCCACCACCACCACATCGAACTCTGTGGGCAGGTTGTCCGCCATCTTGGGAGGCGCCGTCACGCGCGCGCCGCCGGCGGAAAGGGCGGGAGCGGCTGCGGGGGTTCCGGCGGCGCGCGGGAGGGGCGGCCCCGCCTGAGGGAGCGGAGCCTTCGGGGAGCCCCGGGCAGTCCCCCTGCAACCCGCCCGCTCCTCGGCTTCACCATCCCTCACCCCTCTGCTGTCCGGCTCATCCGCAGAACGAGCCCTTGCCTGCCATGTAGGAATGCTGCGGGATGCAGGAGGGAACATACATACATACATCTATCCATAAGCTTCTTAAATACAGTTACATGGCGGGATTCCACTTGCTGAGCCAAACGTAAATCTCTTCAATGCAAGCGCGAGTGTTTTTGTAATTACAGGTTGATTCGAGGAATAAATTCTTAATTGTTCCCTGTGAGGGTGGGGAGGCTTTGGCACAGGGTGCCCAAAGCAGCTGTGGCTGCCCCATCCCTGGCAGTGCCCAAGGCCAGGCTGGACGGGGCTTGAAGCAGCCTGGGACAGTGCGAGGTGTCCCTGCCCATGGCAGGGGGTGGCACTTCAAGGTCCCTTCCAACACAGACCATCCTGTGGTTCTCTGAACTCCACGGAAGTTCCCTGGACGACCATTTCCTCAGAAACAACAAATTTCACTTTTGTTATTTCACCTGCATATTCACTGTTTCCAAAACAATTTCTATTGTTTCTTCAATCTTGTTGCTCACTACTTCTTATTAATATAGCCAAGAAAATATATCCATCATTATTTCAGAAAGTTTCCTTACCCGCAATTGCAATATTTTTTCCTTTAGCCACCATGTTGAACAGAGATTTAAGAAGAAAGTTATTAGTGTGTTAGTGTTAGTTAGAAAGTGTATCAGTCATTAATCTTACATCCTTTCTTGTTAATTAACAGATATATGATTGACTATACTATGTTCTCTGCATGCAAAATCCTCTCTGTTTTTCTCAACTCATTAATTAACTCTTTCTTTCCCTCTGAAGCCCAAAGTGACACTTTAGTCTTGCTTAGCCTCTTCCTTCACCTTATAAAGAAAAGAAGGTGGAATCAGGGATAAAATCCAGAATCTCCTGGTTCAGAGTAGCCCCTCCCAAAACACCAGTCTAAGAACAGCAGGACTAAAACCACAGATTTGAAAAAGCCAGATACAGCAATGTAGGCAAAATAACCCAGCACAGAACACCTGTGCCAGAATACACTAGAAATTTCTGGAAAGTTTTTATTTTGCATTTAATGGCTTATATGGCTTTAAACTAATCTCTTAATATTATTCATTGTGTATGATTGTATTAAAGTCTTAGCACCTTAAATCAATAATAACAATAAACCAGCTAGCAGCCTGTTAACACCTTATTACAAGCTCCTTGTTCACATAGCAAAAGAATAGTGAAAATAGTAAAAAGTGACTAATGGAAACCAGAGGCCATGTTACCCCTGTGGTACTGCCAGACGTGCTAGAGCAGAGTGCAGCACAGAAAACAGTCTAGCAGGAAACGTCCAACAATGCCAGAACAAAAGATAGAGGTGTAAACATCAGCACTTGATTACTGCGCTGATAAATATGTAACAGAGAAAATTAGGAGTTATTAATTCAGATAGGAAAGGGGTAAGATCAAATCTTACGTTCCTTATATTTGTGTTTCCAAGTGCCCCATAGAGATTTTGATTAAAACTTCCATTTTGCAGCTCCCATGCAATTCCATGGATGGAGCTGTCATTTCTACTTTTTAACATGTAAAAGAAATATAGCTCCAGAATTCTCTCAATGCTGGATCATCCCTGACCTAAATGTCTTGTGCTGAGGAACAAAGCATCACTATATTGGTTAGATGAGATAAGACAAACTCCCCTTGCACATCCTTTTCCTACTGAGGGAGGGCACACTCAGGAAAGTATAACATCATCACGAAACCCTTTTGTTACTGTTGAATATAATTCTAGGACTGCACTGGAGCAGAGCTATTTCACTGTCAATGTCTTACTGTTTCTCGAGTGCTTAAGTATTTATCCCACCACAAAATGCTGTTGTTTGGTGCTGTGAGTTCCTGTTAGCTTCATTCATAAGATGCAATCAGTGCAATCCTATTTCGTGATGACAGTCATTATCCACTGGACCAGAAATCCTCCTTAGTACTATTTATTTGACAAAAATGATTATGCAGTATCTTTAACTGCGAGGTTTGTCAGTCCCACACAACACCAAAATATTTCTGTAGTTTGCACTTTTAGTATCAGCAAATGTAGAAGTGAAATATGTAAGTATGAATAATTTTTATGAGAATTTCATGGACCTTGAGAAAATGTCTTGCCATGTTTTTCTCTTTAGCTATTTAATTGCAATGTCATATTAACAGAAAGCAGCATACCCAATTCTGCATGGATGAATAAGCACATTCAATAAAGAAGATTTAACAGAGTAAATCAAACACTGGATTAAACATTTTCTGCATAACAGACCACAAAATGGGCATTCATTTTACCAATAGATCCTCTACATTAGAAACAAATAGAAATGCACACCAATGTAATTAAACTGCACATCCTGTGCCCTGATTACTGAATTTCCCTGTATTTTGTTAAACTAGGTTTCACCAATTAGGACTGCCAAAGTGCATTCCAAAATGCATGCTGAAATGTAAATTTTCTTAAACATTTAGAGTAAATAATTTTCACTACGTTTTATGATGTAATTCCTCCATATGTAATCCTACATATTGCAGGGGATTTATACAGAATTTTCAGCAGTACCAATTCAGAAAGGCATACAAAGATCTATTTTAAGATCCTACTTTTAGCAGTTGGAAAAGTTGCTCCTACTTTTAGCAGTTGGAAAAGTTGCTCACAGAAAAAGTATTACTCTAAATACTTTTTCTGTGAGCAACTTTTCCAACTTTGATTTCAACCAAAACATCTCTCATAAAAACATGGTGCTTTACTTTATAACTTTTATTTGGTATTTTCACATGTCCATAGAACTACTGTTGTTACTTTAAAGTCTGTGTAGTTAATATCGAACTCTATCAAACACTTTTCAGAAGTACAGTAATCTGAGCAAAATCTCATAAGGTCTGGAAGTGTTTTTATTTTCCCAGGTAGGAACACTGAAGCCCAAAAGAAAATCAGGAAGAATCAGCATTAGAATTATGGAGTTTATAGGTATCTCAAAATCTTGTCTCCCACCATTTGATCAAGTGTTTCTTCCTCCAAAAACCAACAGCAAATGCTTCATATTCACTATGATGAATTTTAACTTTTTTGAGTTATGTAGCCTCTTCATCCTGCAGTGATCTCACGTGTGAAATCTCATTATTCATTCTATTATTCCCTCAATGGGTACAGAATTTAATTCTCCTTGAGTACCAGTTTGAATAAGGATCAGCAGCAGGATCGGGCCTATTAGCTGCTTGAAACATCCAGTGAATAACCTGATTTATCCCAGCTAAATGGCTCATTAGTTCAGGCAGCAAGGCAATGTTTGTGTGTTGCTGCAGTTGTGCGTGGTTTTCCTCTGGAGTTTGCAGTTCCACAACTGGCACCCACTCACGCATGCACCACCCTGATTGTTGATTAACCACAGGAACAGCCTCGCCACAGCCAGGCATGTTTGGGAAAAAATTATTTGTTTCCAAATTCATCCTAAACTCTCAGACAACCTTTATTCCAACTTCCTCTTTCTTACCACTAGCTGAGTTTTTCTTCCTATCACATCTTGCAGTGGTCAGTCCCAATCATGCCCGTAAAACTTGTGTGATATTAGTGACATTAGACCCTAAACTGCAAATTCTCAGTCAGATGCAGATACTCAGTTCCTGTGGATAGTATGAATATTCCTGTGATACAGGCCTTGGTAGATCAGTGACCTGAATACGTTTTAAAAGCTCTGAATAATTAAACCCACATTCTCTACCTAAGGAGCACCGAAACTCATTTTGAAGTTGCCCTTCTGATTACTGTGATATGTGTAAATTATAGGATTGCTTAGAGAGACTGGAAAGAGAATTACATGTCACTTGACTTCTGTAACCAAGGAGTCTATTTTTTCCATCTTTAATTAATGACATTCTGCAAAACTTCTGTAGTTCTCTCATGGCAGTCAAAATTTTCTTGTACAAAATGGACACAGAGGAGGAAAAAACCCAGGATCATAGCTTTGATCAGGCTGCTCTGCCCAGTGTAACTGGCAGAGTACGGAAAGCAAGTTCCACTACAGTTACTTTAAGAATTACCCATAGGTTTTATGGGTTTCCTAAAACTACAGGTGTCCAGGAAGAAGGAGAAAGCCCTGAAGTTCAGGTTGGTTCAAAATTCAGGATGCTACAAAGTAGATTTTAATGCTTTCTGTCCTGGCAGTTCCACTATTTGTATATTCCACCATCTAAAAGTCTTGGTCAATTATGATACGTCAGAAACTGTCAATAAACACCAGAGAGAAGAAACGGATCAGATACATAAAACTGCCGTATAAGGTTCTGTAATAAATCAAGATTCATTAGGATTATGATTTATTAAGATTTAAGGAAGATGAAGTAAAGATGGACAAGTGTGTCTAATGACATTCAGTTACTGCCTTATTTCACTTGCAATATTACTTGAAGCAGTTTTATTGCGTAGTAAGGTTTTCAGACTTGTATTCTCTGAGTTTAGGAAAACTGTACCTTTCCCAGCACATCTGGAGACTGTAGCTTATGTAAGAAATTAATCTCTTTTCTCTGGAAATATTCCCTTTCTTTTATATATTGCATTTCTTTTATTCATCTCTTTTGACTTGTTGCCAGTTTATGAATACAGATCCTTCAGCCGTTAGTGCAAATTCCTGCTTCATTTACAGTCAGCACAAGTTCTACCATGCAAAGTTCAGCTTCTACATTCTGGTCTTTTCTGTTTGGTTAACAAACCATAATCACAAGCTGCAGGTGAAATGTATATTGCCTTACTCAGGAGATAGAAGCAGTTACTTCATTTCACTTAATTTATATATATATATTTAAAAATGTGCCCATACAAATACTGAAAAAAACCAGGAATTAGTCTGGAAGATGGATGATACACCATATGAAACAAAATAAACTAGCCACAGCTTGGAAGTCTTGTATTTCCCTGTTTGAGGAGAATGACGTGCAAGGTTATTGAGTATTTTTTAAACAGCAACATTCTCCAGTCTTGAAAATCATAAATGGCACCTGGCTGAAATGAAAAGAGA
Source organism: Platysteira castanea (assembly GCA_013397175.1). Lineage (NCBI taxonomy): Eukaryota > Metazoa > Chordata > Aves > Passeriformes > Platysteira > Platysteira castanea. Next base: position 269,398 of record VYXC01000176.1, read on the forward strand.
GGATAAACCAAGACTTTAAGTTCTGAAACTGATAAAGGTCCCTTAGGAAACTCCCCATAAATATTATCATATAATTAAAATGGTTTAAAGTAGTCCATAAAGTAAAGGAATTGATGTGTCTCATATGCAGTATTTTTGCCTAGACTTCACCAGAGAAACCATAAACAAAAGACTGTAAAGGCCTCAGCTGAAATGAGTTCTTGCCAGCTGGGATTCTTGTGAAGACACATGTGTCACCAAGGACTCCAACACCAAACTGTAGCCAAGAGACATCTGAAAGTTAGGAGTGAGTAACAGTCAGGGACTGACTTTCAGGCAAAGCAGGCTATTGGTGGTAACACTGCTAAAAATCAAATTAATTGAACAACCACATTTGAAATTATGGAAGCAGGTGAATAAAAATGATAAAGCAAACACTATTCTTACTTTGAGAAAGTCTCTGTTGGAGGCTGATTTGCCTCAGTTCCAATGCTGAATCTGTCAGGGCTCCACTTGTAGCTCTGTGTAAGAGCAGAGATTTAGTCTTGGCTTTGCTGCTGCAGTGGTGGAAATTTAACATTATCTGAGGGTACCCACAGCCAGGGAGGGGCTGCCAGACCCTCTTCCTCTGTTTCCTCTGAAAGGGCATATATGGAAATATCTGTCAGCTGCAGGAGAGGGATTTGGGGACAAATGTAAGTTGTGAAAGAGCTGTGGCTAAAAAGAAAGCTATCAGCTTATAAAACAGGAGGATGTGTAATCACCTCTTTAATAAGTGAATTTACTAAACCCATATATAGCAAAGGCCTCCTTATTGAGCATTTCCCTCCCAACATTACAGTTCAAGCAAGTTCTGTGTTTAGGATTTTAAAGCCAGAGAGTAGCAATAGTGGTGCACTGAAATTTTTAGGGCATTTGAAATATTATACTCAGCTTGCTCACAGAAATGAGAATAACTCTTGTTTTTCTTTCAAAAGTTGTAAGCTGGTGCCAGACTGTATGTATGTGTGATGCTTTTAAGAATTCAGGATGGACACTTAGGATTTAACATCCATTTTTCATTAATCCAAACATAGTACACTCCATTTAAATGCTGCCTATTCTTCTGCAGAAAAGAAGACATCCACATTGCACTTATTAAACTTTAATTAAACTATATGTCCAGGAAAACAATGCTCCTACTGTAAACACTATGTGGGCCAGCTATACTAAAGTATTTAATGTTTTCATAAGATGTTTGCATTTTAATCTGTTTTCAGGGAGCAATGCACCCGAGCAATGCAGCATATGTGCAATCTGAATTCCAACCCCATTGCCTTGATAACGGGATTTTCTCCAGGGTGTGTGTTCTTAAAGTTATAATGTATAAAATGAAAACAATAAAAGGTCAAATCTTATTGTCTGAATGAGAATTTGGGGTTTGAATGTAACAAATCATAATTCAGAGTACTCACTAGAAAGTTGTTTAGTCTTAGCATCATCTTTTTCAGGGTAAGGTGTTGGCTTAGCAGATCCCAGATCCATGCAATGCTCCCAGTACAGCTCTGCTAAGGTAACTTCTCCAGGAGCAGAGTAGTTATTCCCAGAACTACAAACACCTCTCCCAGGCATTCTGCACCACAGATTCTCTAAGGGCAGCCAGGAGACTTTGAGCCATTAGACTTCACTCCAGCTCTGTGCCTGAAATGACTCCGAACCCAGAAAGCAGAACTAATGGAAGCACAATGTTCCCTCCCCCTTTTTGTACCTCCTGAGCACCTGAGGAGCAGCACTTCCTCCTCTGTTTGATGGAGTAAATAAAGGACTAGGCTGTAGCTCCTCACACTGGGAATATTAATTCTATATAAAGACCCTCAATTTGGCCCTTCCATTAAGCCAGAAGAGACAGAATTTCCCCCCCACTTCAGAAGAATGCTGTGCTGTTGTCAGTGTTGAGGCAGATTATTAGGAAGATTTGCAAGAATAACTACTTAAAATGGTCACATTCATTTTAAAGAAAAGAAATATAATTGGTATTTGCATAGAAGAAAATGGATGAATTTAAATTTTAGTTGATTATAATTATTGTCATCATAATCATCATCATTATCTTTGTATGTCTAAATGACTGATTCAAAGAAGAATTTTTAACACATTTCACGTGTCAGTGCAATTCTTTTCTGTTTTGTGCTTTAGTGCTTGGGTTTTTCATTTGCTTTTTTCAGTCTGAACTTTTCATGGAAGCTATTGTAATTTTCTCAAAAGGTGGAAATATGTTTCAAAAGAAGTCAAATCTAAAAGTACTACATACATCCTTTTTTTTTCCCCTCAATAAAAGGTAATCAAAGTGTACAGAAAAACAGGTACATAAATACTGTGGGATGGCACTTTGAAATGCTCCTAAGAAAGAGATTGTAAATAGTGAGGTGTTACCTAAATCTGGCCTTTTGAGCCAGATGAGGGATGTTAAACAGGGATAGTTGCACACAAATTAGTAGGTGAATGAATTGAAGTGGTAGTGCGTCCAGATGAGGGTAGCATTCAAAAAGTTCATTAATGAACCAGAACTGTATGTAAACACTGAGCTCCCAAAGATTCTCAAAGTTACTAATAATTGTTTGTATTTCAGTACTATGGATACTGATCCAGCTGGGATTTAATTCTGTATTCCCTGGTAATGTTGCTACAGTAAACTGTGTGTATTCAACTAGTAAAGCTATATTGTGTGAGTTTGTCAGTATTGGCAGTTATGAACAGTTCAGATCCACAATATTTGTTGGTGAAAGCAGTTTCCTTTTTACTGAGTTTATATCACATCAAACCAGAGATGAGCAATCAAGACTACAAAGGCTGTATACTGTGCATAGCAAAATAAAAGTTTCATAATTTCCATTTCCCTGATGACTTTGAAATGACTATGAAAAGCATTTTGCAACAGAGGGATCATCGTAGCTGGTGTGATAGCTGCAATTCCTGATACCTGGCATCTGTGAAAAACAGGGCTTGATCTTCCAGAACTTAACTGGCCGTGTTACTTCATTTTATTTTGTTCCTTTACTCTTCCATGAGGGCCAGTGAGCCAAGTGCTGAAATCCTATTTCTGACCAGGGTTACTGTGACTTGTGGAAACAATTGCTCCCTGCAGCCTTGCAGATGGCAGTTTCCTGATAGCCTCTTTTCAGATGGCTTCCTGCATGACAAGGAATTCCCTAAATAGGAATTGGGAAGATGGATTCTGTGGGCAGCCTTACTTCTCTTTGTTCAATTAAGTTATGGTGTCCTCTTTCATATTTTCTTGGGATGAATAGAAGCCCGTTCATGCCACTACACAGAAAGATACCTTTAAAAACGCACTTGGAGCTGTAAATACTCACAGATGAGATGCCTCTGCCCAAGAGAAGGCCTGAGGAGAACCTGTTGGAAGGATTTTCCTGAGTGGCTGCTGTTAGGCAGAGGAATTGTCAGAAGGTCTGATAATTGATGAGCTGCAGCACAGCTTAGAAAACCTCTGGCCAGAAGACAGACTTTGGTTTACTCACTGTGTCCAGGAATTTGAATTTTTCACATATATTTTGTATGGAAAAGGATTGCACTTAAAGGTGCTGGATTCAAATAAGTTTCACTTAATGGAAAATATCAACAAACCAAGGATTCCTGGGTAATTTCATGCACTGAAATGACCACAGTGCGTTCAATCAACATTCATTGTTATAACAGCAAAGAAAATTGGTGTCTGAAGTTCTATCATTCTAAGCAAACCTTTTTTTTTTTATTTTCAACAGTTTTCTTAAATTCTATTGATTATATAAAATGCAGCACTATCTAAAATAAAACTCACAGTTAAATTTTTAAAATTTAAACTATACCGTACATTTACATTTTAGGGAAAAAACATTTACATTGCAAAGTCTATATTAAACATTGCTTTATTCTATATTCATAGACCTTGTGGGAAAAAAAATGGCGAAGACCTTGTCATATTTAAAATCATAACGGAATCAAATTGTAAGACATCCCTCTAGAAAAAACTCTGAGGAAATACTTTTGGTTTACAGTGCTCCTCAGTGCAAAATACTCTAAAATTCATAATACTAATGAAAGATAACAGTCATAGTCTCCCAGGTTTTAACATTATAAAAATATGTAAGGAGAATTTTTAAAAACTCAAACTACAGGATGGTTATGCATTAAATAAATATGATCACAGGTGTTCCAACCTGTACTTTCAATTCATGGCCTGATCATCTTTATACCTCCACAAGTCACTGGTAATTCCATCAGAAAGTCAACGAAGTTAAAGCATATAAAGCCAGGTTTATGTAAGATCACATATTTTTTGTGGGTTATCAATGTTTGTCACATCAACCTTGAGGTGAAAGTAAAAGAAGAGTAAAAAAGGAAGATAAAGTCACTAATGTCTCCTGAAGATGAAGAAAGACACTTCTTTTTTCATGTGATTTTATCACTTTATCCAAAGCTTACAGAACGTACTGACACACAATGATTGGTCAAGTTAAAAACGAAACCTGCTCTTAAATATTTGATTCTCATCTCACTCTGAGTTCCTTTGACTGAGATTCAGAGAGACTGAATTCTGCTGTGGCTTCAGCCTCACCAGGTCAGGCTTTGTGATGGGTAAAATAGCAGAATGAGTCCCCAGTGAGGCCTTTCCCTCCACTTCCTGTAAAGAACTATGGAGTATCCTGTAGCTAATTTCATGAAATAGTGATTTTTATATTTAAAAAAAAAATTGTTGTATTTTCTTCAACCTCTTTCAGAGCTGTGAAAATGGTGACCCAAGAGCTGGCAGAGTGGTAGGAAGGCCTCAGGACCAGGCTTACTCCTTGGGGAGTTGAAAAATAGAGAGAATTCTGAAGGACAGACTTTTTCAGGGTCTGTGTGAAATCAGGAGCCAGCAGTTGTGTAGATCACTGGCCTGAACTTCCCTGTCTTCTGTTCTCTCTGGACTGTCTTCCTAATTCCCTACACATCCCAGACCTCTTAGGTGGGATTTTATTCCTCTAAAGGAGTGTGAGGTAGAACATCCTGGACTTCATCAGCTGCAAAGAGCATCCCAGATGAAAGTATTTACCTGTTTAAAATTTGCATTCTAAGTCAAATGCTTCAAACCTTCCCAGGCACATGGTTCAGGGATCAAAGGGTCAAAATGGCATTTACTACCTCAACCAGTTTGGACCAGTTCCATTGATTTTTACTCAGAACTCCAGACTGACTTCAGTGAGAACTGGCAGCACAGATTGATATTACCTTATGGATTTCAGAAGAAATGCAGTGCTTGAAAAGACAGTATCGTAGAATTGATGTACAATGCAAAATACCCATTGATCCCCATTTGTGTCAATAAGATTTCTATAATTTGAAGATAGTAAAACACTGAAATGTCTGGTAGTATCCAAGGTAAAAATACCACTCACTTCCATGGAAACAGAAGCAGGCCCAAATTATGAATACTAAAATATCATCTGTGTAATGAAGTATTTAAATCTTTATTATTTCATTAATGGTTTAGATATTAAAAATTCAAAGTATCTATAGAATTTTAAAATATGGTAATTTCTTAATATTTACTCTCGTGCTTATAAAAGATCTGGACTCCTGAATGATGTAAATCAATTATCCCAGTGTGTGTGAAATGCTGTAACAAGATCAATGAGACCTGAACACAAGGAGGCATCTTAGGATAACAGCTGCAGATGCACACATTCTGTGGTAAAAACCAAACAAATGAACACACACTGCTCACCCTGATGGTTCTCCCTCCCCCCCAGAAAATCCCTGCCATTACCCTGCCCAGCTGTAAATGCATACAAGGAAAACCAAGAACGAGCAGGTAGCAGTCAGGGTATCAGCACAGGCAAAGTGCAATAAATGGTCACTCTTCGAGCCGAGGTAAAAGGAATGCTTTGCATTCAGGGTGGGAATTATTTTAGATGGGACTTAATGGTCAGACTCTGCTTACAACCAAAAGCTGTACAGTTAATGGCTCTATGGAAAACTGCAAGGATGGATCTTTACTGCCTAAAATACATATTGCTTTTGAAGATGAGCTCAAGATGATTACTTTTGCAATATTAATAATTCTGCCAATTGGATTTCCACGAAGTAGATTCAACAAAATACTGAAAATATTTAGTCAATAAATCAATTCCACTTCCAGAGTCTGGATATCTATAAATTGTTTTCTCATTGATAAGATTCTGTTTATGAAAACTTATCTTCAAGGAAACGACTCTTAAGATTTTTATTGGAAAATACTTTGCAGTTAAAACAGAAATGAGAATTAATGGAAGGGCCACAGGAGCATTATATGCTCTAAAAAAAAAATCCCACAAACTTTTTTTTTGTTACTTGAAGAACAGTGTGATATCCATGTTTAAAAATACCAAAAAAATGTAAAGAAAATTAAATACCTTCTTATCCCACTAGATGGTGGTGCCTTCAGATTAGGGCTGAGATGCTCAGACAGACAGTGCAGGAAAACTTTTGCTTTCTTTAACTGACCTGTAAATGTGGAGAGTGAGAGATGAGGTTAATCTTGTTCCTCTGGGAATAGTAACAAGCATTTGGGTATAACGACTTACTGAATATATTGGAGTACATGGGATTGTGTTCACAGTGCTTTGTTATGAAGTGTGTTTTAACTTCAGTACACATCTAATAGTATTAATTTTTCTTCCTGAAGAAGAAAAGGTGCAAACAGTATTGAACCTTAATGATGATTGTACCTCGTGTAAAACACCCTTGTTCCACTGAGGTCCTGGTCCTTTTGCTGCCCTCTCTCCTCATTCAAAATCCAGATAAAAGTGGGGGATCATTAGCAGTGACTGCATCTTGTATGCATGGATTTCATTGGAACAAGCTTAAAAGTAGCACTCACATTTTTGTATGACAAATGTACTGCTGGCTTTCAGAAAAGGTATTTACACATCTGTTAGACAGAAAGTGATAGTGCCAAACATGGCAGGTCACATCTCTGCAGTGATAACACAAGTGACATTTTGATGAATAGGAAAAGTAGATGGGAGAGTAAGTTTGTGCTTTAGTTATCTCAGGCTCTGTAGTAAATGGTCACATCCTTCATGCCTCATGTAAAGCTTGAGCTGGGAGCTTGGGGCAGGTTCTGTGAACTGCAGAAATTATCTCAAGGGCTGTGTCTGTCGAGGGCTGTCCCAAGAGGAGGCCCCAAGTCACGCTCAGTGCAGGGAGGGAGCCTGGAGGCACCGGCTCACCCCGGGTTGGAGCAAGGTTCGAGCACACAGAGTATTAAATGTGCAACTCTGGCAGTGAGCAGCCACCAGTCCTGCCCACACAGGCTCTCCCAAACCAGCCACAGTTCCCTGTGCCCAGGGCAAGCCATGGGGACAAGCTGCTGGGTGCACACCATTGTTTCCGAGACCACCCGCCCAAATTTGTGCAAAGTAGTCAGTGATCAGTCAGAAGTGATGTGTGAGACTCGTACTGGAAAAAATAAGTCTGAACTGTTTTCCTTTTGCTTAAATATCATGATGCCCATTGTTAGTAGGAAAAAATTAAGATTAAAATTAAAAAGTGCTTTGTGGATGAAGAACTCTAGTCAGGTAAGCTCTAACATTAGGCTTTCCAATTTTCTTTTCAAAGGTAGTGTGATGGTACAGACAAGTTAAGGATGACCATGTGTGTCTTGGAAAAGACAGCATTAATCAAGAACCCCAGACTTGTTGTCCATAACTGTTGTTGCTCAGTGGAGTTTACTCACATCACCTGAGTGGTCACCCCATTTAGAATACCTGGAGTCATCTAGAAGCCAGCCCTCCTTCTGGCAGAGTTTGCTTCATGCTTATTTGTTATATGTTCCCTTCCATTTATTCTGTTCCTCCTGTTCTATTCGTTCACTTTTTTATTCCCATGTTTGCAACATCTCCTCAGTTTCGTATTTCTGTTGCAGGTAACAATGAACAGCAGCACAATGCTGAGCTATGTCACATTAGTGTGACTTCCAAGAAAGATTACAGACCCCATAGTCCAGAGACTTTCACGTAAGAACGTCACAGCCTAAAAAGGCCTAATCTGAGACTTTTTAATGAGCACTTAGCAGGGAATTCCTTCCTATATACAGAGGACTGAGGCAGAAAAATGGATACAAAAATGGATGTGGATGCCTGGTTTTTCTGTAGAGCTTTCATTGTTTTGCATGTTAGAATCTTCCCAACTGTCTTAGGGAGAAAGGATCTGCTCTTCCTCTAGAAAGACGGGCAGGATTTTCTGAAATCCTTAAGAAGCAAAATTCACTCCAGTCATTGTTACTTGCTGCCATTAAGGGTTGAAATGCAGCATTTGCCAGGAGTGCAAGTTCCTTTATTTGATCCCTTTGACTGTACCAGTATAACTGCCAATCACAGGAAATACCTCTAATAACTCTTCCTTTTACTTAATAAGGAATACCACATCTTTAAAACATTAGAAACAGATGTCACTGCATTACTTCACTGCTGATGTATGTAATAGAAATGACACACTAATTAATTTAATGCAGTATAAATGTACTGATTATTTATCATGGCTGACAATAAAATTATGAAAACATTCAATTACAATCAGTGGTAATTCATTATTTATTGATTCTGCGTTATGCACACATTAATACAATACATTTAATCACCTAAGAGAAGGGATCATTTTTCTATTGATACTTAGACATTTAGATTCATCACTTTTATGTAAAATCCTTGATGTTTAGGTGGGAAGTTTTAATCCCGAATTCCAAAAAAACCTCAACTGAAATGTCAGAACTAAATCGAATACAAGTGTCACGTACGAGTGCGTCTAGAAAAATGTGGGCACAAAGAATGACACACTAATTTCAGTCTCTTCTTTTTCTCACGTCAGTGGCCTACATTTGTTGTTATAATTGTGGGTGCTTTTTCTCAAGGAATCCAAGGCATTAAACATTAACCCAGCAAAAAGCTAAGACTGTTTTTTCTTCCTTTTCAAGCCCTTACTCAGAATTAGCACCATCAGGGCTTTGCATGCTCAGGACACAAGCTCAGAGCTCACCAGGGCAGGTTACCAGCCTTCAATTGGGCCCTGAGAAATTCCATTGTTAAGGATGAGGAGAAGGTTGTTGTGACTCGGACTCCAGTTAGGTTGGAATTCAGAAAAAAAAGGTGTTTCATTTTGTTATGATTAGGGTGCATTGCAAATGCATCTTCCAGTTATTTTTTATCCTTCATTTTGGACCTGAAGTTACCTCTGACCTTTGTAAATCTATGTTCACATTTATTCCCTCCCACTTATTTCAGGGACAATCCAAGTTCTTTACTAAAAAGTAGTATTTTTTTCCTATAATCTACTCACATTGGACATACCTCTATGAAGTCCATAAAAAAATTTTTATATTAAAAAAAATCATACTGTGATATCTATGGAATTCCTATTTTTATTGTCCTCCCTCATGTTTGGCTGCAGGAAACTGAGATGGAGCACAAATATCACTACTGAGCTTTCCAGTCTTCTCTAAACAAAACTATTATTTTTAGTTAATACCCCACTGCTTCACGTAGAGAGCTGTCATTAGTTTCTCTCGGTGTCTCCCCCCCATCAGGTGTGTCACCCATCATTTTCTCCCTGGATCCCATGGAGAGCAGGAGCCACGTTCATGCCAGCTGGCAATAAGTAATTTCCAGAATGCTGTTGACTGGGGCTTTCCTCTCTCCTCCTGCGTCAGGGAAGAGCTCTTTCCCATTTCACTCCAGTGGGGCATATGCAAGGATGATGAAAACAAAAACAAACAAATGGAACCTTTGCTTGACATCTTGCCATACAAACACAGCCAATTTTTGTATAGGATTAATACACAATACACCAATGTTTCTATAGCTGCCAGTGTAAGAAAACAGTGTGTTCTGCACACCAGTCAAAAAGGAAGAAAAATAATGAAACCTTTCTTTTAAAGTAATATTCTGAAATACGTATTTCAGCTATAGGGAGGCTTAGTAGTTTGTACACATTCAGATTACGTACTGCTGGACTCCATTCAAATAAACCATCTGGATACTTTATAACTGACAAGATATTACTGTATGATTGTTAGGCTTTAGTAACTTTGCCTTGCCTTTAACAAAATTATGGAGAAATAATAATATTCATGAATATAGTTGATTTGTATATGCTTAGTTGAACTGGACAGCTGCCTGGCATTAATTCTCAAACCTTGAGCATTTTCTAAGTTTCAGAGCAGTTCTTCTCTCCATGGACAGTCACCTCTCAAGGGTACTGCTTTTACTACAGCCTTTATGATTTTATATTGCTTCATGCCACTCCAACTCGCTGGGTGTTGATGCGCAAGGCTTCCTCTGGCCTTGTGAAAATTCAGTCTTATTTAGAAATATGTTTAGCTTATGGAAGACATTAAAGTCAAAAAGGAGAAAGAATTCTCACGGTGGATTTTGACTGTCGCATTAATCTCAAAGGGAAAAAAAAAAGTCTTAAAAGGGCAGTGTTTGGATCTGATTTATTAAATCTCTTAATGGCAATTATGTTCAGAAAATTAATGCCCCAAAGTTTCTATCTGAAGTCAGTTATTTGTTATTTCTATAATTTCCTGTGTATAAATATCTCAGATGAGTTCAGGGTTTGACTGTACTGAACACTTTGCCAAAGTAAGTAGCCCCTACCCCACAGAGCTTCCAGTCTAAGGTTTGAGCCTAAAGAGATGCATGAACTAGTTCAGAAAATACGAGAATTCTATTGAAAAGTATTAATTTAAACTAAGTTATGTGAAAATTCTGCCTTGGTTTCAGGCAGTGAGGTTAGAGACCTAAAACCAGCGGCCAGGCTTCTTAGAACACATAAATCAATGGGGAGAAGGGAAGGTTCCTCCAGAGTGTAATTTAAGATCGTTTATGTTCACAAATATAACAATTTAGTTAGCACACAGTCATCTTCTCTCATCTAAAATGGGATAACTCACAATGCAAAACCATTAAACTTTGCAGAGAAGGTGCCTAAATAAGCAAGCCTAAGAAAAGGAAAGAGAAGATGACATATACAGGCACTGGAATCATGGAAACAGCTGAAATGCTCTGTTGGTATTGCTCGCTTGGTATCCACTTCAAATAGTTTTGTTTATTCTCTTCTGCTTGCTTTGTTGAATGCCTTAGGAGAAAACTAAAAACAAACGAACAAAAAAAAAGGAGGGGAGTGAAGAGGTTAAAGGACTAGGAAAGAAGGAAAGATAAAGAATGAAAACCAGTGGCAACAAACAGGCAAGAGAGATGTTCAAACACAGGAAAACGGGAAGAGGGTCTGAGAAGAGGTGTGATGTAACACTGGGAGAGGGTGAGAAGCAAATAACCAATGTAGGCAGCGTGCCCTGGGTCTGCTGAGTGTCTGATCCTCGGCTCCACTTGTTCAGGGACAAGGGACGCACGAGGCTTGGCAGTTCCTGTGTCACCCGCCCTGGATCGGGCAGAGAAGGCACAGGACGTGCCCGGCTCCCGGGATGTTCCTACACTGAGGTACCACATGGTGCTTCAGGAGGCTGCGGGAGGAGAGGGCCGAGCCCGCCGAAGCTAAACCACAACTGATGCCGCATCGACGCTGGGAATTTCAAGCAACTGCGTGGCACACCTCCCGAGAACGGGCCTTGCCTGGAGTGAGCGACGACAAACTTCCACATCTCTCACACTTCCCTCCGTCCTGCTTGTGCCCGTCGCGCTTTAGGCCTGACTCAGTGGCCGTGGACCCGCGCTCCTTGTGGTGTGCCGGTGCCACCGCGCTGGGTGCGTTCCCGGTCCGCGTTTGTCTCCTGTACCGAACGGAGCCTCGCACCGCCGCCCCTTCTCCCCATTCCCTTCAGCTGTGGCAGGGCACAGGTGTTTTAACACTTACAAACGTGCCAGGGCGCAGCGACCGCTCCGGCTCCCTGGGGAAGGGATGGGGACGGTCCCAGCGCTGCCTCCCCTCCGCTCCCTTCCCTCAGAGCGCGGGGGAGCGCCCGCGGGACTCCCTCCCGGTCCGGGGACCGAGACCCCATCACAGCTCGGGGAGCAGGACCCCATCACAGCCCGGAGAGCCCCGCGGGACCCCGTCACAGCTCAGGGAACGGGACCTTCTCCTAGCGGGAACCCCTGGCGGCCCGAGAGTCCCCCCCGAAACTTTGCCGGGAGTTGCGGGCGCGAGGACGCGCTGCCCTCGCTCCCTCCCGCCCCCCGCCCCAGGTGCGCGGCCGGCGCTGCCC
>VYXC01000177.1:9943-41805 GCA_013397175.1 Platysteira castanea
TTTATATCTCTGGGAAATTAGATCAGGGTGTTACATTTAACATTTTCACAAGGCCAAAGCCAGCCTGGTCTTGTGATGTTCCTTTGCTTGAAATGAGATTTCACTCAAAGCTTCAGCAACCGTGTGTAAGGGACAGTACCTCACTGGTGGCATAAGCAGAGTCTGCAAAATGACCTAAAATCTGGGCTGGAGAATCCACTTTTTCCATTGGATTTACCCTGACCCAGTTAAACCACTGGAGCTCATTTCAGTCTCTCTGCAGAACACAATGTGTTAACTTCAAAATAAAGTTCTCGTATTTAAATGTTGTTTATCATCACTTGATTATCAAAGGCCTATTTTGTCTGTTTAAAATGCTGTCAGTTAGAACCACAAAGTGCAGCACTTAAACGAACTTTAAAGAAGTTTTAGGAACTTCAGGGGTGGACTTGCACTAATCTTACAGCAATACCATATCTGGCAAGATTCAGTCTTTTCTTGAACCACAACTGCTTCATACTATTTCCCCAGAGTATTTATCATTCAGCCAGCTAATCAGTTGAACAAACAGTCCTAAAAGCTGTTAGTTTCTTGTGGCTGTAGGGAAAAACCCAACAAAACAAAACCTGCAACATGAACATTGCTTAATGATTTAGAAACTAGAAGATGAACAGAAAGAAACTGTGTGATTGATTTTTAAGGTTAAATAACTACTTGAGACACTTAAACTTCACTTTGTCCATCAAAAAGTTCCAATTAGCAAATACTGTGTGTAGTTAAGAAAGCAAATCTGTAAAAAAAAAAAATTTTTTTCCCAAATGTAGCAGAACTGACAGAGCCTCTTGCAAGACTTCATCTTTGGGATTCTTATACATTCCAGGGAAAACTGTAGGACCAGCAAGCACAGAGGAGAAGATAGCTGTCTGTAACTTTAAAAGTCGAATGAGGTCATGAAACATCGCAGGAGAGATGAAAATAAAGAATTTTTCCACTGGCTCTCAAGAAGGGCTGATTTTTTTTTTTCCTTCCAAAAGGCAAACAACCTTCCGTCTTCTGATTGCTCTACTGTGTCACCAGGCAGGAGACAATCCTTAGGGCATTCATTGTCTCCTACTGTTCACATGTATGTTCTGAACAGTAGGAAACTCACTCATTTCCAGTGCACACTTCGTGGTAAAAAGAAGATTTTGCTTCTTTTTTGTATTCTCACTCCCGTAATTTCCTTTCATTTGAAAAATGCCTAAGCAAATGTTGGCAAAGGGATGTTAGTTTTTGTAGTGCAGACAAAAAGAGAGTAGTTTAGATGGAAATCATTATAGCTCTTCAGCTCACTTCCTTCTTGTTATGAAACATGGAGTTGGAAAAAAATCTTCAGTGATGATGGAACACAAAGGAATCAAAGGAGATAGAGGTGTGGGCACAATATCAGCAGGCCCGATGCTCTTGCTTGCCAAATTAACAGCTATATTATGTGTGACTTATCAGCCTAGCAAGTGAAATGAACTGACTATTACTGTCTCATGATGTCTGAATTTTAAAAAAATGGAAGGTTAGACTAATTTAGAAGAAACTGTCAGATTCTACAGTAAATGGTTATTCCCCGATTATGGCAGAAATCCAGGGTTCTACAGCTGCTGTTCTGCTTCAGTCAATACCCACATGGGAAAATAACTAGCCATTTTTTATAAAAACAAGAGCAATAATTTGATTGGGCTCTGCCCTTTTTTATTGATGTATTGCCGCTAGCCTGTGACTAGAAGCAAATCTATTCTGTGATATAGTGAGGGATACCTGTATTTGGTTATGTGATGGAGGTAACTCTAGTCATTTGACAAAACAAGGATATGTAAATCATTGGGAGCAAAACCAACAGAAGGTGAACACCCAGGACATGCTTTGAAAGAAGGCATCAAGGGGAAAAACACAGTCTGAATAAACTGGCTGGATTCAGTGCAGAAGTTCACTGCCCTGCTATTGTTTCTTGAGATCCAGTTTCCTTTTTGAAGTCACTAAATTCAAGTACAATTTATCTCTCTGTTTATTTTTTTTTTCATCATTTAGATAAACATGTCTTTATTATAAAAAAAAAAAAAAAAAAAGAGAAAACTTCTGGAGCATATTAATCTTTTTATTTCCTATCCTCTCCTTCTTTTACTTTCATGATTTTGTGAGTCTCCCTTTTTTTTTTAATAACTAAATGTAAAAAATTCATTATTTTTCAACTCAGAGTTTAATCTCAGGCTACTCTAGGCACAAAAATGGTACACAGTCTTTCAACAATTAAGGTGACATTAAAGTGTTATGGTTGTGCCTCAAGCACAGTACAAGCATACTCAAGGCTAGGAAAAGTCACATCTCTGAGACACTGTTTCAGGCTATCTTCAGACTCAAGTGGGGATCACTTCCAACAAAGGAGGAATTGCCTCTGCAGTCAAAAGGGCTAGAGGCTGTTAGATTTTAGTAAGTGGGAAAGCTGGAAAAGACACTGAGATACATGATGTAAGTTAGCTAAAGCATAAGTATAAATTGTAGCACTCCAGGGTATCAATACTTTTATGGGAGATAGTGAATTCAGCTGACTGAGTTTTTCATTCATACTGAAGCCTCTGGAGCCCAGACTAACATTTTTCTTATTGTTATGACACTTACACAATTTGCAGTAGAGGTAGGAAGCAATTAGGTCGACTTTAAAAGAATGCAAACCCACAATTAATGATGTGCATATAGGTATGATGGGAACTTACAACTTCTGTGATTAACAAAAATGTTTCTAAGCCTGAAGCAATTTTCACCAAGCTGATCTCATTCAAACTAAATTAAGCAATCCTCAAAACAAGGCTTGCAGCTGGGTATGGCCATGGTTTGAGAACAAAACTAGAAGATTGAGGGGAAATGGAAATATGCAAAAAATGCTGATTCATAATAATGATTCAAGTTAGCAGAAGAGGTTGATCTGCTGTTGTCTCTTTAGAAGACAACTGTAGGTGTAGATACGCAGGGGAAAGACCCCCATATCCATCAGTCTTGTGGAAGGATGGAGACAGCTTTTTTCATGTTTTATAAGCCACTGTGCCTTGCTTGTATGTAATAGACATATACTAAGTTATAACATTCTCAGTGAATTGGTCTGTATTACTGTTTCAACAGAAAATATAAAGAAAACCATGCAAAGCCATTAATGCTGAAAAACTCAGGACCACTCCCTAAAAAAAGATACTTGTAATCACAAGAAAGAACATGTACAAGAAAGACTCGAAGAGTCAGAGACCAGATCTATCTGATTACAGAAAAAAAGTAGAGAAAAAAAAAATCTGACCCATTTCCGTATGAGTTGCCTGAATAAGAAGGACCTGCAGTGGCGTAGAACTGTCATGACTCTGGGCTCACTTTCTCCTGTATTCTATTATAGATGTTCATACAGAAAGACCCAAACTATCCTGTTTCCCCAAACACTTCAGTCTGTCAAGCCAGTTTTCCAACTCTTCAATCCTCTAAAATATGAAAAATTCAGACATTGAAGAGGGGATGATGTGTAAAATTTTTAAGAGTCAAAAATCTAGTCCTGCAATACCACTATATATGTGAGCCTAAACCAACTCCCAGATGGACGGTAAATGCAGATTTCCAGGCACAAAATCTCTGTAGTCTGTCAAGTTTTCTTGTAAGAAGACATGTATGCTCGAGCTCAACACAGAAATGAAAAGGCTTGTAAGGCAGCATAAGGAAATCTTTGGCAGTGACTCATTGGTAAATTAACGAACATCCCAGAAGCAGCAAGAAGCAATTGTAAAATATGAATATATACTTTACAAACATGTTCTGAGTCTAAATATTCTAAAAGTTCCTAGCTGTACACTCTATTTTATAAAACTGATTTTCTCTGTCCTGTGAAACATCTGTGTTTGCAGATTTATATTTTTACATAGTCAGGATTCGCAGCTGATAGGTTGCTGTGAAAGGCTGTGGGGATACTGGGCAAATGGATCCATCAGGCCTGATTCTGTCCTGGAGCCTTGGAGAATTCCATGTTCAGAACTCGCCAAAATGGTGAGTATCACCTGATGAAACCTTGTTTCATCAAATCCTTTCCCAGGCGTTGCCTGGGATCCAGCTGTTACGCTTTGAAAGCATTACTGTTTCATGCTCTGCTGCAGGACAATACTATAAAATACGTTTCCCACAGTTCTGGCTCAAGGCTGCCCAGGACCTGAGGGAAGATGGTGGGAAAGCCATTGCTTGCATTCCCACAATGATTTTGGGAAGGGTGGGTCAGTCATGGTTTAGTGCATTCTCCCAAAGTAGATCTCAGCTTTGCTATCCTCAGCTTGATACTATGTGAAGCCAAGTTATTATAAGTCTGAATTTCAAAAAAGAAGAACTGTTAATATTCTGACTGTCATAATTTGTAATCCTTCGTAGTAAAGGTCTCTTATTTAGTCTCACATAAGATAATTGTTTTTACAACCAGTTAAATGTGCACAGAGAACTCAGAAAACACAAAGAGTTTTAGAATGCCCAAGATGAAACAATTAGTTTGGTGGAGGAAACTGTACCACTTGGATTTTTTCTTGTCCTGTTAAGCTTCAAAAAAGGGTGACCCTAAACTTTACTAAAGATGTATTATAATATAGACAGAGCCCTCAAATTTTCAATACTGTTTGGTTTTTGGTATCTCCTCATCCTGCACTGCTCTGACTGCTAGCACTGATAATCCATTTAGATGGACTTTTCCAAAGAAAAGATCTGTGTGCAATCAAAGAGACTGCTGTAAATTTTGTGTCCAGTGGATTATGGAATTGCATTAAGATCCTCTACCTTACATATAAAATTAAAAGTAAATATTTGTATTTTATTTGGAATAAACATATTTTAAGTTATTTTACTTTAAAACAAAATAAATTTATCATTCTCTAAATGAAAAAATAGCATTTTGCCTCCCCAAATATTTTGGAGTTCATGTTTCTGGCAAGCACGGTTTTATTGACTGAACAGAGGCATTACAGTATGATGGACCAGAGTTGATGTAGTGGTCTAGTCAGAGAGAGAGAGATTACATAATTTTCCTCTAAATCTGACTTCTTGGCTCCTTCTCCCAGGACATTTTTTACTTGATGCCTGTGGCTTAATTTGCAGCCTCCCACTTCAAAGATGGAGTAGTCCATGGAGATTGGCCATGAACAACCTGCCATCCCAACATGTTTAACAGAAGAAGTTTTGCTAGTTGAAGACATGTGAATGTGTAGTAAACTGTATTGCCTTCACACTGATCCTCCTGGGTTCCAGTTTGGAGAGAGGTTTCTCCTGTTTTCTAGACAAGGCGCTTTGCAGAAAAAAAGAGCAGGAATGGCCGCAACCAACTGCCCTGATGGGGACCAGGGGAAAGCACTGACTGCTGGAGAGCAGCACAAAGCTGAAGGGCTCTGACGGCGGGCAGGTAAAGGGCAGGTGGCAGGGCAGGCCACAGGGAATGTGGACGGGGGGAGTCCAAGCCCTTTGCAGCGTGTCCCTCTGCCACCAGGTATCTCCACCTTGTGTTGGGCAGCGCAGGCGCGGCCACCACTGGCCAACAACGGACCCAGCTCTGGAGCACTTGTCTGTGTCCGCAGGTGTTAGTCCAAGTTGATTTAGTTCCATTTAAAACACTTACTTTTCAGTAATAGCTTCCATTGTACCAATCTCTGTGTGAGGAAAGGTGGGCTAAAGTCTAGGAAGCAAGGATAGTAGCCCAGAAGATTCTCCAAAACCCAAAGAGTGTTGACATTGTTATAATCACATATTTTTTACACCATAAGTCTTTTTTCAGGATTTTTCTTGTACTAGTCACAGTTTAAAGTACAAATATTACGCTAAGAGGATTTTTATCTGACTGTGCACTGAATATTTAAAATGTATTGTTAAAAAGATGAAATACAGAGAATATCAAAAATGACTTGCAGGTACTTGAAATTCTTAAATTTCAAAACTCACAAGTTACCACAAATTTTCTTTCAATTACTTTTGCATGTAATGTTGGGTATTATTTACAATTCTGATTTTGAAACATCAACTTCTTTTTTTTTCTTTTCTGTTGGTGCAAAGCCAGCATTGTAGAGGGGATACAAGTTGGCAACAAGCCTAAATACCAGTGGGAATACATTGCCTATGATAGATTTGTATTATTAAACACTACCTTAAAAGCTCTGTATAATGAGTATTTAAATGATCTTGAAAATATCAATCAGAAAAGTAGCTAATAATTGCTAGGCCTTTAACAGAACATGAACTAATTAGACTAAACTGCAGATTTCGTATCTATGTTTGTGTAATTGATGAAAACACATTACAGGACTTGCCAGGCATGAAGGAAAGCTGTTTGTTTCTGTTAATAACCTCCTTGATGTAATACAAAAAGAAAGATAAAAGCAAAAAGTGGAGAAGACCAGTTAGTTATTTTCATTTTGAAACCTATACCTACCATTTATTTCTTTTATGGGTGGAACATCTTCAGGTGAATGCAACTGTTCTGAAATATAAGATTGTTCCTCTCACACATCAATCAGGTTTAAGAAAAAGTAATTTTCGAATGTGTGATTATGAATTATTCCCCCGAAACTGTATTTTCTGTGTGGTGTTTTCCAGTGTTATGTAGAACAGCACGTGTAGTTCTCAAGCTAGATTATAGTTTTTGCCTCACACTTCAGTGTTGCAGTGGGGTTAGCCTGCAACCTTCCCTGAAAAACAGCTTTGGCCTGTGGAGAGAATCAGGAACAATAATCTTGATAGATGTTCATGGATGCTCTTTATTTTCTCACAGCCTCATGGCTGAGCCTGGCACAGACTGACTACAACAACTCTGAAATCATGTGAACACCCACCTAACTACAGGATTCTCTGGGCGGAGTTACATTTGAAAAGACCAGTGAGGAACAGGATTTAGACACAATAGCATCAGGGAGCTTGGAAACCCTGTGTAACCCGACCATGCTTCCACTTCCAAGGCCCACCCCCCCCAGGGGCACCTCCACACTTCAACAGAAATAATCTTCCAGTTTTGGTTATAAAATTAGGACCTCAATCACAGCAGTGCTTTACCTTATTCTTATATTGTGCATTTGGTGATGTATGCAGACAGATAAACTTGCATATAGTTAGAAATGTGGCAAGGAAGGGTGATCCAGCTTCTTTTCTGCAGTGCATGCTCTGTGAAACCAACAAAAAGAAAACACTGTAAGGCTTAAGTTTTGTTTCTGCAGGCAGCAGATATGACGCCAACTCATAAATAAGTAACAGATGTGCAGAATAAGGAGGTGTCATTTTTATATCATCCCTTTTCAGAAATGAGCAGCACTTTAAGAATTTTAAAGACCTGTTGGTAGGAGAATATCCTGGTCTCTTCATGCCTTTGGTTGTTTTGGACACATTATTAAGAATAACACCTGGTAAATGCCCTATGACATCAAAACAGTGGCATGAATTCTTTGTGGCTCATTTTCAGGCATCATGCTAGGAGACACTGCCAAACATGCAGGTGATGCATAAGTCTGTGGAAGTTAAGTTCCCTTGAGGTTACTCAGACTCTCTTGAATATTTCTAGGCCCAGTGGGCCAAAGATTTGGGTGACCTTTAAATGAGGGGATAGAAATAACAAACTGGCAGTTGGCAGTGAGTTCTTGCATACGTTTTTAAGGAAGAGTGTGCAATAAATGAACAGAACAGGGGGTCACAAACTGGATTTCTGGACACACCTGCTTAGCACCTGTATAAATCATAAACAGTTTTGAGATTTTCGTTACCTTAACACAGTTTACACACAGTGTACTGAGGTTCTAACTTCTGTCCTAAATAGAGCTGCAGCCTCAGATACTGAGTTGTGTATGCTGAGACCTGAAGTTACTTAAAAGTAGATATTAGCACCAAGATTGAATAAACAACGTGAAAATTAGTATGGCATGTAAAAATTAGTCCTGTTATTGTTTTGTGCTGGCAAATTAAACACATGATAACTAAGCCAACTTTGATCCGAAGATACATTGGATGTCAGATTGGATGCAAGTAACACTGTCTCTCTCCCTTTGAAAAACTATAGGCCAGAAGTAATAGAAACAAAACAAATCTGTCACTGTTGTACATCTGAGTGCTTTTGTATATGTCAAATATCACCAGTCACAGAGCAGTAAAGTTAATAGAGCAAACTCACAATTCTCCAATTATAGCTAGAATCAGCTGGTAGTGTGAAGACTCAGACAAGTGAAGAAACCTATGCTAACATTTAAAACATAGTTTTGTAAATGCTTCACGAAATATTAACTAGGTCTCTTTTATGGGAATATGCAAAAATCCTATCCCTGAACAACCGGATGTAGACTCTATTAACCCATTTCTGTCAAGTGGTAGTTGGCTTATATCATGAAATCAGTATTTATATGTACTATCATCTTTTTCTTATCTGATACAGCTACAGAAATTCTCATTATCCATACAAATGTCTAATCCTGTATGGCTTCTACTTTAATATTTCTTTTGGTAATGTCTTACAAAAATTGTTTCTTTGAAATCATTCTTATTTACGTAACACATCCCCACAATTTTATAAGCCTATTGATAATTATCTACCTTATTCTCTGTTGAAGTGTTAGTGAGAAAAAATATATTGTCATTTCTTCCTATAATATCATCTGTGTTGTCATGGACAAATTATCTATTTCCTCTTCTAATCCAACAGTCATAATCTCTGAACATTTCTTCCTATATCTTCATGTTTATTTGTTCTCTTTCTGTGAATAAAACCTGAAATCATTTCACTGAATTTTGGGGTCCTAGCTGAAGCCCTTGATACGAGACCCATGTAACTCTAGACTCTTATAATGTGATAATAAGGTCTTTGGAGGTACAGTTTTGTATAATCTGACATAAAGAAATCAAGGCTCCTAATCAAATGTCTCAAACAAGCATCTAAATTTATGGATATGGTCCTGAAAAATGAGAAAAGCTCCATCAATTTTCAATCATGTTTAATAACCTGTTACAGTAAAGTAAGTGCTGCTATGCCAATAACCAGTGCTACACTCTGGGCAGAATTGCTGTGGAGCAATTTGCAGGGACACCTAACTATGCCATTCAGGAACCCTACTTTGTTCTCTAAGGAGATATATCACTATATTTTGATGAAATATACATGTTAAAATTTTGAGAAAAACTGCTCAGCATGCAGGACCCTTTGGTTCTCTTAACTTATTTAGATTTTGGGTCCTCCTAGGTTACTTTGAAATGCTTGATAACTTTTGTTGGGATGAGTTACATTTCCGCAAACAACTCAGGTTAATTCAGCATCTTTTTCATGATTTTAATGGAGCCTGCTTGAACAAGTTACCTTTTGCATCTTAATTATAAAATGACATGAATAGAGTTTCCATTAAAACTTAATACCAATTATTTCTGTCTGATTTAACTTGGAATCTTTATTGACGCTGTTGGTCTGTTCTTGGTATTGTTTCTTTTGGTGTTGGTATTACAGTGTCAATAATTTGCTCAGTACTGGTCAGGGCAAGTTTTTAAAATGAAAGCATAAATGTTACTTATGACACCTACTTTCTTTATTAAGCCCACAGAAATTCCAGCTAAGGAAAATAGATGATACCAGCTGAGCAAGAGGTCCTTAAAGATTAAATATCTGATGAATACAAAAAGAGAAAGGGAATTGCAACCACTGCTGGAAAAGCAGTGCAAGAAAGAGTCATTACATCTGCATGCTTTTTTTTGTGGTCTGCTTGTATTTGCACATAACTCCCTTGGGAGGCAAGCAAATGTTATTTCAGTTTTAGGACGCCAGAATATTCAAGATGAATACAAAAATATTAAAATCCACATGCAAGCACTTGAGGAAATATTTTACACCTCAGGGGTGCTCAAAATTTGTAGCAAAACCACATGGACTTCTGATGAGTTTGGGGAAAATACTCATTATGCATTTATGTACCTCTAAATTCTGCTTTGAAGCTCAAAGGTTTTAAAAACAACTTTTAATTAAAACCCTGCCATTTGAGACAAAGGGTTTAATTTTTGATAAATAGTGAAAAGTATTTAGTATCTGGCCGCTGTTTTGATTTTGTTCTTTATTTCATACTGTTTCATGTTTTCACTTGCTTTAGACATACCTGGCATCTAAATTTTAATTATATTTATTCATTTTACCTGTCTCTTTAAACACTTTTCAATCAACATGTACTTCCTCTGGAAGAATATAGTGTTCAGATTCTTTTTAATCAATTCTACTGCCAAATCCTGTTTGCCTTACTCATGCAAGTATTCCTTCAGAAATCAATTGGACTACTTGTATGAGAAAAGCAAGCAGTTCTTGCCTTTATTTGGTAAAGCAACAGGCTTGAACAAAAGGAGTACTGTACCTGCTATGGGCAGCCAGAAACAATGACGAGCTCCTTGATAAGATTAGATGTAATTTTAAATGCAACTGGGACAAAGAATCCCTCCCACCAACCCCAACTCGTAACTCTGCAGCAATTCCGCTGCAGCAAAACAGTTGAAGAATTAGTGACAAGAGCCAGACTGCCCAGTAGGCACCACCTAACAGACACAGAAACATGAGCCACATTATTTTTAAGCTTGGCAGACATTTTGTGCTTCTTTCAAAAAAGAAAAGAAGAAAAGCAATCTTTTAAGCCAGGCACACATAAACCTTATACATTTCTGGTTTTAATGTTATGGGGAGACGTTGCATTTTAAACATCCTTATAGATGCACACTGAAAATACTTCTGTGAAGTGGCTACTTGCTGCTGATTGTTTCAGAATAAACAAATGTTCTGCATTGTCATCATGCATGAGTAGATTGGTTTAACTTTAAACCAAAAAGGCTCTCCCCAGTACCAACTGCTGAACTTTCATTTGCAAAATTTATGCCAGCAAAGCCGAAAGTTTACTTTGCAACTATGGAGTGGGTGTAGGACTACGTGCAATACAGATTCTCAGCCTGAATTCCTGTTTGGTTTTTGAAACCGTGTACTTGATTGATTCTGTCTTTGACAACCAAGAGAAATCTCCAGTGAAATCTCCAGTGTAACTCGCTATTCACAGTCCTGAGATAAGCAGTATGCAAATCCACATACAGTGGGATTCAGACATGGTTTGCTTTCCAGCGTAAATTCTTTTTAAAAAAAATTTTTTACTTTTTGTCCATTTAAACATACTGGCTTCTACACGGATCAGATGTATTCAGTTTGTAATCCTAAGGATAATAATGTGTGTTTAGATGACAGTTCAGCAACTTGATGCAGTGAGTATTGAAGAGAGTGGAAGAATACCCATAGGCTTTGGATCAAACCTAGATGGAGGATGAGAGAATTAGGTTAGGGAATTCAAACAGCATGGGCAGTGCTTCTGAATATGTGGCAAAGGTGATGAAGCAGAGAAAGATGGGGTATTATACAAAGTGTCACCTAACATCTTGCTCCAGCACACAAAGGTTTTATTAATGAAAAAATAAAACACTTTTGGCCTATTCCCTGAACACATGAAGAAGTGTTCTCTGCAGCTAGCCTGGGACAATGGCTCTGGCAGCCAGCACAGGATTTCCAGGGGAGCAAAAGGTGAAATATTGAAAGTGAACTATCTTGGCTGTTAACTACCTCAGCTGTGGTGAACTTTTGGCCCCAAGGGGTGGAAGGCACCAGCCTCCATCCTCCACCGCCTTCTGAGAGCATGTGTGCTCCAAGACCACAGTGGATGATGTTTTGTTTGTACTGATTGAAAGCCAGGAATTGCTGTAGCACTATGTTAATGGAAGTGGCTTTGCTATTGCAGTTTTTCTGCGTTTCTTAACAATTTTCAGGCTATGGCTTTATCTGGAAATAAGTTATCCTTGACCAAGAAGGCTTGACAAGAAGGCTGTGTCCTTGACTGTCACATACTTTGTCCTAGACTTTGTGATCTGTGCTGTTCTCAGAAGCACAAGAGCCCTTACTATCTAGATGGTCTTGGCACACGTCTGTGACACATTTAACTCAGGCACAAATGTGTGATGTGACTATTCTCAGTTTACCTGGACCTCACTTCTCCACCTGAATACTGGAGATAACACCAATCTCAAAGAGGTAGTGGGAGGATAAAAAACATTTGTGATTGCTGAGTGCTGAGATATAGTCATGACAAAGGCCAGCAAGTGCCTTCACAGATAGCAAACCTCGTTTGCAGATACAGCTCCATTTCAGTGGTAACTAATTTAGTTGCTTTTCATCTTATGAAATTTAAGAAATTCACATCACTCCAGAACAGGGGAGAGTAAATATGTCAGAAGAGAGATTAATAAAATCTAATAACTAACATTTATTGAGTTTCACACAGTTTGTAAAGTAATTAATAAAATTCAGTATTCTAATCCTCTACAAAAAAAGCGGAAACAGAGCAACAAAGGTATTAAGTAGGCTGAGCAAAAAAAGTGGAAACTGAGCAACAAAGATAATAACAAAGAAACTAATTGGGCCAAAACACACTGACGGGGCTGAAATATAGTCCAGAACTCATCTTTTCCCTTTTCATTTTAACCAAACATATCAATATCAGTTGGACCATGACAAGAGAGTTTTCATACAACATTAACAACATAGAAGTTTTGCAGTTCTCACATTTTAAACACACAGCAATTATTTTCTAAGATTTGTTTTTCATAATGTGAATAAGTTTTTAGTGCATAAAGCGTAATCGAAAATCTGAAAGCAGTATGAAATTCTGATTTTACTGGTTAATGTTTCTTGGCCTGCAATATTTACTATTAGTGTAAATTAATTAAGATACATAAATATGCAATATTTGGCTTTTCTACCTTTATTAGGGTTCTGACAGAGGCAAGCCAGCTTTACAGGTTCTGAATTGTTCATTCTGGTGGCATCTGCCTTTTGTCATTACTGTCCATGGAACAGACTATTGTCTTCGAAAAAGATGACTGTCCACCCCTATAAACTTGTGAGAACTTTGTGTATTAAGACAGAGCCATTGTGGCCATGGCTAGATTGCTTTCAGGAGTAGTTTTTATGATCACAGAGATCCAGCTCCTGCAAAGCAACAAGCTGCTTCATTCCAGAGTGGGGGAAAAGCAAGAAACCACCCATAGATGAGATTCTTCAGGTGGTGCTTTGGTACCTCCTATAAAGTAAAATGACAATACACACTGAACAACCAACCTCAAATGATGGTACGGGTGTGGCCTGGCCATCTCAGTGCCATCAATTTATGTTCAGTTTAACTGAATTTATACAAATACTGAAGTTTCTTCAGCATGGCTTTGAGTGCCTGATGTCTGATGTTCAGTAGTGAGCTGTTTTCAGAAGTGGGGTGCTCAGCACATGCCAGTACCCAGCACATGCCTTTTTGTGGTAACAAAGCCCAACAGCATCTAAGACCATGAGTCACTCTGAAAGCATGAACTTGGATCCCTCTTCCCCTGGAGATAGTCAAACCCTTATTTGTGATAAATCTATATTTTGCACACAGGCAATCTATACTGCAGCAGTTACCAAGAGTTAAAACAGGGAGCAAAACTTAGAGTGCCGATGGCTTAAAAGTCTCACATTTCTGAGACATGCCTCATCCCCCCATATCATTCTCCTACAGGGTTATCAGAGCAACTTTCTACATTCAAAAGAGCTGTGGTTCACAGCTCAGCTAAAGTGACCACAGCACAGTGTGAAGTGACATGTCACTCCCTCGCTTGTTTTTTTTTCTTTTCCCTTTAAGCCTCCCTGGACTGACTTGAGTTGCCTGTCATCAGCAGGGATCACAGCTCTGCCAGGCGCAGCTTCCCAGGACGTGTCAGTGAAGGGGATGCTCCAGGCAGCCTCCTGGACCCATTGGCCACTGGGGTGTGAAGGTAAATGCTGAGAGTCCCCAGCACCAGCGTCACCAAAGGCATCAGCTGGGGAGTGGCAGCCGGCCTCCTGGGAATGGATCTGGGTGCTGAAAGGGTGCACTTCAACCTTTCAGTTTGTACACAAGCCTCCCTGTAACAGCATTATCTGGCAATTGGCATGCTTAGGCCTAATTTTCAGTCCACAAGTAGGAAGCAGGTCATTGAGGATATCCTCACTATTAGAGTTATTCAGTTTGCATAAAGGCTCTACTTAGCACTTGAGGAAGGAGTGCTGATTTCCAGAGTGTTGATTTGATCTCCAGTCACTACTGTGTGCACAGCAAGACAGTGTGGCACTGGCAGCCAAAAGTTTGCTGATGATCAGAAAAAGCAAAGTCCCTACAGAATAGTCCAGGACTATGTTCAAAGTCCGCATAAACAGGGATGTGATACCTGCGTTGTTGCTGATGATTATGTCCAGAGTGCCAAAAATA
This sequence comes from Platysteira castanea, assembly GCA_013397175.1. Lineage (NCBI taxonomy): Eukaryota > Metazoa > Chordata > Aves > Passeriformes > Platysteira > Platysteira castanea. The sequence continues at coordinate 24,253 of VYXC01000177.1, forward strand.
TTTTGTAACTATCACTGAAGTCATCAGCTGTAAATGCGGAGGACAAAAGTGTAAATATAAATATTAATTAGAAAAAACTTCAAGAATAGAATGTATCAGATAAAGTTTGTCTTATGTATATTTATAAAGTACAGATAGGTTTGAAATCATAGATGTTCCTTGCCCTTTAAAGGTCCTAAACCAGTTGTTTTTAAGAGAGCAGTAGTTGGTAATGGGGATCAGTGTAATTATTAGAGATCTAAAAACAGTAGTAATGATGCTGGGGCTGAAAGCATATAAGCACTAGATTTACTTCACCTGCTTCCTCTTTCATCCTAACTTACATCTCAGTTAACCTATGTGTGTAAACATCTGAAACACACTATTGTGTTTTTCTTTTTTTCTTTTTGCCACAAATATGTTTTAATTTTTAAAGGAATTGATATGAGATCAAGAGAAATACTTCAATTTTGTTTTTGAATGGATTTATGATTTTCAAGCTTTCTCAAAGAAAAAGGAGATTTAATTCCACCTGTTACAAAATACTGTAGAATACTTTACTCAGGAAGACCCTGTCTTAAACACAGAAATGGAACTGCTTCACAATATTAGTGTTGGCAAAAAAGGGACCAAAACAAAACTCAATAGTAGAGAATATTTTTTTATCCTAGATTCAGACCAATATGTTGGGCCTGATATCATTCACAGCAATTGAACAAGTAGCTCCCCACACTAACCTTCAGTACTTATCAGTTGTGAAGAAGTTCAGGTTTGTTCCATGCTCAGCTCAGGCTTATTGGTAATGTCTAACAGGCAGCTAGTGTTAACAACAGATTTTTACCTGCAGGAGAGTATCTAACTCTGATATGGGAATAAGCACTGCTATCCTTAAAAGGATACCTTTTGCCTACCTAAAAATAGATGTGGTATTGCTCCCCCATATTTGTGAATTCCTGTTGAATGAAATGACTGACAGTCAAGAAACAGCATGCCCATTTTTCTGTACATTATTAGGCTATTATAAACAAAGATGAATATGAATTCTTGAATTACTGGCCTACACAGAAGTGTATATGTGCAGAAAGAGATCAGTGCTGGAAGTCTTGTAGAATCTTTTTTTAATTTTGTGTTTGTTGCGTTACTCAGAAGATGAGCGGCTTCAGCACAGACAAAAAAACCCTACGCAAACCAATCAAGTTCTAACACAGAAGGATTTTCAAACCAAACCAGCTGCTATTTATCCTTATTTTTGTAAGTAATAATTTGTTTAGCTTCTTCCATACAGGTGTGGAAATCTTAATCCAATTCATTCATTTGAAAACAAGAATTCCACCTTATATATTTTTTTAAGAATGCTCTGAACAACCAACCACATGTAAGCAAAGGAGGGACTGCATTATTGTTATTGAATTCTGTAGCCTGAAGCAGAATATGTACAAGTTGGTACTAATAACAAATGACAGTTTTTAGTCTTTCTGAGATATTCTTTCATTTTCCAACTATCTAGGAAGTCCCCAGTAAGTAACAATGTACAGCAGGCATATACCAGGAGCACTGCAATGCGCTACTTCCAAATGTAACATTTCTAATACAGAAAAAAAGAATCAGGAAAATTTCTTGATTTTGAACTTTTCTGGTTTTGATAAAGTAAATTGTTTCATTAAAAATATTAAAAATCAATCTCTGCTTTTGATTCTTCGCAATTGCTTCATTTCACAGATCCTCTAACTATGTAACCAGGAATAGTATTTATCTCAGAGAAACTGTAAACCTGCTGCCTCAAAAATATAATTAGCCCTGAAATTCCTCTTTCTTTTCTCTGTTATTATCTGACACTGTTTTAAGATGTACAAATCTGCAGGCTATGGGAGATTTCAGGCTGTTGATGTATTTTACGCTTTCATTAACAATAAGGAAAATAATGATGTTTTGACCTTATCCACAGGTAAGTATTTCTTACTTAAGAAAGAAAAATTGCAAAGACTGCATAGCTGTTTTGTTACTCCTCTCTACTTATCCACCTGTGTGGTTAGCTAAATAAGTACATTTGATGGTAAACATTGACCAGATTCAGCCTACCAGCATAACTGATTTGTTATTAGGATGGTTTAAAAGGAATTAATGAGCTTTTAATAAAGTCATAAAGGATATAGCACAAAGTCTTGTTTAGAGATGTATTCTCTTTTATGGGATGACACTGTTTCCAGCTGATGTTAACCAGAAATTTTACACTCACTTCTCCCCTCCACTTACCAGCAAGGTGTGCCCGTGTTTTTTAGGGATGAGAGGGATGAAGGAGATGGAGTCCCACTCTTAGGCTTTTGACCACAACAGCAAAAGCAATAATATTTGGTAAAGTGAAAGGTGGGAATGAATTCATGTTTGAGAACTGCCATTTCAATAGTACTTGGAGAAAACCAAAAGGTCTGTGAGGAATTCTAAACATGTAATGTTTGGTGTTCACTATGGAGTTTGTTCTGAAATTCTTCAGATGAAGTTCAAATGTTTCTTTTTGGGTTTTTGGAGAGAATGGGAATTGTTTGTTCTAATGTCCTCAAGGAGACTAAAAATTATCCTTATCTGATCTTGAAATACAGAAAATTTAACTGCCAGGAACTTTTGAAGAGAATCCTGTTGTAGGTTCTACATTTAGTTAAAAACTCACAGTGGCTGTTGATGAAACAATACAAAATGCAAACATTTCAGATTATTTTTATTCTGTAAGGACCTGATGAAATCTTGTTTGAATTAATGGGAAGTCCCCAAGTAATTTAATTCAATAGATCTTAGTATACAGAAATTTTCTTTTCTATGTTTATGGCCATAATCTGCACAGATTAGCAATTGTATAGTCAATTTATCAGCATGGAAACATAGTTTAGAGGTTTGTAACTGCCACAGTATTCAAAGGTACTTTTTCTGAAATCAATTCAAAATCACAGTTAAATCAAACATTTTTGTAAATTAACTGCTTTATATTAGATCTGTCCCTTGAATTCCATTCAACCTGTTGACAAACCATGACCAATAATGATTTTCATCACTACTTTTACTTTCATAAATTAATGGAAAGATATAATTATGGAAATGCATATAATATCTGAAGTTTTTTTCACAATGGTGAGGAACTCTAAGGGGTTCTAAGATTGAAATTTTCCTGCCACACAGGTCTATGCACAGTCCACAAGACTAGTGATTGTAAAAATTTTTTGGTTCCTGACTGCAGTGTTGTTGTTGATGTGTTTCTAATGCTTGGGAATAATATACAAAATTCAACAGAAACTCTTTTCTTGGAAAGCAATTCTTGTTTCTCCAGGCTGTCATCTTTTGTAAAGCCTTTAATAGTAGTTGACATCATGTGCCATTGTGTGTCAGACTGGTTAGCAAAATCTTTTGATACGTAGACTTATTTGTCAGGTAGCAGATTCCCCATACTCCTTTTCACCTTTAAACTGTTATATCCTTCCTTGGTCAAAAATATCTGAAAACATTGCTTCAGCATGAATCTTGTCACATGAAGTTGGCATTTTCCTCTTCTTCATTTTTTTTATCAAGCAATTTATTTTTAAATACTTGTCATGTTCAGCTTGTTACTGCTGCTCTACTTCACCAGGAAAAAAAAAAATCACTACATGCTGCTAATTCATAGAGTGATATGGTAACTGGCTTCGAGTTTTTAGGAGGAAATCAGCTACAAGGATTGGTTTACGTTAAAAAAATAAATATTTGAATTTTTTGTCTGTGAAAATGATTTGTCAGCCATGGCATGTTTTTAATTCTTTGATCTATCATTTTTATAGTGATAATAAAATAAAACCCTTGTGAATAAAAACTGCATTAATATGGCTAAGTGTGCACACACACTCTGTGCAGTGCATAGAGTTCAGCTGTGTATGCTCATATTACAGCATAAAGTAACAGGTAAAAGATTAATTTCTAAATGTAAATTATTCTGATTTTTCTGTTAAAATAGATCATGTAAGCATTTTAGTCCTGTGGCCTTATTCTGAATACCTGGAAGATGGACTTCATTTTCCATATGTGGATACTCCCAGTGATTCTCTCACAGTGAGGATATAACATGAGTGGTGTCAGGCAGAGTTAGCAGGGAGGAGAAGAAACTTGAATCTGAGAAACTGATGTGTTGCTGCATTGTGTCTTAACTTTGTAAAGTGACAACTGTACAGATGTTCTGCCCAAAGAGAAACCAAATAGTGAGACAGTCTTATTTCTAGTACTAACATCACTCTTGTGTTTTTTTTCCTTGGTTTCTAGATTTGAACACAAAAATACTATGTATAATTCTAAAATTCTAAGCTGTGCTGCTACCTGCATATCTTTTATCAACACTACACATTTTTTTAATGGTTATCTCCTGACTTAACAACAGGAAGTAATTTGGTCTGGCTATATAAAAATTTTGTGGCTGTTTTTTATTTCAAGAGTACATCACAGCAGTTGTTTTTGTCCTGGATTTTCTTCATCTTTGACTGTCTTGGGATTTTTTATTTGTAACACACTAGCAAAACTAAGAACAATGGAGATTTGAGTTTAGATTTAATTAGATGATAATATGCAAATAGTAATTTAGCAAGACAAATGTAAATATCTTTCTGTATTTCAAGATGAAAAGAAATCCAAGACTTAATCATAGAGATCTAGTACATATAGAAAAGAAAAATGCTTTGTTAACAGTAGTACAAATAAATACATATCTGTGAAAACTCCACTAATCTGAAAGGACTTCCACCTGCTAAGTGAGAAAAGCTTACTAAAATTAATGTCTTCTTTTTTTCTGTACCATTTCTATTGTTCTCAACAAGAGTCATTTCACTGACTTAAGAGACTGGCTGGTAAAGGGTTACTAAATCAGAGGAGTTCAGAGACAGATTAGGGTTTCCCAGCGGCACATATCTCTAGCAGCAAGTGTGGAAGCCAACTCGGAAGAAACACGTTTGAAGTGGCAGAACTAATCATGCAGAAGCAATTTGCGATTTTCTCTCTCTCAGCCTAGATAAAGCAGAGCATTATGACATTGGCTGCATGGAACAAGGTCAATTTACTGTGAAAAGGCAGCTATAGTCTCCAACTTCAAATAAACTTTCATCCTGGATGATGAAAAAGAGGATTTACCCTATTTCTTATACCATTGAACAGAGAAAACGAAATGAACAATTCAATTAGGACATGTTAGTTTGCATATTTTTGTTCCACCACTGACTCTCTCATTGTTTTAGTCATTCAGAATGTAATTATATCTCAAGGTATTTCTCTTGACATAACAGAAAGGGAGCTGCTCAATTGCTGATAGACTTGACCTCAACTGAAGCTGTGGGCTTCTCTGAAAGTAAAAGGATTAAAGTGCAAAATTTCACATGGTTACTTCAAACAAGGTTGGGTTTCATTGTCATGTTTCAGAGTTTTAAAATGTCACTGAAAGAAAAGTAGAAAAGACACCATGTGAAAGTTATTATATATATTCTTTTAATTTTCACTATTTCTCCATTGTGACCTAAAATTTCCATATGGTAAGATCAACCCTCTGTTTGAGTGATGTTGCTGCACACTGAAGTCTTAAAGCTACATCATTTGGACAAGTTTTGATTCTTTCTCTGTGCCATCCTTGCTTTCAGCCAGTGACTAATGTCCTTCACCAGGAATAAGGATTCAAGATACTTTCTGTAATGCCTCAGCTGAAGTCTGCTTCCTAGGAAGTAGAGAAGTAACACCAGAATTTTAGTAACTTTCCATTTTCCTTACCAGTGGTTAACCCGCTGATGCAGTTTGTTCCTCTCATCTTCTTAGCCCACAAATAAATCTATTAAGCTCATGTTCTTCTATTTCCTCTGTGTTGCATTAATCCTTGTGTTAGTATTAATCATAGCTTATTTCCCATCATACAGAGAATGGATGCTCACCCTAAAGAAATATGACCTTACCTGTACTACCTATTTCATTAGTGAGACTGTCCAGTTATGTTAAATAATTTTGGGAATAGTTATATTCTGAGAATGATCAAAAAAGTCCTTTTGGTCATGTATGACTAAGCACAAATTATCCTTTTCGCAATGCAAAAAACACAGGAAAACCCACATCTACCTATTGCTGACAGATAGCCAAAACAGATCATTCTTAGGAAAAATTAAACAAGGCTTCATTTTAATTAGTTGTTCAAGGATTCAGCCAGCTGTGATGTACATGTTTTTCTGCATTTATGCTTATTAGTTGAATCCAAAAGCCTTCCTCTTTCCTCCCTTGCCCTTCTGTAGCAGTTTATAGTTTTATTGATGGCAATAATCAGAATATAGAGTATTTTATATGCATTCTGAAATCATAGTTGGAAGGTAAATGAAGATATGATTGAATGCCATAGCTGCTATAGTTCATGTTAAAAAATGCACAACCAGTCTAAGGGCAGAGAGGCTCAGTGAATTAATGCATTAGCCTATTAGTCTTCCTGTGCCAGACTAGGACTCCAGATTGAGTTCTGGTGAGCAATGAACCTCTATAGGGCTGACATTTGCTCCTGGAAAGGAGTAGAAAACAGTTCATTAACCTTCGCATTGGTATAAAATCAGCTACTGAGTTCAGGAGCAGCTAGCCAGCTGAATTCAGCAGGATATCCATGTGGACAGGTCTGTCCTTTCACTACTAATATAGTTTCAATGAGCACTACTGTTAATACGGTTAGTACTTCACAGGAGAAAAAAATGAAACATTCCCCCCAGTTCAAATAACTTTGAATCAAAAGACAAACACTACTCCCACCCCCCACCACTATCCCTTGCCTCATTTACAGTATTTTTTGTATAAACTAACAGAAATTTCAGTTTTCAGCGTTCAGATTTCCAGTGGGTCCAGATCATTTCAGAACAATCTTTCCCAATTGCACAGTCCTGGACAAAAAGAATGTAAGGCATAAGGAGAATTATCTGAGAGAATAGATAAAACTGCCTTGGTCTCCAGTTAGCCTTGTTCCTATGGAATAAGCCTCCAGTCTTGATCCTAACACTGAAGTGGAGGAACATTACACTAGGTTCCTTTGGATTTTGTTCAGGGAAGAGCCTAAGAAATTTTTGGCTGCTGCTGATTCATCTGAAAATCTGACAAATTCACAGCCCTTGCCAGACGGGTCTTGCCAAGAGTCTCTTGGCAAGGATTGGGAAGTGGAGTGGGAACGTGCTATAAAGGGCTTCCACCCACATTTCATGCTCACCCTGCACAGACTCATGGGGACAGCAGCTTCCACACACTAAGAGCAGAAGAATATTATGAAAAAAATATATATATATAGGATGAAAAGCTTGCCAGGCTATTATGATTTCTAGGGATGCTGAGGAAATTTTGACTCACCTCTTAAAAGGTGATATGAAAAATCAAATCTGCATGAAACATACCTAACATTTCAGAAGTAACAAAAGAATTGCAGTTGTAAAAAAAAAAAAGGCAACATCATAGACATGCCCTGGCTTAAGGGGGATTTAAAGCTGAGATTTCTTCAGGACTAAGCTTCTCTTTTGACTGCTTTCAAGCATTTCAAATTAACATAAAACACATAAATGTTCTCTTTCAGGGGCTTACTGCAGAGCTTTTACAGCTGTATAAAAATGAGAGGCTACTTTAGATGTGTTGCAGGTTTCTTCAGTTTTTATACCAAGTGCTCTCTTTATGTCATGCTCAGAGAGTGCTTGTCCAGAGCACACTGAAAGTTTCACTAGAGATGAGCACACCTAGTCATTATTTGGAATTATTTACCTTTTCACTTGTTCATTATAAGGAACTGAAGAACTCTTGCTTGAAAACTGAGGAATTGCTAGGCAGTTCCAACTTTTCACCTTAGGGTACTGACTGTTGGCTCACATCCATTTCTTAACCATAAAGTATTGCTTTGTTCCATTTCTGGAAATGCAACAAGATATGTTAAGGCTTCCTTTTGAAATGGAAAATTTGTGACAGATTTCTCATACATCCAAACTGTCAAGAACAACTTGTTTGTCCCAGAAACTCCTGTACTATGTGGAAGCCATATTAAGTTTCTGATAAGTATGTTTGGTGCATTCCAAATGTCACTGTTCCTGTCGCAAAACAGATACCAAATGATAAATGGGCAAATATGCAGACAGACATAGATGGATTCCTGTATTTTAGGTACAAAAGGAGACTAATGCAGAGTTCTGAATTGAAAATGCATATAAAGGGATCAGAGTCATTAGCTTTAGCTTATAATTTTAACTGATCACTGAGGTCATTTTACCAGCTTTCAAAGAATACAGCCTTATAGATAAAAGAAACTTACTGCCAAGTCACCCTTTTAATACATCCGAGAGAGAAAATTACAAGCTTTGGAACATATAATGAGATTTCTTTTTACAGATTTTCTTGTGAACTGGTGTTATTGACTTTAGATATATAGGCAAAATATTTTTCACTTATCCAAAACACATCATGCTAAATCCTTTGGTTTGTACTCACTGCTCAAGTTGTAATACACTTTTCTCAGAAGTAGTTCTATTGTTTGAAGAACCTGAAAAAAAGGTAGAAGCTCATCTTACTATTCTGTAAACTCACTCTTTGTTTTTGAGTGAGGGTTATAAAGGATAGACTGTATAAGAAAGCTAAGACGCTTAAGTTTTATTTTGTGTTATATTCTCAAAGATTTAGGAAATTTCATTGAAATGACAGACTGGAATGTGAACATGAATCACATGAATGATGCAAGCAAATTCGTCTTTTTGTTCACAGCAGTTTTGCACAAGATTCTAAATCTAATATTCATATGAAGACATTCAGAGAACTGCAATGTATTATTTGACATTTTGTGTCTCAAAAGAGCTACTTCCTAATTTATCAGGATTCATTTTCAAAAACCAACACATACTATGTCTGTATAAAAACTTGTACTGCCTTAATGGAAGGTTATTTTATTTTCATATAATTTCTTACACTGTCATAATGGCTTAAACCTGATGTCTCCTATTTTGACTATGTCCTCAAATATAGGTTTCTGATTTTGTCAGGAGATCAGTGTTAGAGGGCTGAATGGTTTCAGTCCCAGGTAATTTTCACCCTTTAAAAATTCTGTAACATAATAACCAGAAAGGAATATGGAACTGCATCTCAGTACTGTAGCTTGTCTATATGACATATTTCTGCAAACCCAATATCATTAATTGCTCTCAATTCCTACAAAGCAAATACAAGCAGAGAATGAAGCAGGAAGCTGTAAAGTAAAAGCATCTTCCACTTCAGTTCAGCAAGGCTTCTTTATGAAAATCTGAAGATGTCTTTATTCCATTTTCACTTACAGGTGCACCCATTGGACAATTACTCAGTTTAATAAATATTACTTTGGGCTGTCATTGACAGGTAAGACTGGTTGGTGAAATTTTTAGCTCTCTGTCCCAGTTCATGGATGCATGGACAGCTGGTAGGGTCACACAGCTATCACCAGTTATGAAGTTCTGAAGATGCAGATATCAGTAATCCAGAAAGAAATTGACTCACCTGCCATGATGTCGGGTGAGGACAGACATCTGGGGAAACTACCCCATCTTTGTGACCCTCACTCAGTGTAAAGAAAATATTTAGGTTATTTTCATGCACACGGATACATATGTATTAGAAGAAAACAACCCAATTAATCTAAGGTTAAGTATGAAGTTTGATGGAATAAAACCTAATATTTTTAATCTCAGTGAATATTCACATAGGTTTAAAATAACACCACTGGTTTCAGTTCATGTTTTTTATTTGCAATTTGTGTGCAGCTTTGATCAAGTGAGTTTGAATATTTGCATTGTTTATTTACTTCTTTTTATGTTTTACTTAGTTTCTATATTAAAAGATCACATGTGAACACATTTTTACCTCCAGGATAAAAAGCTCTTCAGGGTCAAGCAAACTCCAAAACTTTTTCTTTACTGCGAGACTGCTTTGGATATTAGACTAGGAAATGGGTGCAGAAGTGCTGATAACAATCTTCCTTTAGTGTCTTTAGCAGTATTCCCAGTCAACTATATTATGGCCTGTGAATAGTCCTAGTAATTGGAGGGGGATGTGGGTGCGTACTTGTAATAAAGCAGTATAGACATGCTTCAATTTAAACAACTTAGTATCCTTTATTGTTTTGTTTTCCTGGACTGTGTAAATCTGATCTCAATACTCAAGGTTTAGGCTTTACCACAAAAGAAATCTGAAATACAGCATCAGTTGACACAGGAATCAAAACTCTTCAGGACTCACAAAGAAGAGTTTGTAATTGCTGCCTACTGCTAATCCTATCAGCTCATATTAGTGAAACATGCTATAGTGCTGCAGGGAAGTTGTCAGGATCTGGTTGCAGGACTCAGCCTTCAGGAGAGGATTCAGGCTAAGCTTAGGCTGTACATCACCACCCGTGAGTCAAAGTACATCTATTCTACTGAGTGGCAGACCTCTGAGGGGGAACAATGTGCATGAAAAAGAACATGCCTCTTTCACTGCAGTGCTATTGTTGCTTTGGTTTAACTTCTTAACCTCCCCGCTATTAAAGTTTCATTCAGTCATAAAAAAGATACCCGTAGTTCTTTTTAAAATCTTTATTCTCAAAAAATGCATGGAATACTTCTTCATTCCAGGTGATATGTTTAAAACAGAATGCATTCTTTTTCTTTGCTTTTATTCTTTTAGACTTTGCTATATTAGATCATTTTTTTAAAGTTTTATTTAGGCTTGTTCTGAAAGAAAGTGACTGATGGAAATAAATTAGTCTTCTAACTTAATCACACTAAAAAATATGTTAATTAGATTTTGCTAACACCTCCAGCAGCTCTAAATCATAGCAGTTTGCATATGTAACAAAGAAGAGTGCTTAATCTTTCAGTTACACTGTGATTTGCAAATTTTATTGCCTTTGCTGTACGGACCTAATAATAAAAATATTTGTTTATCTGTGTGCTGAACCAGACACAGTCTTAACTTGAAGCATGAAAGTATTGTCTGAAGTGGAATTAATCAGTTTTAAAAAGCTCAAATATTTGCAGTCAGGGCATATGTGAAAAGTTCACAAATTTGCTAAGTGGCATGGTTCTCTGCTTGTAGGCATGGTCATGAGAAGAATAAAACCATCTGAGTTAAGTTCTGTTGTGTAAAGCCACAATTTTATTTCTGTGGTTCATGCCTTAAGAAATATTCTTATGTAGGTTAAAAATGTAATTTCTTTTTCTTTATTCAAACTTTGTAGTCCATACAGAATGCAATGGATGGGATTCCTTTCTGTTTTCTAATACTTGCCGCTTTCCACATTGCCATGAGAAGATGCTAAATGACACTAAGTCCAGAACAAACTATTTGGGGCACTGTAAATATGTGAAACTAACATTTCAATCCTTTTTATTTCTTTCTGTCTCTGACTGTGCTCCATGAAGCCAAGTTGTTACTGTGTTGCCTCAGAGAAATGGTCCAGTCCTGCAATGAGCTGCTGTTTGATCTCTGTCTGAACTTGGGTTGAGGGGTTCTGTGATTCTAGTACAGCCTACACAGGCTGCACAGGAGGAGTCCTCAGAGGGCTTGTGTGTGTAGGATTTTGGAAGGAGATTATAAACCACCTCGCAAACTCATTAATTTGTTTTTCAAAGAAAAATGTCTTTTTTTTTCCTTTCCATTTTTCTTGTAAATTGTGTAATCTCGTTTTGAATGATGTGAAACTAGTTGCAGGGCCTCACAGGAATAAGTAGCTCATTTGGAAAATAAAAAAACTATGCATATTTGGAAATATATAAGCTTGCCTTTTTAAAAATAAAACCACTCTACTAGAAAAGTTTTATTTCCTAATTTATAGCCATTTTTATCTTCAGTGAAAGAACAGAGTTTTCGTTATATGTTTCCATTTACACTGAGATGGAGGTTTGACATTTTTAATTTAATTGCATAAAAATGAAAATTGTATTTCTGAACACTAGCTAGAGCCAGGGTGAGTGCTGGCAAAGATTAACCAAGCTTCTTAAAACACTTCCACAGTACCTTGGCCATGACCTCCGACACCCAAGTAAATGCAGAGCTGCCTCTATTCAGAGTTGAAACCGGAGATAGGGACAAATTGTAAGATACATTTTGCAATAAGCCTCACTTACAGCTTATTTAAAAACTTGAGTTTAGATTTTTAAAGCCTTAACTACAGGTATTTCCTGGTCTTCCTTTTCAGACTGATGCAGAATGCTCTATGCAGTGTAGATTTGAATTAATTTATTTTACTGCTACTAAAAGATACATGACTTCAATACAAAAGGGATCTAGAAAAGACTACTTTTCTCCAAAATATTTTTTAAGCCATAGATAGTAAAAAATTTAAATTGCAAAATATTATGTGTGCTTAAATTTGGGTATGCAAACAGTACCACTGCAAACAATGGCCCTAATCACACGCTTGAAAGTAAGCATGTGCAGAAATCTTTACAGGGTCATGACCCAGTTCTCTATTGCTCCAGCTCACAGGAGGCCAACCTCCTTGACCTTGCAAGCCAAAATCCTCTTGTCATTGAGAGTTGTAAGATGCATAGCTCACCCCTCCGAGAGCCGATGTGTACATGCCCCCACCAATCCCCTTTGATGGCTGTTAGCGTGGGCTGAACAAACTCTGGGTGTCTGTGAGTGAAAATGGTCTCCTACTAATTTGCACATCAGTGCAGTGTGAACATTGTCATCTTCAAGGCAGTAGGTCTCAAACAGTGCATTCTTTGCCAGCTCAAATCATACCTACATGAATCTAATATTCATAGCAACACCTACGTGCTAGTCAGTCTTGAAAGCAGTCAGAAGTTTGGCTAATTGTCTGGTCTAGATGAAGTTAAGCAGCTAATTAATCTGATACTCCACGAAGTGTCTCTGGCCCATATTTGGGATCTATCCTGCTTTTACAATATCACCTGAATCATTCTCTCTGTTTTCCTTTGTTAGACTGGAACAAGGGATTTTTAGTTAAAAAAGAATGAGAGCTTTGTAACTTAAATAGACCTTCTAAAGACAAGTAGACTATCCATTCTCCTAAAATAACTATCATTTATTTACTTTCTATACTATGTACTTAACTATTTCATTTCATAGAAGCTTATACAGTTCTAGAATAAGGGTTTCAATTAATTAATGATCACATGGCTGTTTGGATATTTAAAAGTTAGTTTGTACTGTTGTACTTTTGTTTGTTGTAACAAAAGTTAGTTCGTACTATTGTCCAGTGATTGTGAAAAGATCAGGGCAGCCCCCCCACTCCATTTGAATAAAATGACTTCTGTGTTGGAAAATAAAACAAGTTTTACTTGTTTGGGGCATATGAGAATGTGCTTGAATAACACCTTTACTTAATACCTGTAAGTATTTTTGCTCATCAAGAAACTAAATCTAAATGCCAAAGTAGAATATGTATATATGTGTAAACTCTCCAAGTGTAATGATGTAAAAAGTATTACACTTTACCATAGCAGGACATCAAATAAAGCCTGGGTATTTTAGTTGTTTTTCTTAATTAGTTTGAAATCAACAAAGAAATAGATTAGTGGTTAATAAACAGAGTTACCCACACAAATTAAAGAAGTTATAACATATTCATTTAAACATGCACACTTTACATAAGTATTGGAAATAAATACAATATTTGAGCATAAGTGCCATACAAATGTGTTTTCAACTAGAAATACAGAAGTCAGCTCTTTACATATTCCTTAGAACAGCAACAAATGGTATCAGCAGAGTGCAATATTGAGGCAGACACACCAGCTGTTGGTTTCATGTCTCCCATGTACAGTTTACATTTCTGCTGTATACTTTTTATTTGAACAGAGTAAAGGCAGTATAAAAGAAAAATGGATGAAAAAACAGAATGCACTGTCAATTACCAGGGAAAAAAAAATCTTCAGAAGTGTGTAATTAAAATATACAGACCCAGATTCTGCTGTTTTATATTGATGTAAATCCAGAGAAAGGAAAAGCAGTGGTATTACTTTAGATTTGCTTTTGCAGGTTAGAACTGAATCTGGACCATAAAATTTAACAATCTGCATTTTGCATTGGATAGCATTGTATATAGTCAAGTATTTCATGGTTTATAAATAACAAAGCTATTGTAAAAGGTGGTGCAAATATGGCATTTCATGTTTTTACTTCTCACATTATTACCACATCCATTGTAATATTAAAGGTACTTAAAGAGCTAGCTTTAAGTATGCACCTCTTCTAGCGGTCTTTTTAAATTTAATTTTATGGTAGAGTTCATTCAAGATACAAGGAAATAACTGATAAAGACTACTGGAGGAGAGATCAGTAGGGAAGGATAACAATCTCACTGTTATGGATAAAGTCTGCAGTCTTTCAATCCAGAGAACATGCAGTTTTTCAGAATCAAGAGAGAAAAGCAAAAGGTCTCTGACAGACAGGCTGCGCTGACTCAGCCGTCAATTATACACTGAAGAGTACAAAACTCCTTTCAGACCACAATGCCCTGCAGCTTCACCTGGAACAGTCACTGAGAGCAGGGACTTTTGGTTTTCCCACTGCTACCCATTCACTGGCAGGTTGTATTCAAGGCTCTCTGTTTAATCCCTAAGTGCCTCTACAGAGATGGTCAGAGGTGCCTCTCAGAGGTGGTCCCTGCAGCCCCCTGGGCAGCTTTCAACAGCTCAGGTTGTTGCCTGCCTCACCTCCTCTTCTCCCCGCAGCTACTGATACCAAGAGCAAAGTGAAGAGGAAGAAAATGAGCTTAAAGGAGAAAGGAAGGAACTGAGAAGAAGGTAGGAATCAAAGGAATTGTGAAGAGAGGAAGAGGATGGAATTATTATTAGTAGTAGTAGTATTAGTAGTAATAATAANTTTTAAAGCCTTAACTACAGGTATTTCCTGGTCTTCCTTTTCAGACTGATGCAGAATGCTCTATGCAGTGTAGATTTGAATTAATTTATTTTACTGCTACTAAAAGATACATGACTTCAATACAAAAGGGATCTAGAAAAGACTACTTTTCTCCAAAATATTTTTTAAGCCATAGATAGTAAAAAATTTAAATTGCAAAATATTATGTGTGCTTAAATTTGGGTATGCAAACAGTACCACTGCAAACAATGGCCCTAATCACACGCTTGAAAGTAAGCATGTGCAGAAATCTTTACAGGGTCATGACCCAGTTCTCTATTGCTCCAGCTCACAGGAGGCCAACCTCCTTGACCTTGCAAGCCAAAATCCTCTTGTCATTGAGAGTTGTAAGATGCATAGCTCACCCCTCCGAGAGCCGATGTGTACATGCCCCCACCAATCCCCTTTGATGGCTGTTAGCGTGGGCTGAACAAACTCTGGGTGTCTGTGAGTGAAAATGGTCTCCTACTAATTTGCACATCAGTGCAGTGTGAACATTGTCATCTTCAAGGCAGTAGGTCTCAAACAGTGCATTCTTTGCCAGCTCAAATCATACCTACATGAATCTAATATTCATAGCAACACCTACGTGCTAGTCAGTCTTGAAAGCAGTCAGAAGTTTGGCTAATTGTCTGGTCTAGATGAAGTTAAGCAGCTAATTAATCTGATACTCCACGAAGTGTCTCTGGCCCATATTTGGGATCTATCCTGCTTTTACAATATCACCTGAATCATTCTCTCTGTTTTCCTTTGTTAGACTGGAACAAGGGATTTTTAGTTAAAAAAGAATGAGAGCTTTGTAACTTAAATAGACCTTCTAAAGACAAGTAGACTATCCATTCTCCTAAAATAACTATCATTTATTTACTTTCTATACTATGTACTTAACTATTTCATTTCATAGAAGCTTATACAGTTCTAGAATAAGGGTTTCAATTAATTAATGATCACATGGCTGTTTGGATATTTAAAAGTTAGTTTGTACTGTTGTACTTTTGTTTGTTGTAACAAAAGTTAGTTCGTACTATTGTCCAGTGATTGTGAAAAGATCAGGGCAGCCCCCCCACTCCATTTGAATAAAATGACTTCTGTGTTGGAAAATAAAACAAGTTTTACTTGTTTGGGGCATATGAGAATGTGCTTGAATAACACCTTTACTTAATACCTGTAAGTATTTTTGCTCATCAAGAAACTAAATCTAAATGCCAAAGTAGAATATGTATATATGTGTAAACTCTCCAAGTGTAATGATGTAAAAAGTATTACACTTTACCATAGCAGGACATCAAATAAAGCCTGGGTATTTTAGTTGTTTTTCTTAATTAGTTTGAAATCAACAAAGAAATAGATTAGTGGTTAATAAACAGAGTTACCCACACAAATTAAAGAAGTTATAACATATTCATTTAAACATGCACACTTTACATAAGTATTGGAAATAAATACAATATTTGAGCATAAGTGCCATACAAATGTGTTTTCAACTAGAAATACAGAAGTCAGCTCTTTACATATTCCTTAGAACAGCAACAAATGGTATCAGCAGAGTGCAATATTGAGGCAGACACACCAGCTGTTGGTTTCATGTCTCCCATGTACAGTTTACATTTCTGCTGTATACTTTTTATTTGAACAGAGTAAAGGCAGTATAAAAGAAAAATGGATGAAAAAACAGAATGCACTGTCAATTACCAGGGAAAAAAAAATCTTCAGAAGTGTGTAATTAAAATATACAGACCCAGATTCTGCTGTTTTATATTGATGTAAATCCAGAGAAAGGAAAAGCAGTGGTATTACTTTAGATTTGCTTTTGCAGGTTAGAACTGAATCTGGACCATAAAATTTAACAATCTGCATTTTGCATTGGATAGCATTGTATATAGTCAAGTATTTCATGGTTTATAAATAACAAAGCTATTGTAAAAGGTGGTGCAAATATGGCATTTCATGTTTTTACTTCTCACATTATTACCACATCCATTGTAATATTAAAGGTACTTAAAGAGCTAGCTTTAAGTATGCACCTCTTCTAGCGGTCTTTTTAAATTTAATTTTATGGTAGAGTTCATTCAAGATACAAGGAAATAACTGATAAAGACTACTGGAGGAGAGATCAGTAGGGAAGGATAACAATCTCACTGTTATGGATAAAGTCTGCAGTCTTTCAATCCAGAGAACATGCAGTTTTTCAGAATCAAGAGAGAAAAGCAAAAGGTCTCTGACAGACAGGCTGCGCTGACTCAGCCGTCAATTATACACTGAAGAGTACAAAACTCCTTTCAGACCACAATGCCCTGCAGCTTCACCTGGAACAGTCACTGAGAGCAGGGACTTTTGGTTTTCCCACTGCTACCCATTCACTGGCAGGTTGTATTCAAGGCTCTCTGTTTAATCCCTAAGTGCCTCTACAGAGATGGTCAGAGGTGCCTCTCAGAGGTGGTCCCTGCAGCCCCCTGGGCAGCTTTCAACAGCTCAGGTTGTTGCCTGCCTCACCTCCTCTTCTCCCCGCAGCTACTGATACCAAGAGCAAAGTGAAGAGGAAGAAAATGAGCTTAAAGGAGAAAGGAAGGAACTGAGAAGAAGGTAGGAATCAAAGGAATTGTGAAGAGAGGAAGAGGATGGAATTATTATTAGTAGTAGTAGTATTAGTAGTAATAATAATGTATAAGATAGTATTACAATTAGATATTAATATAA
>VYXC01000177.1:41822-67682 GCA_013397175.1 Platysteira castanea
ACAGCCACATTAGTTATTGCAGGCAGTTAAACATGTAAATAGTTTCAGTCTCTTCTTTCTTAATTTTACACTACATTCACTAGATTGTTGATACTTAAATTAAGTGAAATAAAGCTTCACATATATGTATATTTTTGTTCAGTTCACTCTGTCTTAACTATAACCCAACAAGCACCTGGTATGGATATACCACCGTCACCTCAGACTCTGAGTGTTCAGATAAACATAATAAAGTTGCAGTACAAATCACTCTGGTTTCAGATATTTTTATATGTGCTTAGATAGTAACTGTGACTTTGTATTTCAGAGTTAGCTGGAGTAACATTCTGTGCATTTATTTGTTTTGCTAAGTGTTTATCATACAAACATCAGAATATCAAAAAGCCAAATATGAGCTGTATAACAAGCTCTTCCAATTTTTATCATCAATTTTAAATTAAGAAGCACTCAGTTCTGTTGAAGTCAGAGATTGGAATATTTCTTAGTCCCAGTAGAGCTAGGTGAAAACTCATGCACATTATATGGGACTCAGAAGACAAAGGGAAGTGTAAACTAAAAATCAAATAGTACTAAACAGACAGCAGCAGCAATATTTTTCTTTTTTTCATCACTCTGATGTTTTGGGCCTGCATCGAATTTTTAAGTTTTTCAGGATGGCAACAGCGGCAAATACAGGAAAACCTGACTAGGCTGAGTGTCTACAGCTTCTTTTATCCAGGCAGATGGTTCATTGTTGCAATGTTAAAGCTGCAATTGAGACAGATGAAAAGTCATTCCTCAGACCTCAGTGTTTTTTGTGGTGAAAATACTCCCATGTAGTAAGTACATTGCTGCACAGAGGGCTGCATTTCCAGTGCTTCCAACTCATAATTTTATTTCTGGTCATAAAGTAATCAGTTTTCTTTAAAAAGCTCCCACAATAAGTACAGAGCCTCGTGATTTGCTCTGTCATTTACTGCTGGGAAGGAAAATATGAGAATGAAATACAGCACCCTTCAGAAGCTCAGAAGTAAAAAGGCAAACATACACAAAAAAAATCTTCCAAAAAGACAAAGAAAATTATAAGAAAACAAAATCAAACCAAATGAGTAGAATTTTTAAAGATATTTTTATGTTCAGGAGACTCACAATTGTTCTCAGAAGTGCTAGTAGGACAACTCACACTTTTCTCAGTAAACATGAACTAGAGCCCCAAATGTGACTAATACTGTAATAATAAAGCTCTCATACACTTATATCAGTAAAAATACATAAAAGATTACTCACTAATAGGAAAAACTCTTATGAAGGAATACCTAATAAAAAATAATTACCCGCTTAAATTATTGTATCACATCTTTAAACTTAAAAGCACCTTAGAACTTCTGGGATGATTTTCTTGTTACAATTTTCAATAGCTCCTATTTTTAGTAGTACACAGTTTTGACAGGACAATGAAGTGACAAAAATGATTCTGAAATTTGGATCACGCTTGCAAACAGTTCTAGTTAAGAGAGGAAATAAATGGAAAGATTTAGAGAATACCAAATATAAAATTCTTTAAAAAACAATTTCTGTTTCCAAAAAGGCATTTTTAATGCAAAGCTGCCAACACTAGTTAAAACAGATAATGCAGAAACTTAAAAGAGTAATCAAGTAAAAGATTTCATTTTGAAGCAACAAAGCAGTCTTTTTAACCCAAGGCTCTCTTTTATTTTGCTTTTTCTTTTTCTTCCATTAAATACCAATTTGGCCTGAACCAAAAATATTTTGGCTTTCCTGTTTAGTCAGGCAGCCTGTGAAAACAGTTATTCCTTTATTTAGTGTTTTGTTTGGGCTGTAATCTTGCTGAAAATAGTGAACACTTGGTGCCTGTCTTTTCTGCATATTGAACATGGACTGATACCTCCAAAGGCCCTAGCCTTGGGTCTGGACTCAGGAGAGGGACTGCTGCAGCAGCAGGGACATCTGGCTGAGTTGCCATACCTGGCTGATTGGCAGGGTACACCACCTTGGAGGTGGCACCAGGCTCGCAGGGAGTGCTGTTTCCTGACCCGTTCATTTAGAGTGCCACCATGTCTTTATGCCTCAAGCTCCTGGCTTGGGTAGGAGTGAGCTTGTACTTGTACATGCCATCTTCATGGATCTACCTATTGTCTCTTCAATGCATGTTATAGATACATTTTTATGGCTCACCTTGGAATATCGGCCTCTTTATATTTATCTGTGTCTTTTTTGGAGGAAGTTATTTGATTCAGTGTCCTGAGGTTAAATTCCAATTGAATATAACTTGCAGGATACCTCTCTCAAACACACGTGACATGCAGGAGCATGGAGGTGTTAACGTTACTCTGCTGGACTAATTCAGCTGACTCCATCAGTAAGACAGAAAACTTGCATTGCTGCAGACAATAATAATGCCAGTGCAAAAAGCAGTATTAATCCAACAAACACTGTTTTCAGTAGCAGGGTGTGTGACATGCATGGCTTGAAATTTTGCCATCCCGTGTACTGCACCACCTGACACAACAATTACCTGCTCATTGACACACCTGAATGGGTTGAGAGGAGTTTTGGGCTTGTTCCTGTACCTGGGGCTGCATCATCACAAATTTATCTTCTTTAAAGAGAGAAGACATATACAGTAAATAAGATTTATCTCATTACCTCTACATTTGTTGGCCTCTGCCCTTCCTCAGAAAAGGGAAAGAAGCCTGTTTCTTAAAAAAGTTCAGTAATTAGAGTGCTTATTATTAATATCAAAGCACATTAAGGTTGAGAAACATTCATCATATCTACATTCAGAACTTCCAAACAGAAAAGTAGGTCAATGGTCACTTGGCCAAAACTCTTCCAGTTGAGTTGAATGAAGTGTTTAGCTTCAGGCGAGGCTGCCGAAATGTTGTGATTTGGTTTCAGTTTGATGCCTGGTGCTGTGTCTCCTTCAGCTGGGTGCTCTGTTGCTGGCTGGAGCACTGGGGTCAGACCCAGGCTGTGACACACAGCTGATGCCATAATGATTTTTTGCCTTTTCATATACTCCTCTCATATCCCCCTTCATATACACTTTTATACAGCTTTTATGTATCCCAAGCGCTTTTAGCCCACATACTTGTAATTCCCTAAGTCTGACAACTAGCTTAGACTCAAAGTTCTGTTAAGCCAAGAGACCAAACATCTTGGCTACATCGTAGTGAGGGCGTCAGAGAGCCCCAAATCCAAGGTCCTCTCCAGAACACATTCTGTAAACTAAGATAGACCCATACAGGGGGGACAGTCCTCAACGGAGGGCTTCTCTTGAGCCTCCCATTGGGGAATCCTTGATAGATATGCTAATATGCAAGGTCTACAGTTGTATAAGCAAATCATTGGTGGGGGGGAAGGGGGTTTTCCGTGTGTTCTCCAGCGTGCATTTTCCAGTGTGCATTCCGTGCATCGGTCCAGGTGGGGCATTCCTGCGGGGTGCTCCTGCCTGGATCTATGGATCCTTAATAAACACTGAGGTAAAATCCCTTTCCCCCCTCTAACCGTGTCTGGCTTTTAATTCTAAGCCCAGGTAAAGGTATCACAGCCGCCATGCTCTGCAGCAGCTGCCTCCTGGGAACCCCAGCCAACACCTGCACACACACACACTAGCACTCTGTGCAGCCAGAGCTAAGAAATAAAGCCCATCTTACGCCTCCTATTCCTCTTTATATATATGTGAGGTAGAATCCATAAGGAATTTAAAAAAAATATTTATCAAATAGGAACTTAAAATGAAATCTGAATATGTCTATAATGAAGCTAACATATCTGTGAATACAGACTGCATATCTGTGAACAGATTTGTCAAACACATGAAAGAAAATGTGGTGCTATTGATGATAAAGTATTTTAAATTAAAAAAGAGAAAAAAAACACAAAAGAAAACAAACCCAAACATAAAATATATAACTGCCCATAGGATTTTAATACAGGTATGATGATATTCACCAAGAACAGATGACACCACGGGGAAGGATAACAAATCCTCCTGAGTGGGGTTACATACCAATATTTTTTTATGTTCAAGAGACAGAAGCTGCCACGCTATAGAATACTGAAAAACAGATGAAATCCCAATGTAGTTCTTAAACATAAAGTAACCAAGACTTTTCTAACCTTAAGGATTTTATGATTCTATGTTTCTACTCTATTATAGAGAGTCCTGGCCTGGGCTGGTGAATCCAATGTAGCAGGGCAGTGTTGGGTGCAGAAATCCTTGCTGACTCCCACTATCCTTGCTGGAGGTTTCAGCTCACGGTTTTGCATCTGCTGGTCCAGACTTGGTGGGAGGCACTATGACATGTAGAGAAACATGTGAATTGTTTAAAACCTGTGGACAGCTGAGAGCCAAAAGCTCACCATCTCCATTAGGGTCTTGTTCAATCTCAACCATCTACAGTAAACGAGCAGGGTACCCTCCACACAGGTAACACCAAGCTGAGCCCACATTGAGCTGGGCTCTCATTCTTTTTCATCATGTACTCTGGGCATTTCTGAAACACAGCAAAAACCAGACCAGTTCTTGTAGTGAATGATCAATCTGTTTGCTTGAAATTTTGTTTTGTGGGTAGGGAGGGAATTTTGTGACAGAAAATGCTCTTTAGTTTTATATTTTAATGTTTTTCAACATTTGTTTAATTCTTTTGTCTAATTTCTTGTTAGTACTGTTTTGATGTTAAGTTCTCTTATAAGATATCATTTGTGTATATGATATATCAAAATTGTATTGAGAAATGACAGTTTTTCAAAGTGTTGTCATTGGGAAGCCTGTTAGTTGAGGGTCCATACAAATTCGATGCTATTTTCCTTGCTTAAAAAAGTGCCAAAAATTCTGGTGTTCTGCCAATTTATTAACTTGCATTGGTGTACTGATTAGAGGAAATACATCCCAGTAGGTAAGAAAAGAGTAAGAACCCTTTGCTGATAAAGTACTGGCAGCAGTGGGGAAAAAAGTTTGTTGAAAACATTTTTTATGATCAGTTCAGGAAGCGACTGTGGCTTTTACAGCTAATTCTGCCACATCTAACTGGGCTGTGCCTCAACTTTTTCCTGTGTTTGGGGTAAAATAATTTCTATCCAGAAATAAGAATGTTAAAAGTAGAAAAATTCTTTATCAATGAAGCTATGATACCAAATCTTATTTTAGCTTATAAGAACATGGTGGTTTAACCCTATATTGTTCTTCATAGCTGATGCAAGGAACCTATATTTTTCTGTATATATCAAAGATTGTCATAAGTAATAAAATTATGGAACAAAATTATGTTAAAAAATGTGTATATAAAAGGCTAAGTCCCCCTGTGGAAGTCAAATCAAGAATAAAAATAAAAGGACTGTAGTGTGCAAAAGGAGTTGGAATGAAATACAACCACACAGTTAAATGGGGTTTAGAAGTTTTCACAGGACTTATTGGAAAATATACATGGGTTCTATGAGAAGATTTGGGTTTATTAGTAATAGTCTGGGTAAAATTTCAGGAGAATACCAATAACGTGAAGACTGACACTAACCAGACCATGCTATAAATACCACACAAAGAGACCAAACAAGCCCTTTAGTGAGAGACATGCTTGATGTTCTGCTTCACTGCTAGTCTGTAACAATAGGAAGAAACCTGTTGTCTCTGTAGAATTAGTTCAGTTAAATAAACTGCTCAAAATGCTATTGTTTAGGTCTGACAGCAGCTGCTTACTGTGGTTCCTGTTTATGCATGATCAGCTGATGCAGCTTAGAGTCTGCTGCAGCGCGCCTGTAGCACACATACATTTTAAACTGTGCCATTTGGCATATAGAGCCAGTCAGTGTTGCTTTGCATAAATTCCTCTTGGTTTTGTTCTCATCAAATGGCAAGCATAGCTCAAGATGCAATGCAAGTTGCTCCTCTAAGGCGGACCTTTTCAGAAATCCACTTCTGTGAAGGTGAATTGGCTTATACCTCTCATTTAGTTGCGTATAACTCTCAGAGCAATTATGCTTTTCATATTTGACTGCAAATGTAAACGAATTTGGATTGCAGCATAAAATCTGGAGTAAAAAAATAAAATCAATTATTGTTCTGAGTATCAGTAGGAAGGCATTTTTTTTTCTGAATGGCAGACATAAAGATTAGGAGCAAAAATTCTCTAATATATTATTTCTACAAGGAGACTGAATTTCTTTCTGATAAGGAATATATCTACTGCTAATAAGTGTGCATTTTTTAAATGAACAGGACAGGCCACATTTCTGAAAGCTCCTCCAGACATTAAATAATACAGGCACATTCAAGTATTTAATTTAGCAGTTGGTTTGTCTTTTACTACAGTTGTGGTGCATATTTGGGTCTGGGAGATAACATAGATATCAATAAATATGCTTGCTATACCACTTGGGCAAAGCCATTCAGCCTTTTCAGATTGTGACCTATAATATTTTACTAATACAAACTTTGTGCTCACTGGTAATCATGGGATAATAATTCACTAAACAGCTAGAATAGAGCTCAGCTCAAGCTCCATGCAGACATATGTCAGAAACAGATTATAGGGTAGGAGGCAGAGAAAATTAAATTTTAACTCCCTCCCCTCATACATAAACTCAAAAGACTTCCCAAAACAAACAAATATATCATCAGCTGTTAGGAAGGATAGAAATCAGTACTGAAAACTGGATTAAAGGGTTGGTTTCGTGGGGACAGAAGGGAGCAGAAAGCAAACTTCCTATTATCAGATGACTCTCACTGAAAGCATGATCTTCTAATCTGATGCAGGAAAAGCTTTAGATGAAGTCAACAAGGCTGGACCCGTAAAAGTTCTTGAGGAGTTCACAATTCACAATAAATGAATAAACTGAATGATTGAAAATTAATACCAGCACTTAGCCTGTTCAGTGTAGCATAAAAGAAAAAAATGTGAGTCAAAATTCATAGAGATCCTTATGTTTTTCAAATTATACTAAGACATGGAAATCTGTCTTCTGAACTCTATGTATTTATTAGTTTTGTAGCAGGGAGTTGCAATAAATGTCATATTATTATGCAGAATGTATTTGTAGCTCATTTATATGTTTATAGGAAATTTGAGGCCCAAGAATAAGGATTTAAAGACCAGCAGGTTTTATGAATAAAGACTTCTGATTCATGTTTTAAACTCAAAAAATTTGACACAATATAAAAACAACTTTTAGCTAGTCTTTCAGACTAGTACGGATAAGATTCACAAATTGGGGATATATAAATTATATAACTTGTCTGGTAGAATAAGAATGTAAATTTTTTTTCTTAGGTTAAAAAATAACATTTATGATGTCACAAAGCCTTTTTGATTTATTGAGCAGCATTATTTTTGGAGATGAAGTGAATGCTGCATTTGGTGCTTCTGAATCTGAAAGTAGGAAGAAATACATAGGTTGGGTTTTCTGTTTTGTTTTGTATTTTTTTTAATGAAGAGATAACACATAGTCTTCAACTGACAATAATATGTTCCATTTAGCATTAAATTTACATCAACATGCTATTCAGTAGCACAAGATATTCAGAATAAATTTTAGTATGGTTAAAGTATTCACATTCTGAACATGACATTTAGTTGCATTTAAATCCATTAAAATACAATTAAAAGGCCAGAGAGTTGGAATATCAAATCAAGAAAATTTAATAGCCTGATTTTGTTTATTTGCATTCTTTAAGTACTGAGAAAGATGACTGTGTGTCTTTGAGGATTTCTCAAATGAGATTGTTTACACATGTAAATGAGGATATAAAATATAAACCAGATTCAAGGTGGTGAGTTGCACCACAATACTTTATTAGAAACAAGAAATTAGAAACAAGAGATCTCAAATAAATTTACCAGAGAGGTGAGAGTAGTAAATCAGTAAGGCATAGGAAAAGGAGTTCACCTGGTGTTCCCAGGTAAATGATCTGTACCTGAGGATGTAATATAGCTTGTTTTATTCCAGCCTGATATCAAAATACACAAAGCATTACTGCCTTTCTTCTGGATCAGAGTGAATTTGGCCAGAACAAGGCCAAGTTCTTATCATGATAATCCCCATGAGCTTAGAGCAAGAAGGTTTTGGCCTATGTTTAATTAAAGCTGCATTATGGTACTTAGACATCTGTTATATTTATACATTGTGGGTCAAGGGCTCAGCTCAAGCTTCTCTTCAGAGGTCTGTATGGCCACTGCTGAGCCTTTTCCCCCCTCTGATATTTTTCATAGCTAAACCATGACTTCCATGTTCAAGGACACTTTCCTTCATCAGGGAAAGGCATGTAACTTGGCCCTTAATTTCTAGCATTTTGAGACTTTAAGAAGCATATTTAAGAAGAGAAACCTTCCAAAGAAATTTAATAAGCTAGAATTTTGTCTTGGGGTGACTTTATGATGTGTATTCCTTACCATCTGCTCTGTGCCCAGACATTAATCCTGTGCTTTTCTGTGCCTTTAAAACTGTGTGTGAGAGAAAATAAAAAAAAGCCGGGTGAACTTTTCAAAACAGTTTTGTGCTCCAAGGTCACTCCACTACCCTGTGTGCTTCTGCAGTGGCAAGAGCGGAGGAAGCACCCTTCCTATTTTCCCAGCTTTTGGCTCCTTTTTTCAAAAGAGAGAGACAGAGAGTTAAACTCCTTTGTTTCCCTGGGACTTCGATTTCTTCTTCTTCTCTTCTGGAACTCTTCAGAACCCCAGAACCCCAGAACATCAGAACCTCACTGGAAGACCTTACACTGGCCTGGAGGGGGGCACCCCCATGCCAAACTCCAGCTCCAGGGGGGAGAGAGACCACACCCAGAAAGGACTTTAAAATCTTCCCAGGTTTCTCTCCACAGAGAGACTTTTCATTATTTAGCATTTTTATTCTTTTCCTGTGTGTTTGTTAAATAAATAGTTTATTCCCTTTCACTTTCCTCCAAGGAATATTTCTTTCCTGAACCTGGTGGGGGAGGGGTGGCTGTAACCTGCCTTCTACAAGAGGATGTTGAAATTCGTTCGTTCCTCTGAATTTTGTCTCAAAGAGGGACAAATGTGCAACCAGTATGGAGGCAGATGTAAACTTAATGTTTAAGTCTGGCTCTTAGAATCACAAGGTGAGTATCTAAGATTGTAGTTAGGTACAATTTTCTATTGTCTTTATTGGAACTCCTGCAAACAATGGTTTTCCTAAATTTGCATAATTCTTTGCAGTTTCTATCTTTTATTTTATATCATGTATTTTGGCACTTTCTTTCATTCCCTTCCCGCTCCATCCAAAACAACCTGATGCAGGAAATTCATCCCACTTTATTTGAGCCTTTATTTTCAATAAATGAGACTAATCACACGACTAAAGATTTAGACAAATACTTCCTTAACAAATACCTATGACAGTTTAAATTTGTCCTCTTTTCCTCTCTTAAATTACTTCTGTCATGGCCCTATTGACAAAAGAGAATATTTGAGTACCCTGCAGGCACCTCAGAGAAAAGTACCACAGTTTGCATCAGAAAATTTTGCTTTAGATCCATGTAAGAAGGTGTTTTTGGACTGTTTTGTTAAATTAGCTCCTTTCTGACAATTTTATTAGGGTTTCCATGGCTGAATCTCTTCCCTTCCTTACCTTCCACTATATGGAAGATTGTCATGAGCAGCTGCTCATGTCCAGCAAATTTTTAAGGAAAGATGCAATATTCATCATTCCACCACCTACCAAAGGGCTAGCCAAGGGCTCACCACCACCCCAGCAAGGCAGAAACATGAGCCTCTTGAATGCAGACAACTCTTTGGACCAGAAAATTGTTGGAGGACACAGATGTGGTAAAGCTCATATTATTTCCATCTATGTCTGAAAATATCTTCTTGTAAATCAAAATGTCTCGTGTTAGGTCTCTGTTAGGAAAGGTGGGGATTTTGTGGTATCAGTCCTTCTAGAAAAGAAAATATGCATGAATATGTATGTGTATGTGGATAAATATATATATGACAGGTACTAAATGACACTGTGTGAACACAATTCTTTTTGGAAAAAAAAGCTGTTTATCATCCAGTCTTAAATTTTCTTGTGTTTTTATCCTACTCCTAGTTTAGATCTGGTTAGTTTATTCCCAAAAATTAATGAAAAATGGATTTATTTTGGAAATATGTTGGTGAACCTCATTTTCCATCTACTGTTAGCATATATACGAACTTCAAGTGATCAGGCAATGCGTTTTTATACTTATGTTCTTACTGACCCTTGAAGAAAAGAAAAAGAAAAAATTCCATTCCTGTTCTGGGAAATGCTTTATTTTGGTAAAGAATCTTTCAATAACTTTTTTCTAACTTTTAAAAAATTTAATCTCTAAAGTTTTGAGTCTGAGTTTTGACCTAAAGGAGTATTAAACCCTGATCTGACAAACTGTTAGGGATACTTCTCAGCTGCTTTTTCCCACAATTTTAGGAAAGTGATATGTTCTGGCTCAGTGAAGACAGAATCTGAAAATTTCATAGTGCAAGGCTTTATATTCTAGAAGGATGTAGAAGAAACAATATATAACCTAATCAGTTTGCTGAACAGCAAGTGTATTTCTTTCAAAGTAAATAGCTTTTGCAAAATATTATTTATATAGTTCTTGCAAATTGGCTTGAAGTGTTGTTTAGACAATCTTATTATGTATAAAGATAAAAACTTCCATCAAGAAATTATGCAAAAGAAAATGGACACACCAGCTGGATAAATCTATCATACATTGGCAAAAAGCTACAAGCACTTTTAATTAGCTGAGTGAATGTAGTTTGTTGAATGTTGAAAGCACAGACTCACTCATATTAAAATGTGCCTAATTTTCTGTGAAAAAGTCCCATCTGAACAGCCCTGACCATAGTCAATCATACTAAAAGCTACTGGTGCTTTATTTGATTTACCAATATAAAATGCAAATGAGGTGATTAAGTGGAGTGGCAGACATAGTAGGGCCTCTTTCAAACCATCAACTTAAATGCAAGCAGACAGCAAACTGGCTGTGCAAAGAAAATTTTAGCATATTCGTTTGATTAGTGCTACAAAAATTTAATTAGGTTGACTAATTACTTGACAAATTGCTCTACACTAGAGAAAAGGCAGAGCATGTTTTATTCCTGCAAAAACTCTGTGTGTATTTTAGCCCAAATGCTATCTGCCAATTTGCAAAAGCATTATTAAATGAATGAAGAATGGTACAACAGTCTCCAACAATGGCAAATTGTATAATGCATATAATTAGAGAAGGCGTACACCACTGTATCCACATGTCCATGATCCCTCATGTCTAAAAATATTTAACACAATATTTCAAGAAAAATACTGTCAAAACAGATTATTACAAGGTTATCAATTCTTTATAAGAAGCAATATATAGAAAATACTCATTAGTGGAAAACACAGCTCATCCAAAGCAGAACCTCTTCACCCAATTGAACTCTATCAAACACAGTAACACTTTATCTGTACATTGTTAAAAAGAAATAACATATGCTTTACAGCTAAGGGATGTGTCTCTATTTATTGTTAAGCAATGCCAAGAACATTAGTTCTCTGTGAAAAGGAAAAAAAAAAGAAAAAGTAGGAGGATTTTCACATTTTGCGTTTTTATTGGTGGGTATAGGCCATATAAGAAGAACATCAGGACTTTAGGTAGAGTAATAAATTTCTCTTCTTGTTTGTCTATTTATATTCACATGCCGTGAAAGCTGCCAATTTTTATTCAGGAGACTCCATTTGCTTTTGTCCGCATTCAGTGCAACTAATCAGCCTCTACTGACTCAAACATCATGATAATATAAATAGATACCCACTTTATCTACTCAAGTGGAAAAAGTAAGTATCATATTATATAAACATAATGCATTGCAATTGGCAATTAGATACTACATTTAACTCAGGCTAAAACAATGTCTTAGGAAACCAAAGAATATGTGAGATCTCTTTTAACAATTATCATACATGTACATGCAGGAATAAAATATTATTTCTTGCAATTAGCAGTTCTCAACTTCTGTTCTACCTTGCCAGTATACTTTTAAATGTACAATCTTAGTGAGACATCAAAAACCTTAAATCAAGTATAATTTCAGGTTAACTCAGTGTAAGTATTAGTCTGTGACTGTGTTTACAATGTAACATATGTTAAAACAAATTTTAATTCCTTTGCAGTTTGTCTGAACAATTGCTAAGCTCTATAAGAAAATAAATGGACTTTCTGATGATTTTTAAAGGAAAGTTGTTAGACGTGGTATTTCAGTTTTTATGTCCTGATTCTTCAAAATTCATGCTTTTCAAAAGATGATGCTCATTACTGCATTTACACCTTTTGTAACAAAAAATTAAAAGATTTGAAATTCCTTTTCACTTAAAAAGCTCTTTTTTATACTGAATAATCCAGAAAGAAGATAATAATGATAATTTTGAAACCTATCACATGAGAATAGAAAACTTACAATTTGCTATGCTACTACAGTTCTTTTTCATAAAAGCAATAGGAAAGGCAATGCAGGGACTAGGCTCAGAAAATGCTCCAGCATCCAAACAACTAGCTTGATCCTAACTTTGATGTGTCCTGACATTCAGCAGACTCATCTGCATTGAGGTAGAACTTACTATTACCTGCACATTGAGAGAAAGATGCCACAAATTAATTATCCAAGACTGAAATTCTTTAGAATAGTTATATGAGGAGTAATAAGAAGCTTCACTTCAGTTCTGTTTTGTCATATTCACTATAGGTACAAAAACTCTGCAGTGAAGTAGGCCTTGTGTGAGCTCTTTCAGTAAACTGGAATTTTATAATGAAGATGAAACTGAAAAATCACCGGTTTTTTTGAGGATAAGTATCTGACACGCTGTTGAAAGCAGAGATTGCACAAGCAATCCCAAATTTTCCTTGAATATGTCAATGACATCTTCCTTATACAAGTGATTGATCAGCCAACAAGGAGAGGTGTCATGCTGGACCTTGTGTTCACCTGTAGGGAGGAGCTGGTGGGAAAGGTGACGCTCCAATGCAGCCTTTGTTGCAGTGACCACCAAATGGTAGAGCTTGAGATCCTCATGGCAATGAGAAGGTTGTGCAGCAAGCTCACTGCTGTGGGCTTCAGGAGAACAAACTTTGGCTTCTTCAAGGACCTACTTGGTAAAGTTTCATGGGAAAAAGCCCTGGAGGGCAGAGAGGCCTAGGATTGCTGGCTGGTATTCAAGGATCTCCTCCTCCAAGCTCAGGAACAATGCAGGCCAAAAAGAAGGAAATCAAGCGAAAATGACGGGAGGCCCCCATGGGTGTATAAGGGGCTGCTGAGCAAACTTAGAATGGAAAAAGAAGCTTTCAGAAGCTGGAGATCTCCTAGTCTTCCAGACTCCTTCCAGCATCAGAAGGGGCCTACAGGAAAGCGGGAGAGGGACTCTTCATCAGGAACTGTGGTGACAGGACAAGGAGTAAAGCATACGAACTGAAAGAGGTGAAATTTAGGCTGGATATTAGGAAGACATTCTTTACTGCAAGGGTGGCGAGGCACTGGAAGAGGTGGCTCAAGGAGGTTGTAGATATCCCAACTCTAGCAGTGTTTAAGGCCAAGTTGGATAAGGCCTTGAGCAATGTGGTTTAAGTGGAAGATGTCCCTGCCCATGGTGGGGGGGATTGGAACTAAACAATGCTCAGGATCCCTTCAAACCCTTAACACTGTATGATTCTATGATTCTATGGCTTTTACTACTATATTCTTTTGGCCTTGAGCATGCTATCTATGGCCACTCCGTGTGCATGAAGATAGAAACAAAGGGACATCTTCTGATCCAGTAAAAGAGGATTGTGGTTTCTCAGAAAATGCCAACCTAGTATCAGTGTGTGGCGAAGGACATGAGGAAAATAAACTACCTATTTGATTCTTCCTTCATATGTTTTGAAAAGCAAGGAGAAATTTGTTTAGAAATATTTTAAATGGCTATGCAAATGAATAGCTATATACCTAATAACTATATATGTACAACTGTGTATTGAATAGCTAGGTAAGGAAGCCGGCAGAATACAGAAAAATTTTGTTAGAACAGGTGCTGGAGACTACAGCTCTTCCTACAGCCAGTGTAGACCAGAGAATATTAAGGATCTTATCAATGTAGAATAACAATTCTCAGTGTTCTTTTTTGAGAATTTTTCTTCATAATTTAGGTCCCTCTTCCCACAGGTGCACATAGTCACTCTCTCTAGTTAAGCCCGATCATCACATTTCAAACTCTCACCCTTCAGCTTTCATAACATGCAACAACTTGTCCTCTCAAATTCTTCCCATGTCCACAAGTGCGCAGTCTCTCTTAACTGCCGTGCTGATTTTTTGACTGACTCATCTATACTGAATCAGAGCAAATGAAGCATCTTTTCTGAAGAGTAACTTCTATGAAAAAACTGGAGAGGGAACAGCAAAAAAATCAGAAATGTCATAAGCATGAAGAACAGAGGCCAGGAGGGATTTCTGGGGCCTGATCTCATCTCTGATGTTAAGTGCACAGGCTATGTGAACTGTGCAATGCCCTTGGGATGCTCCGAGTGGGACCACCAAAGAGACAGTAGTCCTGGAGCCAGCAGAAAAGGCAGCAGAGGCAGGACTCTATATGGGGAAAGCTTTCATTCTCAGCTTTTTGTTTTGGCCTTCACAGGCTGAGTACGTGTGCAGATCACTGCTTATCCTAAGGTGATAAATGTGTCAATATAAAACAAAACTCTGGCAAGTACAGAGCTCTTGTCTGATTTACTTCGCATTGCTGCCTTTCTCTATGTGAATCAGGGGAACAAACAAGAAAATAAGAACCCTAATTGTTTGAAAAGATGTTTGATGCAGCAGAAGTAAACACAAAGAATAACAGGTGGATTTCCTCTTCTGAAAAAAAATTACCCACTTTTTACACAAAGTCACAGAAATAGGAATCCAGTTATTATTTAGATGAGACAATTAGAAGCTGGAGAAGCTCAAAACAAAATAGCTATTCATTTTAGTTACTGTTTGGGAGGGAGACATACAGCTCTGGAACTGACATTAATGAGATTAGGAAAAGCTTTGCTTTACATGCAAATTATGTAGTTGGTGCATGGATTTATGTCTTACTGTTTTTTAAAACTCTCAATTTAGAAAAGCACTATCTTTTAAAAAATTGTTGCATTACTGGATTATTTGCAATTTATTCCTTGTTACAGCAAAAAGCTGTTGGACTTTGTTTGGACTTGTTCCTAGTTTCACTTGATTTTTTTTGCATGTTTTGTGTTTCATATTCTCTCATTATTGGCTCTTTGTCTTGCGGACAAAACACCATACTAAGCTGGCATGCCATTCCATCCTTGTGTATAAAGCACAATAATACAACTTAGGTAAAAAGGCTGAAAAAACCTCACTTAGCTTCCTATACGTCTTGGTCTGTGAAGGTTATGTTACTTTGGCTTTCATGGAGTATCATGGTTATGCTATGCATAGTTAAAATTTATGTAGTAAAATTAGATTTTTGCTATATGTTTCTGGAATCAAATTTTGGGTGGCTACATGGCGTTGAACAAAATCTCTAACTTTTCAAAGAAAAGATTCTTGGTTTTATTTATTTGCATTAAGACTCACACAAATTAGTATTTTAATCTTCTCACTCTAGATAGATGTATCATTCTAGATAAAAGGTAATATATGGGAAAATAAAGTGTCTGAGGATGACAACTATTATTAAATCAGTATAGATCCTCTATCTTGAGTCACTTTTTTTCAGTCCCTTCTGTTTCTCCTCTTTTCCATCACTTGAATATTATTTTTTCCTTACTGATGGTACTAAATTTACTCCTGGAAAGTTATTTCAGTACACTCTGAAATGATGGCAGCAAAATATGGCTCTAAACACACTTGTGTTACCTTTCTAAGACTTGTGTTACCTGAGAGAGCTAAGACATGAGGAAAGGGTCTTGATAAAAAGGACAATCTCTACTGAGAATTTGAAGGAAAACAGTGAAATTTAATGCTATCAGCATAAATAGCATACTCCGTCTCTCCTTTCATGTGAATTTAAAAATCCTCCTTCCCCAGCACTTGCTAAAGGCAATTATGCAAGAGCAAAACCACAAAATGCTACTCCTGAAAACTGTCAATAGATTCTGAAGTGTTTGAAACAAGGATTTATTAGATTGCTTACGCACTTATAAATTATAATAACAGAGGACAGTAGGCTGATGAGAATGAACAAAAAGCTTCCTGGGCAATGAACCTAATAAAACACAATCATAAGTTAATATTTCAGAGATAGTCTGCAGTCTATACTTATGCTTGAGAAAATGCCTACTTTCTTTTATTTCTCAATCTCTGAAGTATTAGCTACAAGCTAATACTACAAGTGAAAAAAATATCAGGGGTTTTCATGATAATAGGAGGATTTTATTTAAACTTTTAAATACTTTTCAGCTGTTTGAATTAAAATCTATGAGGTTTGAGCTGACCTTTCCCTCACCTTTGTAACTACAAAGAATTATACTTTAGCTGTGAGCAAAAGTGGATTATATACCACGAAATGCTCTGGATTTACATTTTGTACACTGTAATAGGAGGCAGAACCCTGTAAACAAGCTCTGAATATTAAATTATAAGCCACAGTTTCTTCCCCTTTTACATTAACACAGATCTGAATGACTTTGATGAGTGCAGAGTATTTATTCTTGGTCCAAATTAATGCACCTGAAAACAAACCTTTGACGTAATACAGCTATTTTTTAAATTATAAGATTGCTATTGTATAATTTGGGCACATACTTTCAAGGTATGCGTTAGAGATGATGAAGCAAACACAGGTAACTTGCTTTTCCTTGTAGGAATTGAGTCTTTGAAAACTGCAAATACTTGTTTGTGATAAGTCTAGTTTCATGCATAGTCTCTTACTAATTAGAAGCAATAATTAGAAAGTATTGGAATATTTTCATTAAAACCTAGCTTCTCTCCAAAACTAGACAAAGTTTCTAGAATGAACAAGCTGTACCATGACCACATGTGTCAGTTAGGTCATGAAATTTACTTCTTTACAGATTTAATTTCAAAGTACTGATGATTCTGCCTGTGTTATATAGAGGCTGCTAGCACAAAATCAAATTCTTTAGCTTATTTTAACCTCAGATAAAAGGTAATTCTCATTATGTTCTTCCAACTTGACCTTCTCAGTCTGATCGGATTTTAATCTTCTACAATGCTGCCCTCGAAAAGAAACAGGTGTTTCCCCTTTCTGTTCTTAATCACAATATTCCATGTTAGAGGACATACAGAATAAACTTCTTTTATGTGTATGACTGAATTCAAGATCAGATTTTAAAGAAAGGACTGTTGGTACTTTAACTTTAAAAGCGATGCAGACATTCTGTTTCAGTGCTGGATCATGAACAACCCCAGCTAAAACCCACAGGGATTGACAAGCTCTGCACGTGCCTGAGGCTTCCAAAACACACAAAGTTCTGCTTCTACACATGTCCAAACATCTGAGTTAAAACAGTGCTGACCAGCCAACAGAAACTGCTAAAGTTTTATTTATCTACATGAAATCCTGAATAATTTAATAGAAATATATTCGGAGTGTTGAATAACTGTGAGACACCAGTGTTTGTTTTCTGAGCAAAGACACTGTACATAGGATGTGTGTAAGGTACTGAAGTGCATGAAAGACAGTAAGTCATATAAGTATTTGAAAAATTGTTGAGAATATCTCAAAGAAGGTATGTTCATATGTGTGCATGTGTTTTCTGCTAAAATAAGAAGGCAGTGAATTTGAAATATAGCTATTTGATACATTAGTGTGGTGTTTGTTTGTTTCCTTGAAGATGTTCAGAAGGCTGAGGAACTGTTACATTTTCTTTAATCTATTAGCAGATGATGGGTGCGAGACTGGTAAACTGTGATGTAGTGAAACAAACTCAAAATAAAATTCATTTTAGTGGTGCACAGTTCAGTCACTGACAAAGTTACACCAAAGAGATGGTCAAGACAATGGCCAGGATCAGAAGATCTATCCTCTTGTAAAACTGAGAAGGGAATTGTAGTAGAATAAGGAAAACATCAATATTCTTGGACCGTCCAGTCTGTTGCTTTACTTCCTTGAGCAGTTTCTATTATTTTATTCCTTCCACTTGTATTTCCTGACGTAATGATCGGTTTACACAGAGAGGCAGTATAACACACAGAGTTATACTGCAGAGAGGTCCATACCCTGCAAATAGTGCTGCCTGCTGGTGATGGCAGTGTCTTGGGAAGTAGGAGGCTGTACCGTATGGCTGTGGCCAGGTGTTGACAGCGAGGAGCTAGAGGAATGGCCTCTGAGGGAAGAGGTTGGGGCTATCCCATGCTAACACAGGGGGATTCAGCTGGCTCCAAAGCACCCCACCACTGGACACAGTGGTGAGCTCCACAGTCATATATGTGGTGCCTCTGGGAAGACATAGTTAAGAAAGTGTAAAAATGGCAGAGAGAAAGAGAAATGAGGCGAAAAAAATAGGTGAGAAACAACCTAGAGAACAGCAAAGTCATTGATGGAGGGAGAGACACTGCTGCAGAGCCAGGGCAGATAGTGTCCTGCAGCCCATGGAGCCACCACACTGGAGCAGGGGAAAAGTGTGAGGAGAAAGGAGCAGCAGAGAGGAGCTATTATGAACTGGCCACAGGCCCCATTCCTTATCCCTCTGCACCCTTCATTGAGGGGAGGCAGAGGAGTTGGGAATGAGGCAATGAAGTTGAGCCCGTGAAGAGGAGTGGAAATAGAAGGAAGGTGTTTTAATTTGTGCCTTAATTTCCCACTATCCAGATCTGTTTTAATTAAAAAATTAAATTATCTCCATCCCAGTTGAGTCTGTTTTGCCAAAGATGGCAGTTGGTATGTGATCTCCCTGATTTTATCTCAACCATGACCTTTTTATCTTGTTTTCTCCCCTGACCTACTGAGAAGGAGGGGCAGTAAGAGAGTACTTGGAGGGGTGTTTGGTCATTTGCCAAGGTTCACCCAGCATAGAGGTACAAGTGTGCACCTACTGAAGCAGTTCAGAATCTCAGGATCTCATTATCACTACTCTTAGTTGAAAAGAAAGCTGCAGCATGGGAAATTAACTAAAGCATATTCAACCAAAGCCTTTATAATGAGTGAATTTAACAAAACGTCTGAACATCATGGTTTTGGTTGGATTTAATCAACTCAGCACACAAACACTCTATAGCATACCTTAAGCCCTGCAAAAAATATGTGCATCTGTAAAGATAAATCCATAGTTTACCCAAATTTAGGCTTCTACTTTCCATTTATATGTCACTTAAATAGTGTGCTGAATGTTGCTCCTTCAGCACTGCAAGGTCTCTATTTTCCTGAAAAAGTGGATTAAAAGAGTGCCATGCTGCATCAAGCGTGGCAGGGGATGTGTAAGAAGGGCTGGAGCTTCTTGGTGGTCTCAGGCACACTGTTCCCTAATACCAAGCTTCCTGTGGGCCACAGCTCTGGCTGCCCTCTCCTGCCCACTCTGCTGCTATAGGAGCTCTTCTGCCTTTGCTCCAGTTGTCTCTTTGCAAGATGAGTGCCACAAAGCAGTGAAATGGTTTTCAAACGTGTTCTTTCAAATCTGCTAGCTAAATCCTTAACCTGCCTTTCTCCAGAATGGGCTAGAACTAATATAGTGGTAAACTGAAAAAACTAGTACAGTGTAGTCTGAACTACATGGTGATTTTCTACAGTAAAAAAACCTGGAAAAGAGCCAGACATTTTATTGTTTATCCCATGCTTTGCTTTCTTGGGTAAAATAGCTGGGGACTGTTCCCTGCAGACCTGAAACATCTGACAATAAAAAAACCTTTCCTGTTTTTCTCTCCCTCCCAAAGAGAGATCTCTTAATGTTCAGTGATGCCTTGCAATTCAAAATACTAATTGATACCAACTAGGTTCTGTAATTAAAACAGAAATATGAATTGTCCTGAGGGTTGGGGTTTTTTTTTGCTGAAAAGAAGTAGTTGAGACAGCTGGAGAAGAAGCAAAAATGGTTAGCCTTACCCAGCTATTTAAATGATTCCTGATTACTGACTGCAGGCCTTGGTCTATTAAATTCTAGTTTGAAATCGAAAATTTATATGAAGTGGCATTTCTATTGTAACTACACAGACAGTGAAAAGAATCAATAAACCTTTGTTCACTAAGTATCACCTCTGTACTCTAAGTGAAAGGATCTTATCCATAGTACTGACAACGTGGGTGGTGTAATTCTACACAAGACTATTTGAGGACCCCAAAGGTAAAAATGGCACCTTTGACATTGTAGTCTTGCAATTTCAGACCTACTAATGAATGGCTGAACCTACTTCAAAAATGGTAACTTTTTATTATTAGAGCACTGAGGCTGATTTCACATGTATCTGATTGAGAATTGTTCTGGTTCTGAAATCATTATGGGGCTGTCCAAGAGATACTGGATTGATGGCTACTGAAAACAGCAGAAATTAAGTTCCACCTAAATTATCATCATTGAGGAGAGGCTGAAAGCACCTGGCTTGTAATGATTTTACCAGCTCGTTCTTATTTTAGCAAATATGATCACTCCTGTTGTGTTTTCATAGTCAGTAACAAATTCATAGCCACTTGCTGTTGTGTATGGATATGGCTCCTAGTCTGGAAGGAGAATACAAAAGATCTTATTCTGGTAGAATAGAAAGTGTAATTGTATTCTTTCTGAGCTGCAGCAACAAAGAGAACAAGAGTCAGCTCCACTTTGCCTGGAGCAGTAAGGAACACCAGCCAGATGTACACTTTTGAGGGAGGTGTAGCATATGTCCATATTTCACATGTGGACAGATGTTGCTTCAAGCACAAAACCACTGGTTCAGTCACAGCTCTCGGATGTTTAGCACTTCAGAAAGTCAGGCAACTCATTTTGCTGCTCAACCAAGACTTTTGAAACCTGATGTTGTCACTTATTTATTCATTCTCCATTCCTCAGCTTGCTCGGAGTGATCAAGCACATGAGGTTTTTACACAAAAATGTGTAAGTAAATTCAGAAACACTATTTTAATCCATTATGTAACCACTTCCTTCTGAGAGGCAGATTCTTGCGTCAGTCTGGGCTCTCTGTGGTATGGTGGATAAGGTACTCCCACACTGAATCACAGTGACTGGAAGAAATAGAAAAAATTTCTCTTGGGAGAGGCAGTCTCTCCAAAAGTCAAACCTGAGGAAATAGTCTAGCTCTAGCTTCCGTGATATCAAAAGAGATCAGATCATAGTTGAATTATGAAAAATGTGTATTACTACTTTGACAGACTGAAAGGTTTCAAAGTCACTTGTTCCACCTCCCATATAAAAACCATCTTTTTTTGCAGCTTTGCCAAAAATATTATTTCTTTGTGGAAATTTTTCATTGTGGAGAAAATGTATGTTCTGTTGACACAAAAGATTATATATCAGAGGTTTTATTTTTCAACTAGAAAGCAGGTACCTGCATATACATTTTTAAACTATATATCTGTTATAGTCTATGTCTACACATAGAAATCTTAAAATTGTTCACGAACACATTAACCTTTGGACCCTATATTTCTTCTGATGGCACATGCTATCTCCCAGTACAATTGATAGAGAAAGTAAGATGCCTTTGTGAGGTGATTTTGATTTTATAGAATCATAGATTTATGGAGTCATTAAGGTCAGAAAGAATCTCAAAAGTTCCTGAGTCCAACCTTTGGCCCAACATCACCATATCAACTAAACCACAGCACTACATGGCATATTGAATCATT
The DNA here is from genome assembly GCA_013397175.1 of Platysteira castanea. Taxonomy (NCBI): domain Eukaryota; kingdom Metazoa; phylum Chordata; class Aves; order Passeriformes; genus Platysteira; species Platysteira castanea. Next base: position 63,555 of record VYXC01000177.1, read on the forward strand.
TCTTGAATACTTCTAGGGATGCTGAATCCACCACCTCCCCGGGCAGTCTGTTCCCATGCCTGACAACCTTTCTGTGAAGAAATTCTTCATGCTGTCCACCCTGAACCTCCCTTGACACAGCTTGAGCCCAGCTTTATCCTCACTGGCTGCCTGGGAGAAGAGACCAGGCCTGGACATATCCTCCATTCAGGCACTTGTAGAGAATGGTAAGGAGCCTCCTTTTCTGAGCCTCCTTCTTTTCAGACTAACACCCCCAGCTCTCTCAGCTGCTCCTCACAGGACTTACTCTCTAGACCCTTCATCACCTCCTTGCTCTTCTCTGAACTCCAGCACCTNAAACTTTTGACTGGCCACTGTCTGGATATAACTCCACTCATCACCACTCTCTGGGCATGGCCATCCAGCCAGTTTTCAGCCTGGGAGAATGCTGTGGGAAACAATGTCAAAGGCTTCACTAAAGTGCTTGTAGACAACATTCACAGCCTTTCACTCATCCACTAGGTGGGTCATCTGTCATAGAAGAAGACCAGGTTACAAAGGGAGGATCTGCCTTTCCCATTCCTGTGGTGTCTGGGTCTGATTCCCTGGTTGTCTGTGTGTGCCATGTGTTTGCATTCAAGATAATATGTTCTCTAACTTTCTCAGGCACTGAGACTCTGACAGGCCCAATGCTCCTCTATTTTGGGTGACTTAAGTTGCTTTTGAGTTGACTATCTTTTCCCGTTGCCTCCAAAGGATTTACACTCAGTTATAGCGCGTCCAAACCTAGTTGGAACAAGCCCACATCCATATCCAATTAATTTTTCCCTTTTATTCAGTTCTCCACCTCAGAAAAAGAATAAAACTTTAGCTTCTCTTAAGAAATACAACTCATCCTGGTTCAGAGGATACATACACTAAGGATTTCAAAATTTCCAGTACAGGAGGTTTGTGATTTCAGTTTTCCTTCATAATGTTCAGAATTAGAATGGCCCTTAGCTATAATTAGATTGCCATAGATATGTTTAGATAATTTTCTAAAAGCTGATTGACCAAATACTTAGATGGTGTCACAGACTGGCTTTTAATGCAGAACACTTTATGAGTGGTTCTTCACTTTTAAAGAGCTTTATTAAAATACACCTTTAACCAAATTCCCCTATTAAAAAAAATATATATACCTGAAATAGTTTCTTTTTTCCCACTGACAGTTATTCTTCTGGGGGGCTGCAGGGCAGAAAAAATCTCTGACAGGAATGGTATTTTCTTTGTTGAGGTAATCCTAACAGATTAATTTATTTGGCTGTGAAGGTTTTTCTTTTTAGAGCACTTTGAAAGCATAAGCAGAGCAAAGAATGCTTGTAAGTGCATGGAATTTGATTTACATTTTTAGAACAAAGAAACAAATGAAAATGTGACTATTGTCTTTATCTTCAGTGTTATTGTATGTGGTATCCTTCTATAATCTTCTCTTGTAATGATACTTAATAGCTGCCTTTGAGATATTAATGGAAATTGTCACAGGCAAGGGAGATATTACTGCATCTAATGAAGCAAAGGAGGACTGAAAGGAAAAAAAGAACAATAAGTAAAATCTGAACAAATAAAAGAATTTAGCTTATTTCTGAGATTTAACCCTTTACATGGATAATTGTCATAAAATCAAGCTAAGAGAATACAGTTGTTGTTTAACGTATTAGTACACTCTTCATGAAAACTTACAGAGCAGTTAATATAGATTTTGGATATAAGCATTTAAGTGTATATGACTTTTCAGCCCTTAACACATCATTACACCAATACTGCTATAAAATAGGTCCAATTTTTCATACACTATACTAAATGAATTCTTTCTGACTGAAGATTATGCATACTTCAAATAACTCATAATTAGGAAGATAAATAAAACAATTTTATAAGGAAGTTGTATAATTTGGGTAGAAAATAAAAAATACACCTTGTCAATTAAAAAAAAAAAATGTATCTTGTCAAAATACAAATGTGGATATTTAAACATATATCCCACTAGCTCTCCGCTCATCTAATGTCTAGGAAAATTACTATTGCAGAGCAAGCAATTGTCCTGACCAGCTGAACACGAACCATGTGAAAGGAGGCTGTAAAATATAAACTAATATCTTAATAAATATATTAGCATTTTGTAGCAAGTTTTCCACTATCATCATCTTTTGGTAATGGAATGTTCCGTGAAAGACAAAAAATAACTCCCAAATGGAAGCTATTCCACTTCATAACAATGTGTTCACTACTTTTTTGTCTGACCCAGAAAAATTTTTAAAACACTGTTAGTTTTAGATAGAAGGTGTTTTATTTAAACTACATTTAAAAGTAAACCTAAATATATTTAGTATCATTTAACTAACTATATTTAATTAAAGAATAAAAAAAAATAAAATTACCTTAAATTTACATGAAGTTCTAAGTTTTTTGCAGTTGGCTGGAATAATTACAATTAATGGAAAAATTCTTTGAATTTATTGATTGTCTATGTTTTGCCACAGTTTTGAAGAAAGTGAAGTCATGTAATTTATAAAAGATATTGACTTAATCCCTGAGAAAACCTTTATTGAAATTATTAATATGGAAATGATAGTAATTTCTGCAGAGAAATCTACGTTTTTCTATATTCAGTATTTGCAATTAAATAGTTCAGAAATGTATGGAAAGTAAAAAAAGAACCAAATCCCAGAAAGCAAGGAAAACCAGGATGGCATTTTTTGCTTGTTTGTATTTGATTTTTTTTTTTTATGTCTATGTAGGATTTTTTTTTGGTTTCGTTTGGGTTTATTTTGTTTTGTTTATTATGAGTGGGGTTTTTTGTGTTTGGTTTAGGTTTGGTTTTTTTTTTACCTGCACAATAATTATGGAACAATCAGATCTATTACATCTGGAACTTGAAATTACATGCATTACATAAAATAGGTAGAACTTAATTAACACTGGTTCATTTTTTAAATATGAAAACAGAAAAACATGCTTACAAACCCAAACATGTTATATACATAATGCATATGTAATGTTGTTTTATACATNGAATATAATCAACTTTCAGAGGCAGATGAGAATGTAGTTGGTTAGGCATGAGTGGGAAGAGCAAAAGCTTAAGAAAATAAAGAAAGTTAAGAAAAACAATATAATATGTTTCTAGGCTCTCAGATGATTAACTCAAAATGCTATTATTAAAATAATTAGCTAAAATCACCTTGATTTAAATATATGCTCAGCAATACAACTATTGGACTGCTTCTGAGCCTAGAGATGATCTAATATTGAAATGAATAAAATAGTAGTGCACTTCCTTTTATGGTTTATTCAACTACTGATTCTCAGACAAAAGCAGAGTTTGTCCATTCAAATGCAGTGCTCTTAGATAAATTGTGCCATGTGTTGCTGTACAGAAGGCTGAGATTTCTACAAGAAATCTTAAGGGATATGTGTGAAGTGTGAACAGGAAATACTGTTCGAGCATCTATTATGTCTAGAATTTTCCTACACAAAATATGAAAAAATGAAAATCCCCACAGCTTATAAACCAAATTATGAAAAAAAAAATCCTGAGCAATCACAACGTTTGTGGCTACTTTAATGTTTTAATCTTTTTCCTGACTTTAAGTCAAGACATTCTCTGCAATTGTTCCCTAGACAAGGTTTTAAAAGCAATAAATTTCAAGAAACAAAGATACTCTGAGCAAGCCCATACTCAGATGATTCCTAAGGCATTCTACTAAACATGAATTATAAGTTTTACCTGAAATTTGTAGCAGGCTAACATTCTCTATGTAAAGATTGTGACTTGTGAACCGAGCACTTGAAGCCAGTGTTCCATTTAAATCACCTGTGCTATCACAGAAGAAAGCAATATATANATGCTTACAAACCCAAACATGTTATATACATAATGCATATGTAATGTTGTTTTATACATACAAAAATGTTATGTCATTATTTTTATGTATTTTAATGGAATTGTAATTTTCATCCAACTGGAATTTTAAAATATCAGAATTCAAAAATCATTACTTAATCACTAAAAAAGGAAATTATCATGTGACTTTCTGACAAGAAAAAAGAATTTTCCTGTATTTTGTTTATGAAATTTGCTGCCTGTTCAAACATATGTATATAACA